>JAXLNO010000406.1:0-92039 GCA_038087875.1 Malacoraja senta | reverse complement strand
CGAGTTGCACTACCGCCTGCACTGCCATGGACGTGTTTATTTTTAATTGTGTTTGCAGTTTTTAATTTTATTTTACTTGCTGAAACAGCGATGATTTTAACCATCGTTTTACAACTTTCTTTTTAGGCCATGTCATTTTCTGTCCTGCTCTAAACTGTCCCTGCGTTTACATTTATATACCGGTCTAACATCTCACTAAACCCATGGGTATTTGAGGTCAGGACACGGTCACCTAGAACACGTTCACCCTGAAACCTACAGCAGCTCCACAGTGAAAGCAGTTTCAAACCAGGAAGTGGCAGGAGTTAAAATGGCTTCTAAAGAGCAGGTCGAGAATTTAACAGAGGAGGCACTTTGTCCCATCGGCCTGGATTTCTTCACCGATCCGGTGTCACTGGATTGTGGGCACAACTACTGCCGCTCCTGTATCACACAGAGTTGGGACAGGGAGGGAGAAACTCCTGCCCGGAATGTAGAGAGCAGTTTGCTGACCGCAGCCTCAAAGTTAATCGGGCCTTGGCGAGACTGTCTGAGAAAGCTCGAACACTGAGCCTGAATACGGAAGAGAAGGAAAGTAAACATCACTGCGAGGAACACCAGGAAGAACTGAAGCTGTTTTGTGAAACTGACAAGAAACTGATCTGCCTGGTTTGTCGAGATGCGCGGGAACACAAGTCTCACAGCTTCATACCGATTAAAGAAGCTGTTGAAATCTACAAGGTAAAAGCAACCCGACTACGATCACGTGCTTGAATGTTTATTGTCTAACCCCCTTTCTCTCTGATTCCCAGGATCAGGTTAAATCATCCATACAATCTCTGGCAACAAATAAATCAGCCATCCAGGAAATGGAAAGAGCAACAGAAGCAGAAGATTTCCCAAGTCCGGGTGAGACCTTGCTGTGTGGCATTTCTGATCGTGTTGTGTAGTTTTGTATTTTGGATAATTCACTACAGCGTAGTGTGACAGCAGTTAGTTCCCCTGTTTCGCAGCTTTAATCACCGTGGTTCGACCCTGACCTCTGGTACTCTCTGCGTGAAACCGCCATGTTCTCGCTGTGACCAGGATGGGCTCCGCCCTCATCTGCATAACACGTCCATTTAATTTGTGTAGGAAAGAAATGCAGATGCTGGTTTAAATTGAAGCTAGAACGAAAATGCTGGAGTAACTCAGTCTGATGAAGGGTCTCGACCCGAAACGGATCAGACTGAAGAAGGGTCTCGACCCGAAACATCACCCATTACTTCTCTCCAGAGATGTTGCCTGTCCCACTGAGTTACTCCACATTGTGTGTCTACGTCGATTTAGTTAACTGCTGTAATTAACCTACTGAAGGCGGGATCTGGGTATCGGTGGGAGATAATGTGAACGTGAGGACGAATATATTTCATGGAAAAGGATTCTGACAATCTTCATGTTTCATTTGACAGGAGCAGTCACAAAGCCTCGAGTCTCACGTCACATCTCAGTTTGATGAACTGCACCAGATTCTCGTGAAGAAAGAGCAGAGCATTCTCGGAGAGATCAAGGAGGATGAGGAGAAGATTCTAAGTCCAATGGAGAAAAATCTTCAAGACATTCAAGAGAATTTAAACTCTATTGAGGAGCAACTCTCAGAGCTGCAGGGGCGAATGGAACAAACAGACACCGTGTTATTTCTGAAGGTCAGGGGTTATGTTTCAATCTCGTTCAATGAAACTGCAGTCACAACATTGGGAGCGATATATTTGCGCAAATGCAACTTTTATCATTACCTGTATTTATCCAACGACCCCCTTTCAAACACGCTCTGCTATCTCATGTCATCGTAGACGAATTAGACCATTCGGCCCATTAAGTATACTCTGCCATTCAATCATGGCTGATCTTGCTCACCCTCTCTACTCGATTGTCCTGCCTTCTCCCCATGAACCCTGAAACCCGTGCTAATCAAGAATCCATCTATCACTGCCCTAAAATGTCCGTTGACGGCATTGCAGCCTCCTATGGCAAGGAATTCCACGGATTCACCTAGTCAATAAATTCCTCCTCATCTCCTTCCTAAATGTACATCCTTTTATTCTGAGGCTATGCCCTCTGCTCCTAGTCTCATTCAACAGTGGATACATCCCCTCCACATCAAATCTATCCAGGCCTTTAACTATTCAGTAAGTTTCAATGGGGTCCTCATCTTTCGAAACTCCAGCAAGTACGGTCCCAGTGCCGTCAAACACTCATCATAAGTTAACCCACTCAATACTGGGAGCCATTCTATTAAATTCAGGTCCTCACTCTGGGCCACCTCCATAGCCAGAGTGAGGACCACCGTAAATTGGAGGAGCAGCTCCTCATATTTCGCTTGGGCAGTTTGCACCCCAGCGGTATGAACATTGACTTCTCTAATTTCGGGTAATCCCTGCTTTCTCCTCCCCTTCCCAGCTCTCCCTCAGCCCACTGTCTCCTCCTCTTCCTTTCTTCTTCCCTACCCTCCCCCTTCCCTCCCCTCCCCCCACCCTCCCCCCCCACCCCAATCAGTCGGAAGAAGGGTTTCGGCCCGAAACGTTGCCTATTTCCTTCGTTCCATAGATGCTGCCTCACCCGCTGAATTTCTCCAGCATTTTTATCTTCCGTCATTCTAGTAAAGCTCATTTGGATCCTCTTCAGCACCAGCACATCCTTCCTCAGATATGGTGCCCACAATTGCTCACAATACTCCAAATGCTGTCCGACCAGGGCCATGCAAAGCCTCAGCATTACATTCCTTACGTTACATTATTATCTGCATTGACCAGACATGTGGGCGCGAATTCCACATTCTGATCACTGAATTTCTGACAGGATTTGCTCCAGGCCACTTTGAATTTTACATTTGTGTTTTGGTATCTGCAGAACCGGTGATTCATTCTCCATCTACACCCAATCTAATCCATCATTAATCTTAAATTCCTCCAAACAATCTTGATTAACAGCTTATTGTTGGTTAACATATGAGAGAGTTTTTCGACACTGACCTCGACCTTGGTGGCCAAGTGAGTAGAATTTTTTTTAGGGCAGGTATATATAGATTATTGATTAGTACGTATGTTGGAGGTTATTGGGAGAAGGTAGGAGAATGGGGTTAGGAGGGAGAAATAGATCAGCCAAGAATGAATATCGGAGTAGTCTTGATGGGCCGAATGGTCTAATTCTGCTCCTATCACTTATGACATTATTCAGCAGAAAATTCACAACACGTCCAGACTTTCTTGTACATTGCATCCTCTGAGTTAAAGCATAATTTTCACAAGCATTTCACAACCCTCCTGCATTGCTTACATCAATGCAGTGTCCTCTGTGTGACAATGTGAGAACGAGTCAGAAAATAATAATTTTCAACTATGTGAAATAATTTGCGTGAAATTGCTTTTCCCTCAGTCAATTTCTGCTTTCTTTATTTCAGGAGGAAGCTGGTCGCAAGAGGAGGTAGGACATGCTCTTCAGTTAAACTCTGCACGGATCTGTAAAGTCACATAAACATGTCGATGCGCAGGTTCTAACCGGTTATTTAATATTTGCAGAATTAGTGATGAATCAGTGACATTGTCACTGACAGATGGTGCCATACTGGATGAAAAATTCACTCACCTCTTCTGGTTGAACGCAGTCTTAAGAGAACCAGTTGTTGCGATTCACCAAGGTAAAACATATGGATTCCTATCTTCTTTTGTGGGTGACATATTTAAGTTGTAAATAGATGCAAAGATTGACCGTAATGATGAACTGAAGGGGAACTAAAGTTTTATACCAGCACCAATCTCACCCGTTAGGAAGCTTCACAGTCAAGTGGTCAGCTGGAGATGTTAAAATCCTGAACACACCAACACAGGAGCACAGCCAAGACACAGACTGCTAGATGACATATTATATCTTAATCCCATCCGCACCGCAGAAGCACGCCATGATACAAGTTGAATTCTACCAGGTAGCCAGCAAAGAAAACTTGACTTAATTAAATCAGAGGTATTGAAAACTGATGGGAATTTGATGACCAGGATTGTCATAAAAATACACGGGGTTCCATCAGAGAAGGATATATGTGCCACTGATCCTGCTTGTCCTGTCATTGAGCACTGACTTTGGTTAACTCATGTCTGCCCCCTGCTGGAGTTATGACATCATTGTTATTAACTAGCCACCATGTTGAAGCATTGTCAGATCGGGGGAGTTTAACCAGCCACGGGTACCATGTCATCCCGTGCTACCTGCCCCATGGTCCTATAGTCGGCGACTAAACCGTCCCCCACCTGGTTTGCTAGGCGAGGAGGGGGCTGTGGACCCCCAGCAGGTCCAAATACAAGACCTGTCAAAGGGCGGATGAGCTTCTAGCGAGCCCACGGCCATCCACACTTCAGTAGAAGTTGCGATCACTGTCGTACATAGCATTGTAAGGAGTGAAGACAAATATGAAAATGAAATTCTTCCCTCTCCTTGCTTTTCAAAAGAGAAGTTAATTAAAAAAATAATGAATTAGTGATGGAGTCGCGTCAGACAAACTAGCATTGACCTCAGCCAGGAGTTTTGTCTTGGACGAAAACACCCAGTTACTTATTCAATTGATTTAAAATGGATTTATCTAAAATCTAGTTAAAACTAGTCCCAAAAAGTTAATCTGCGAGTCTAATTGGTAGTAAAGAAAGCAAACTCAAGAGAGCTTGTATACAAAAACAGGGATGTAATGCTGAGGCTCTATCAGGTGCTGGTAAGGCCGCATTTGGAATATTATGAGTAATTTTGGACATCATATCTGAGGAAGGATGTGCTGGCTCTGGAGAAGGGCCTGAGGAGGTTTACAAGAATAATCCCAGGAATGAGTAGCTTTTGTACTCGCAGGAGTTTAGAATGATGAGGGGGGCCCTCATTGAAACATACAGAATAGTAAAAGGCTTCGATAGAGAGGATGTGGAGAGGATGTTTCCACTAGTGGGAGAGTCTAGGGCTAGAGGTCATAGCCTCAGAATTAACGGACTTTCTTTTAGGAAGGAGATGATGAGAAATTTCTTTCGTCAGCGGCTGGTTAATCAGTGGAATTCTTTGCCACAATAAACTGTGGAATCCAAGTCAGTGGATATTTTAAGGCAGAGATAGATAGATTCTTGATTAGTACGGGAGTTAGCAGTTTTGGGGAGAAGGAGAAGGAGTGGGTTTAGGGGGAGAGTTAGGTCAGCCACTATAGAATGGCGGAGTGGACTTGATGGGCCGACCGGCCTAATTTTACTCCTATCACTTATGATATTATGATCTTAAGTATTGAAATGTGGTATCAATGTGCTGACCAGGATTGTTATCAAAATTTATGGGCAATCTTCAGAGAGGGAAATCTGTGCCATAACTCTCTCTGACTTGTCAGTGACTGAAGTTTCTGGTGACTCAGTGTTGGCCCTGTTGGAATCGCGAGGTTCACAGTTATTAACTGTCTATCATGTTGAGGCATTGCTTGAATTAGATTCGTCAGGGAAACTATCATTCACCTCAGTCAAGGCTTTTTCTCAGCGGAATACGCCCAGCTATTTGTCCAGGCAAAGATCCTCTTACGCCACATACACCTGGAAAATTGAGATCTTGTGCCGAATTTCTCACTGTAGTGCAGCTGCTGGTTTAAATCGAAGGTAGACAACAAATGCTGGAGTAACTTAGCGGGACAGGCAGAGAAGGAATGGGTGATGTTTCGTGTCGAGACCCTACTTCAGACTCAATGAATCAATTAATCCGATTCCGACCCGATGAATCTCCTCTGTTCCCTCTACAGTACAAACACATCCTTCCTTGAGCCTGTCGACCTGCACACAATACACCAAGTGAGGCTGACCAGCCTAGATAGCCTTACATGTGACCCAGAGCACCAACAATTTCCATGTCAGTACAAATGGACTTCACATGCCGACGGCACGGAAAGTGGTCGTTAATATATATCATAACCACCAACAATCCCAGGACAGATCCCTGCTGAAGACCACTGCGAACAGATAGCCACTACCATTCCATACCTTTCAATCACAAAACTATCCTGATGCTAATACCCTCTGCCTCCTTAAACCAAGTCAATCTTGTATCCAATTATCCAGGTCATATCGGATATCATATGCCTTCTCTTTCGCCACTCGCCCACCATGAGGGAACATGTCCAATGCCCCACGAAAGCCCATATATTGGTTTAGCGTGAGTTGAATGAATTCTTGGTTACAGGTCCAGGATCAATAGACAATAAACAATAGACAATAGGTGCAGGAGTAGGCATTCGGCCCTTCGAGCCCTTCGATGTGATCATGGCTGATCATCCCCAATCAGTACCCCGTTCCTGCCTTCTCCTCATATCCCCTGACTCCGCTATTTTTAAGAGCCCTATCTAGCTATCTCTTGAAATCGTCCAGAGAATCGGCCTCCACCGCCCTCTGAGGCAGAGAATTCCACAGACTCACCACTCTCTGTGAGAAAAAGTGTTTCCTCGTCTCGGTTCTAAATGGCTTACTCCTTATTCTTAAACTGTGGCCCTGATCCTGGACTCTCTCAACATCGGGAATACGTTTCCTGCCTCTACCGTGTCCAAACCCTTAACAATCTTATATGAGATACCCTCTCATCCTTCTAAACTCCAGAGTGTACAGCTCAGCAGCTCCATTCTCTCAGCATATGACAGTCCCGCCATCCGGGAATTAACCTTGTAAACGTACGCTGCACTCCCTCAATAGCAACAATGCCCTTCCTCAAATTAGAGGACCAAAACTGCACACAATACTCCAGGTGTGGTCTCACTAGGGCTCAGTACAACTGCAGAAGGACCTCTTTGCTCCTCTATTCGATTCCTCTTGTTATAAAGGCCAATATGCCATTCGCTTTCTTCACTGCCTGCTGTACCTGCATGCTTACTTTCATACACTGATGTAGAAGGACCCCCAGATCCCGTTGTACTTCCCCTTTTCCCAACTTGACGCCATTTAGATAGTAATTTGCCTTCCTGTTTTTGCTACCAAAGTGGATAATCTCACATTTATCCGCATTAAACTTCATCTGCCACGCATCTGCCCACTCCCCCAACCTGTCCAAGTCACCCTGAATTCTCATAGCATCCTCCTCACAGTTCACACTGCCACCCAGCTTGGTGTCATCTGCAAATTTGCTAATGTTACTTTGAATCCCTTCATCCAAATCATTGATGTATATTGTAAATAGCTGCGGTCCCAGCACCGAGCCTTGCGGTGCCCCACTGGTCACTGCCTGCCATTCTGAAAGGGAGCCGTTAATCCCTACTCTTCGTTTCATGTCTGCCAACTACTTCTCTATGTCAGCACTATACCCCCAATACCATGTGCCCTAATTTTGCCTTTAATCTCCTATGTGGGACATTATCAAATGCTTTCTGAAAGTCCAGGTACACTACCTCCACTGTCTCTCCCTTGTCCATTTTCCTAGTTACATCTTCAAAAAATTCCAGAAGATTAGTCAAGCATAATTTCCCCTTCCCTAAATCCATGCTGACTCGGACCGATCCTGTTACTGGTATCCAAAAGTTTGTCTATCTGATCTTTTATAATTTACTCCAGCATCTTCCCACCACCGATGTCAGGCTAACTGGTCTTTAATTCCCTATTTTCTCTCTCCCGCCTTTCTTAAATAGTGGGATAACATTAGCTACCCTCCAATCCACATAAACTGATTCTGAGTCTATAGAACATTGGAAAATTATCACCAATGCATCCACAATTTCTATAGCCACTTCCTCAAGTACCCTGGGATGCAGACCATCAGGCCCTGGGGATTCATCAGCCTTCAGTCCCATCAGTCTATCCAACAACATTTCCTGCCTAATGTGGATTTCCTTCAGTTCCTCCGTCACCCCAGATCCTCTGGCCACTACTATATTAGGAAGATTGTTTGTGTCCTCCTTAGTGAAGACAGATCCAAAGTACCTGTTCAACCCATCTGCCATTTCCTTGTTCCCCATAATAAATTCACCTTTTTCGGTCTTCAAGGGTCCAACTTTGGTCTTAATTAATTTTTTCCTCTTCACATACCTAAAGAAGCTTTTACTATCCTGCTTTATATTCTTGGCTAGCTTACCTTCGTACCTCATCTTTCTTCCCGTATTGTCTTTATGGTTATCTTCTGTTGTTCTTTAAACATTACCCAATCCTCTTGCTTCCCGCTTCATCTTTGCTACGTTGTACTTCTTCGCTTTAATTTTTATACTGCCGTCCCTTGTCAGCCATGGTCGTCCCTTTCTCCCCTTGGAATCTTTCTTCCTCCTAGGAATGAACTGATCCTGCACCTTCTGTATATTCCTAGAAACACCTGCCATTTTTATTCCACTGTCATCCCTGCTAGTGTATCTTTCCAGTCAACTTTGGCGAGCTCCTCCCTCATGGCCCCATAGTCCCCTTTATTGAACTGCAACACTGACACCTCCGATCTACTCATCTCCCTCTCCAATTGTAGATTAAACCTGACCATGTTATGGTCACTGCCTCCTAATGGCTTATTAACCTCGAGGTCCTTTATCAAATCCGGTTCATTACATAACACTAAATCCAGAATTGCCTTCTCCCCGGTAGGCTCCAATCCAAGCTGTTCAAAGAATGCATCACGAAGGCACTCTAGTCCAGTACCAACCTTGTTTTCCCAGTCTACCTGCATGTTGAAATCTCCCATAACAACCATGGCATTACTTTTGCTACATGCCAATTTGAACTCCTGATTCAACTTGCGCCCTATGTCCAGGCTACTGTTTTGGTGCCTGCAGATTAGTCCCATTAGGGTATTTTTACCCTTACAATTCGTTAGTTCTATCCATACTTACTTCACTTCTCCTGTTTCAATGTCACCCCTTGCAAGGGACAGGATTTTATTCCTCACCAACAGGGCAACCCCACCCCCTCTGCCCACCTGTCTGCCTTTTCGATAGGAGGTATATACTTGAATATTCAGTTCCCAGCCCTGGCCCTCTTGCAGCCATGTCTCAGTAATTCTCACAACATCATACTTGCCAGTTTCTAACTGAGCCTCAAGCTCTTCCACTTTATTCCTTATACTTTGCGCATTCATATACAGCACTTTGACCTCCGTATTCACTTCCCCCCTCGCAATTGGCCCTGACCTTACTCTGTTGTCCATTCTCGAACTTTCCTTCCCATTATTTGAGAATCTTTTGTAATTTTTCATGCAGTCACTTCCCCTTCAACTCCATCTTGATACTCCCAATTTGTCAATCCCTCCCCACCACTATTTGGTTCAAACCCACACGTGTAGCCCTAGCAAACCTGCCTGCCAGAATGTCGGTCCCCCTCCAGTTAAGGTGTAACCCGTCCCTTTTGTACAAGTCACCCCTACCCCAGAACAGATTCCAGTGGTCTATTAATCTAAATCCTTGCTCACTGCTCCAGCCCCTCAGCGACACATTCAGATCCCGTATCTCCCTGTTCCTGTCCTCACTAGCACAAGGTACTGGAAGCAATCCAGAGATAACCACCCTAGAAGTCAGGCATTTCAGACTTCTTCCCAACTCTCTGAAGTCATGTTGGAGAACCTCCTTCCTCTTCTTCCCGATGTCGTTTGTGCCAACGTGCAAAACTACTACCGGCTGTTCACCTTATCTCTCTCTCTCTCGAATGTTCTGAATTTGGCTCGTGACATCCTGAACCCTGGCACCAGGGAGGCAACAGACCATCCTCGCATCTCATCTGCCGCCACAGAATCTCCTGTCCGCTCCTCGGACAACGGAGTTACCCACCGGTCGCCGGTCGAGTCCCATCTCTAGGATTGGAGCCACCGACGTGTCCACCGCTCGGACTGGAAACATCGTCTCCCCGGACAGCTCCCAAGAGGGCGTACCTGTTTTCATTAGCCACAGCCACCTGGATCTTCTGCACTCCACGATTTCCACCCTTTCTCTACGTCACACACCTTGGTTCTTCCTATATCCTCGGCGTGACTACCTCAGTGTAGGTCCTGCCCATGAAACTCTCGTTTTCCCGGATGGCCCTGAGGTCATCCAGCTGCTTCTCCAGTACCCCAACACGGTCCTTTAGGAGCTGAAGCTGGACGCACTTGCCACAGTTGTAGCAGATAGAGGCTCCATCCTTGTTCCCTGGGCTCCCACATTCTGCAAGCCTCACACTGTCTCATCTGCCCCGGCATGTGTTCATCTGCCTCAACTCCTCCTGTGTGCCAGTTCCACACTGGCCCCAATTCTCCAATATTACATCCGATATCCTGCCTGCCTTTATAAATACTTCCTGTTACCACTTATCTCAATCCGCTGCTTGATAATCTGATTCCCTCTCCACCACCTAACAGCGAGATCTCACAAAACCCTGCCCAACCGCTCCAAATGCCCACCCGCAATCTCCCCGTCATCCCCTCTCTCTCTCTATTTACACACACAATCCCAACTCCGCTGCCCGACCCGCTCTTGCAATCTACGAGCCTCCCCTTTTCTCGGAGTGAAATGTGGCGAAAGGTTTGTGTTGTCCATCTCACGTAATTGGGTGACACCCCGGGTAAGGTGTCAGTTGTCCGCCCGCCTGTGCCCGAGTCTCCCCCCGACCCCCGGGGACTGACTCTCTGATTCTCTGCTTCTCCCCCCAGTCTCCGTCACCCTGGATGTGGAAACAGCGCATGCGCAGCTCGAAGTGTCTGAGGATCGGAAGAGGGTGAGATGGACCCGGACCTGGAGGAGTCTCCCTGACACCGGGAAGAGGTTTACAGTGTATGCGTGTGTGCTGGGATCGGAGGGATTCACATCGGGAGACATTACTGGAGGTGGAGGTGGCGGGGAGTCAGTACTGGAGTCTGGGAGTCGCCGCAGAGTCTGTGGAGAGGAAGAGAGATTTCACACCGACCCCGGAGACTGGAGTCTGGAGCATCAGGCGGTGGGATGACGGGTTTGTTGCATTCACCTCCCCTCGATCCCCTCTCCCCGCCCGTCCCATCCCCGGGAGGGTGGGAGTTTATCTCAGTTACGATTTCGGGACAGTTTCATTTTACGACGCGGACACCAAGTCCCATCTCCACACCTTCACTGGGAATAAATTCACGGAGAAACTTTATCCTTTCTTCTGGACTTGGAAGGAAAACCAGTGGCTGCGAATCTGCTCCGGTTCCGCTCCGGGTGTGTAAAAGGGTCGGGTCCCGGGACCGGCGTCAGGAGCGGGGCTCAGCCAGGTGCTGTGGGGCAGAAACCCGGTGGACAACAGGTCGGCGCTTGAACGAACGGCTCCCATTTAATCCCCAAATTCCGCGACGTAAAACCCCAATGAGCGCGGAAATAAAACCAGGGGGGAATGTAAATGTGGGAAGAGTGAAATAAACAGCAACTGAAATCAGAGCTGTCTGTCGATCCGTTCAATTTAACGCGTTAACCGCGTCCGGCAAAGGAACAGAAATTACTTTTGTGAAAATATGAAGATTGAAACAATCTCCCTTCCCGCGGGTTCAGCAGCAGCCGCGGGCGGCGGGTCCTGAGCTCCGGGCTCCCCCGGGTCCTAAAGTCCACTGACTCGTTTGGAAGGGTGCAAGAGTCGTCTGGCAAAATAAAACTCCGGTAAAAGTGACCATGCGGTGGTGCAAAAAAGAAGGGCGGATGACTTGGAAATTACTAAGGGGGGGGGAGGGGTAAGCTGAATGCAGAGAACGCGAAACAGAAGGTTTGTTAATTACGTGAAAATGTTGAATTCTGTACGGTGAAAACGAGAAACTCGTGTGACGTGGATGGGTTGGGTGGGGGGGGGGGGGTAGAGATACAGAGGGAATGCCGGGGCTATCTGAAGATGGTTGGTCTTAAAACGGGACTGTCATATGCTGAGAGAATGGAGCGTCTGTGCTTGTGATTTAGAAGGATGAGAGGAGATCTTATTGACACATAACATTATTAAGGGTTTGACACGCTAGAGGCAGGAAACAAGTTCCTGATGTTGGGGAGTCCAGAACGAGGGGCCACAGTTTAAGAATAAGGGGTAGGCCATTTAGAACGGAGATGAGGAAACACTTTTTCACACAGAGAGTTGTGGGTCTGTGGAATTCTCTGCCTCACCCTTAATAATCTTAGAGGTTTCAATAAGATACCCTCTCATCCTTCTAAATTCAGAGTATACAAACCCAGCCGCTCCATTCTCCCAGCTTATGAAAGTCCCGCCATCCAGGGAATTAACCTTGTAAACCTACACTGCACTCCCTCAATAGCAAGAATGTCCTTTCTCAAATTAGGGGACCAAAACTGCACACAATACTCCAGGTGTGGTCTCACAAGGCCCTGTACAACTGCAGGACCTCTTTGCTCCTGTACTCAACTCCTTGTGACCTTAACAATTAATAATTTTGGCGGTCAAATATGGGGCAGAAACTCCATTCGCAAACAGATTGACGCTAAACATAGAAATAGGTGCAAGGGTAGCCCATTCGGCCCTTCGAGCCTGCACAGCCATTCAATATGATCATGGCTGATCATCCAACTCAGTATCCTGTACCTGCCTTCTCTCCATACCCCCTGAACCCTTTAGCCACAAGGGCCACATTTAACTCTCTCTTAAATATACCCAATGATCTGGCCTCAACTACCTTCTGTGGCAGAGAATTCCAGAGATTCACCACTCTCTGTGTGAAAAAATGTTTTTCTCATCTCGGTCCTAAAAGATTTTCCCTTTATCCTTAAACTGTGACACCTTGTCCTGGACTTCCCCAACATCGGGAAGAATCTTCCTGCATCTATCCTGTCCAACCCCTTAAGAATTTTGTACGTTTCTATAACATCCCCCCTCAATCTTCTAAAATTCTAGCGAGTACAAAGCTGAGTCTATCCAGTCTTTCTACATATGAAAGTCCTGACATTCCAGGAATCAGTCTGGTGAACCTTCTCTGTACTCCTCTATGGCAAGAATGTCTTTTCTCAGATTTGGAGACCAAAACTGTACGCAATACTCCAGGTGTGGTCTCACCAAGACCTGTACAACTGCAGTAGAACCTCCCTGCTCCTATACTCAAATCCTTTTGCTATGAATGCTAACATACCATTCGCTTCTTCACTGCCTGCTGCACCTGCCATGCCTACTTTCAATGACTGGTGTACCATGACACCCAGGTCTCGTTGCATCTCCCCTTTTCCTAATCGGCCACTATTCAGATAATAGTCTACTTTCCTGTTTTTGCCACCAACAAGTTACATTTAACCACCAAATTATAAATTATAAAGCCACAAGGAACTTGGAAATAGAACTGGTCAAAAAAAAGGCATGGAAATGTAACTGAATTTGGGATGTGAATGCAATAATGTTTAACTGTATCTCCACCACCTCGATCAACTCAGACTTGGAGTTAACTACTTCTCTTTTCACAGATGCTGCTTGGCCTGCAGAGTTTTTGGTATCATTGTTTGCTTTTCTTTCAGATTTGTGACACCAGCAGTATTTCTTCGATTTTAATAGGCCCCTGCAATAAAAAATTATCGCGAAAAATGTGAAGGGAATATGAAGTGTGGGCAGATTCAGATTGGGACGGGGAGATCTTCCTGTAGCCTTCCTGGAGCTATGCAATTGAAATGTGGTAGCTGCACCCTGCCTGGAGTGTTATGCAGTTGAAATGTGGTGGCCTGCACCCTGCCTGGAGTGCTATGCAATTGAAATGTGGTGGCTGCACCCTGCCTGGAGTGCTATGCAGTTGAAATGTGGTGGCTGCACCCTGCCTGGAGTGCTATGCAATTGAAATGTGGTGGCCTCAGGGCCGGATTTACGTATAAGTTTGACAAGCTTAAGCTTAGGGCCTCGAGATCTATGGGTGCCTCGCAGATCCGGATTTACCACTAGGCTTCATAGGCTGAAGCCCAGGGCCTCGAAATCGAGGGGGCCTCCGGCCAAGGCAGGACGCCTGCCGTTCAACTCTGGGCGGGCCCCCCTCTCCATCTCTCTCTCTCCGTCTCCGCCCGCCATCCGTATCCGGGCCGCTGGGTCTCCGCTCTCCACTCCTCATCCGCCGGCACGGCCGGCCGCCTTGCACATGCGCACTGCTACGGCCAGCACGTCTCCCCCTGCAGCGTGGAAACAGGCCCTTCAGCCCACCGAGTCCACGCCGACCACTGATCACCCGTACACTAGTTCTTTCCCACACATTAGCGGAGTAAGTCAAGAGTCAAGAGTGTTTTATTCTCTCACGTCCCAGTTAGAACAATGAAAATCCTTACTTGCAGCAGCACAACAGAATATGTAAACATAGTACTCTGTAAACAATATTATAAACGAGAAACAAAACGGTGTATATTTATATATGAATATATAACTATATAAATATATATATATATATATATATATGTGTGTGTGTGTATAATATATATACCCACACACAGACACAATTTCCCTCCTGGGATTAATGTTCTATCGTATAGTATCATGTGTGTAGGAAGGAAGTGCAGATGCTGGTTTAAACTGAAGTTACACACAAAAAGCTGGTGTAACTCAACAGGTCAGACAGAATCTGTGGACAAAAGGAAATATTAAGTTTTGGGTTGGGTCTGAAATAGTTCCTGCACACCTTTGGAATGTGGAAGGAAACAAGAGCACCCGGAGAAAACCCATGTGATCAAAGGGAAAAGGAGCAAACTCCATACAGACAGCACCAATATTCAGGATCAATTCCGGGACTCTGGCAATTTTAGGCAGCAACTTTATGGCCAATGTACAGCCCCAGAGTCTTGAACAATTAAAACGACAAGTGTGGCATTTCCTGCGGTTGCAAGGGAAAGTGCCAGGAGAGGGGGTGGTTTGGGTGGGAAGGGGCAAATTGACCAGGGAGTTACGGAGGGAGCGGTCTCTGCGGAAAGCCAACAGGGGAGGAGATGAGAAGATGTGGCCAGTGGTGGGATCCCATTGGTAGAGAAAAAAGCTGGAGCAAATCAACGGGTAAGGCAGCATCTGTGGAGCGAAGGAATAGACGATGATTCGGGTCGAGACCCTTCTTCAGATTGATGTCAAGGGGGGGTCATGAAAAATAAAGGAAGAGGCGGAGACAGTAGGCTGTGGGAGAGCTGGGAATGGGAGATGAAGGTGGGAGAAAGCAAGGACTACCTGAAATTAGAGAAGCCAATGTGCATACCGCTGGGGTGTAAACTACCCAAGCAAATATGAGGTGCTGCTCCTCCAATATGCGGTGGGCCTCACTCAGGCCATGGAGGAGGCCCAGGACAGAAAGGTCGGATTCGGAATGGGAAGGGGAGTTGAAGTGTTGAGCCACCGGGAGATCAGGTTGGTTATTGCGAACTGAATGGAGGTGTTGTGCGAAGCGATCGCCAAGCCTGCGCTTGGTCTCATCGAGGTTGATCATACGCTGAATAATCCAACCACATTTTTGTTTGGAAGTGGAAAGAAATAATAGAAATTGCATTCATTGCAACGTGTAAAAAGAGTTGAGATACTGTATTATAATTTTGCTGCATGTCATTGTGGTATATATCATGTCTTGATTGGTGAATATGTTTAGTTTGTGGATTTATTTGAAACAGAAATAATATCTGAGTACTTCATTGAGCATAATTCCGACTGGTAACTACGCATTTCGTCCGAGCACATTATCGCACGCGTCATGCAAGCCATCTTAAATGACCACCTAAACTGTCATTTGGCAACTTAAAAAGCTGCCAAGGTTGCCCGGCTGACAACAGAGAGAAAAAATTAAGTGAGAGCCCTGCAAGGTGTATAATATTTTTGACACTGTCATAGGCCTTTCTTACATATGCTGTCACAACGCACTGTAGTCTCTAAACAAACCTTCAGTAATTTTCCTTGCCCTCCATTTCAGAATAATAGTGTTTTAAGCCATTAACTCGACACTAGCAGTGGCAATAAATAAGTAAATAAATAAATAAAGCGCAGCTTTTCAGCCCCTTGTCTCATTGGCCACGCTCGGCTGCAAATCGGTGTCAATCTGGTGGACCATCTTCCTCTAGTCGTGGAGGTGGGGGATTGGGGGGGGGGGCTCACAAGTGGAACAGCTTAGGGCCTCTCTTCATCTAAATCCGGCCCTGGGTGGCCTGCACCCTGCATGGAGTGCTATGCAATTGAAATGTGGTGGCCTGCACCCTGCCTGGAGTTCTATGCAATTGAAACGTGGAGGCCTGCACCCTGCCTGGAGTGTAATGCAATTGAAATGTGGTGGCCTGCACCCTGCCTGGGGTGCCATGTAATTGAATGTGGTGGACTGCACCCTGCCTGGAGTGCTAAGCAATTGAATGTGCTTGCCTGCACCCTGCATGGAGTGCTATGCAATTGAACGTGATGGCCTGTACCCTGCCTGGAGTGCTATGCAATTGAACGTGGTGGCCTGCACCCTGCCTGAAATGGAATTTCAGGGAATAGCCATGAGTGAGCTGCCAGCCACCAGCCCTGAGTGACTGAGTTGCCAACCCACCAGCCCTGAGTGACTGAGTTGCCAACCCACCAGCCCTGAATGACTGAGCTGCCAGCCCACCAGCCCTGAGTGACTGAGCTGCCAGCCCACCAGGCCTGAGTGACTGAGCTGTCAGCCCAAGACTCCATTCGGCTCACAATGTCCACACTAGCCCTCTGGAAACCAGTCCGTTCGGCCCACTACACCCATACTAGCGCTCCAGGAAGCCCCCCACTGGCCACTAATATTGGAATTGGGGGAGACATGGAATATTGTGTTGGGGGACCAGCCCTCCCGTGTGAACTGCTGGAGGATCTCTGGTGGAGTTACTGCCTTACGGCGCGACAGACTCGGATTCCATTCGGACTACGTTGTTATCTCAACCTGTCACCTGCCTGCGTTTTCTCCGGGTGCGCCGGTTTCTCCCGTTTCCCACACGTGCAGGTTTGTACATAATTTGCTTCTGTGAATTGTCCCTAAACAATTGTTCCTAAAGAATTCTGTGAATTGTTCTCTTGAACCTCTACATGTGTGCAGTGGAGAGCATGTTGACTGGTTGCATCGTGGCCTGATTCGGTAACTTGAAATGCCCAGGAGCGAAGAAGCCTGCCAAATGTTGTGAACACTGCCCAGTCCATCACGGGTTCTGACCTCCCCAACCATCGAAGGGATTTTCCGGGGTCGCTGCCTCAAAAAGGCAGCCAGCATCATCAAAGATCCACACCACCCTGGCCACACATTCATCTCACCACTACCATCGGGTAGAAGGTACAGGAGCCTGAAAACTGTAACGTCCAGGTTCACGAACAGTTTCTTCCCAACAGCCATTGGGCTATTAGACACGACAACCTCAAATGGGCTCTGAATCAACATAGACTATTATTATTATTGCACTATTATTGTTTGTTCGTTTTTCTGTGTGTGTGTGTGTGTGTGTGTGTGTGCACACCCTTTTCCCCATTTTTATATTGTTTACAGTGTACTGTGTTTTACTCCTTTTGTATTTTATTTATTTCACATGTTTAATCAATAATGTTTTATTATTAATGTTTTATGTGTCATTCCTAACTGTCACTGTATGTCGTTGTCACTTGCGGGCGGAGCACCAAGGCAAATTCCTTGTATGTGAATACTTGGCCAATAAACGTATTCATTCATTCATTCGCATATTCTGTTGTGCTGCTGCAAGTAAGAATGTCATTTTTCTACCTGGGACATTTGACAATAAAGCACTCTCGACTATATTTCCATTCTGAATAAAGTTTATTTTGGAGGGGAAATATCTGCTGACAGTCAGGCGATTGTGTCCCTTTCTCTCCTGCTCGTTCCCTCTCTCCACCCCCGCACCCCCGATGGCAAAGCACCTCTGAATAGGCTGGGAGTGGGTGACCGTTTGAGCATCGGTGCAAGTGGCCATCACTAATCTCACACCTTACCTGCCGTTTCCCTATCCACTGACACTAGTCTGAAGAAGGATCTCGACCCGAAACGTCACCCATTCCTTCTCTCCAGAGATGCTGCCTGTCCCCGCTGAGTTACCCCACAATTTTGTGACTGATCTCACACGTGCCATTCCTTTACTAATGATGATCCATTGAACAAATGCGCAAAGACACAAACCCACACTGATATTTATACTAGTCTATTCCGACGCGAAATTTGGGGAATAAATGCAACCGGTTCAGCGCCAACCTGTTTTCCACACGGTTTCTGCCCCACAGCCCCTCAGCCCCGCTCACGACGTCGGTCCCGGCACCCGACCCTTTTCCTGATTCGAGCAGGGAATGACGCATATCTTCAGCCATTGATTTTCATCCCAAGCACCAAAGAAGGGATACATTTTCCCCACGAATTTATTCCCGGTGAAGGTGTGGAGGTGGGACTTGGTGTCCGCATCATAAAATGAGACCGTCCCCGAATCGTAACTGAGGTAAACTCCCACCCTCCCGGGGACGGGACCGGCTGAGAGAGTGGTCTGGGAAGAATTGCTTGCGGAAACCTCCTCGCGATATCTCTCGATGATCCAGAATCCTTCCTCTGGTTTCAGGTCGACCCGTCTCTTCCTCTCCACAGACTCTGCGGCGACTCCCAGACTCCAGCGCCGACTCCCCGCCACCTCCACCTCCCAGTAATGTCTCCCCGATGTGAATCCCTCCGACCCAAGCGCACAGAGACATTCCATAAACCTCTTCCTGTTGTTGCGGAGGCTTCTCCTGACCCCGGTCAATCTCACATTCATCAGGCTGCCGGACACCTCGAGCTCTGGATGCGCGCTATCCTCATCCAGGGTCACGGAGTCTGGGGGCAGAAGCAGACAATTAGAGGGTCTATGGAATTTGAGGATTTACGAGCTAATAAAATCCATGTGATAGAGAGATCCTGGTGGGTCGCTATGTTGAGGAACTGGAACTGGAATTCTAGACCATTGGTCCCAGGGACCTCCTTCTGCTGTTAACGAGAGGATCTGCAAATGATCATAGACAATAGACAATAGGTGCCGGAGTAGGGTATTCGGCCCTTCGAGCCAGCACCGCCATTCAACGTGATCATAGTTGATCATCCACATTCAGTACCTGCCTTCTCACCATATCCCCTGACTCCACTATCTTTAAGAGCTCTATCTAACTCGCTCTTGAAAGCATCCAGAGAATTCCACAAGAATGGCTGGTGATCCTTCTTAAAGATCTCCCCAAGTTGCTCCATAACAGTTCTCATATGTTCAAGGAGCAGAAATTGGCCATTCCGCCCATCAAGTCTACTCCGCAATTCGTTCATGGCTGATCTATCTTTCCCTATCTTTCCCTTTCAATCCCATTCTCCTCAGATTGTGGATGATGAGCCATGATCACATTGAATGGTGGTGCTGGTTTGAAAGACCGAATGGCATATGCCTGCACCTATCGTCTAATGTCTATTGTCTAAATCTTCTCTGTACCCTTTCCAGCTTGACATCTTTCCCCTAACATGGTGCCCAGAAATGAACACATAGGTACCACACCAGACGAGGATAGGATCGAACCCTGAGTCTCTGGCGCTTTGAGACATTAAATCTATCCGGTACACCGCGGTGCCGCTCTAAGTTAGTAAAATACCACCTTGACCTTTAGAAATCAAAGTGTGACGAAATGCTTGCCAGATTTAACAGTGTTGATATATTCTTTCCACACTGCAAACGGTAAAGTGCAGTTGAAATGTCCCATCGAGAGGCTGCCTCCAGTCACCGACACTTTCTGGTCTATTTCGTTGAGGCTGCAAAGAAGATAAGTCTGTTATAAATTGAACATCATAAACACGCGTCCAATTGGAACAAAGTTTCAGAGAAGAAATTGTCCTACCTGCTCTTCCGAGAGGTTTCCTCCTGAAATGAATAAAACATAAAGATGCATTATGTAGGAAGGAACTGAATAAGGTGGTTCGAACAGAAGATAGACACAAAAAAGCTGGAGTAACTCAGTGGGACAGGCAGCATCTCTGGAGAAAAGGAATGGGTGACGTTTCGGGTCTGAAGAAAGTTATCGACCTGAAACGTCTCCCACTCTTGCTCCCCAGAGATGCTGCCTGTCCCACTGAGTTATTTCAGCTTTTTGTGTCTATCTTGTGTACCGTTCTATATTCTATTTAAGAGGCGGAGCCTGTGCTTGGTGACGTAAAAGGGGACGTCCTATTCACAGCAAGTGTTACTCAAGATAAACAGAAAATGCTGATGTAACTCAGCGGGACAGGCAGCATCGCTGGAGGGAAGCGATGGGTGACGTTTCGGGTCGAGACCCTTCTTCAGACTGGGCATCAGGGGAGAGGGAAATACATGGATACGGCATGAAAGGGTTCTGAAAAGATTTACGAGGATGTTGCCAGGACTAGTGGGTGTGAGGTATATTCCATGGAGCGTAGGAGGATGAGGGGAGATCTTATAGAGGTGTACAAAATCATGAGAGGATTAGATCGGGTCGATACACAGAGTATTTTACCCAGAGTTGGGGAAACGAGGACCAGTGGACACAGGTTCAACGTGAAGGCGAAAAGATTTAATAGGAAACCGAGGAGTAACATTTTCACACAGAGGGTGGTGGGTGTATGGAACAAGCTGCCAGAGGAGGTAGTTGAGGCTGGGACTATCCCATCATTTCAGAAACTGTTGTTCAGGTACATGGACAGGTTTGGAAGGTTATGATCCAAGCGCAGGCAAGTGGGACTACAGTAGCTGAGACATTGTAGGCCGAGGTGGGCCGAAGGGCCTGTTTCCACACGGTATCACTCTATGACTCTATCAAGGAAAATGTTGCATAGACCATTGTTAGTTGGGAGAAGGTGAGAACAAATCAGACAGGGAAACTATTTTTATCAGAAGGACAGTCAAACTGGTCGGAGATTTGGGAAGGGTGGGGAATGGAGGGAGAGGGAAAGCATGGGCTACCAACAGGAAGCGGAAGTCTAACCTAGATTACAACAACAAAAATCAGAGCTGATTGAATTTGAGCAATAAATCTTAATTTTTATTGGCCTCTTTAATTGAAAAAAGGTTACTTCGATTTGAGAGATTGCGCTTATTTTGCTCACCATAAGAGACGGCACTCATACCATGAAGCTCTACCTAGACTGCAATATGACCCACATCGTGGAAACAGGCCCTCCGGCCCAACTTGCCCACACCAGCCAACATGTCCCATGCTTTGCTAGTCCCACCTGCCCGCGTAGGGTCCATGTGCCTTCTCATCCTTCTAAATTCCAGAGTATACAAACCCAGCCACTCCATTGTCTCAGCATATGACAGTCCCGTCATCCTGGGATTTAACTGCGTTAACTTCCTCAATAGCAAGAATGTCCTTCGTCAAATTTGGAGACCAAAACTGCACATAATACTCCAGGTGTGGTCTCGCTTGGGCCCTGTGCAGCTGCAGAAGGACTTCTTTGCTCCTATACTCAACACCTCTTGTTATGAAGGCCGACAACCCATTCGCTTTCTTCACTGCCGGCTCTACCCACGAGTTGATAGAGGAGCTAGTTGTGTTGAGACAATATTTAAAATACATTTGGATACTCACCTTCAGGAAGATAGCTCCATCTTTCTGCGTTATCTGTTTTCCCAGATTTGCCAGCTTTCCTTGAATGGATATCAACTTATCTTGAATGTATTTAAGATTTCTTTCCATTATGCTCACGAATTTCACCTCTTCTTCCTTGAGGCCTTTGATTAAACAGTGTTCTTTATCAGTGAGAACTTTGTGCACTTCAGCGAATTCTGAAGACACGCGAGTCTGTAGGTAGCGGGATTGTTTCTTTTAAATGAAGAATTAAGAGACAAGAGTTTTATTGTCATCTATCCTGATACTGAAAGACGAAATGCCTACTTGCAGCTGCACAACAGATATGTAAACATAATGCTCTGTAAACACTATAATAAACAACAAAAAGTGAAATATATATATAAACACACAAATGCAGAGGCAAAAATAATGTCCCTAGTCTGTGTAGTTCGGAGCTTATTTGAAAGCTGTAGCGTTTAATAGCCTGATTGTTGTGGGGAATAAGCTACTCCTGAATCTGAATCTGTATTTAAATATTAATATTGAGCTGAGAAGGTTATTGGCTGCAACCTTCCCCGCATTGACGAACTGTACACCGCAAGGGCCAGGAAGCGAGCGGGTACGATCATCTCTGACCCCTCTCACCCAGGCCACAAACTCTTTGAATCTCTTTCCTCTGGAAGGCGACTCCGGACTGTCAAAGCCGCCACAGCCAGACATAACAACAGCTTTTTTCCACGAGTAGTAGCTCTACTCAATTATCAAAAACCTGTAGCCTCCTTCTGCTGTGGTATTTTAATTAATTCACATGTTTAATCGATAATGTTTTATTATTAATATTTAATGTTTTCTGTGTTATTCCTAACTGTCACTGTGTGTCATGTTATCACTTGCGGGCGGAGCACCAAGGTAAATTCCTTGTATGTGAATACGTGGCCAATAAACTGATTCATCAACTTATTCATTCATTCATTCATTCAGTGTGACGAAAGAAGCAAAGCTAATCGCGAGCCCAGGAAATCATCAGAAAGTGGTTTGTTTTACCTTAATCTTACGAATCGTCTGTTTCTGCTGCAGTTCCATTTCCTGGAATTCTGATATCTTCTTGGAGAGAGAGATGTAGGAGGATCTCATCTGATCCTGGGATTGGGAGAAAAATTTATCATGGGCCATAGAGTCATACAGTGTGGAAACCTGCCCTTTGGCCCAACTTGCCCACAACAACCAACATGTTCCATCTACCCTAGTCCCACCTACATGGGTTTGGCCCATATCCATCTACGTCTGTCCTATCCACCATTCAAAAGAGTTAGAACATTCAAAAGAGAGTTAGATAGGGCTCTTAGGGCTAGCGGAATCAAGGGATATGGGGAGAAGGCAGGAACGGGGTACTGATTGCGGATGATCTGCCATGATCACATTGAATGGCGGTGCTAGCTCGAAGGGCCAAATGGCCTACTCCTGCACCCGTTGTCTATGTATATATGTATCTATGTATCTATCCATGTACCTGTCCAATTGCTTCTTAAAGGTTGCGATAGTCCCTGCCTCAACTGCCTCCTCTGGCAGCTGGTTCCATGCACCAACCGCACTTTGTGTGAAAAAGCTACCCCTCAGATTCCTATAAAATTATTCCCCCTTCACGTCAATCCTCTGTCCTGTTCTCGACCCCCCTAACTTGGGCAAGAAACTGTGCGTCTACCCGATCTATTCCTCTAATGGTTTTGTACACCTCCAGAAGATCACCCCTCATGCTCCTGCGCTCCAGGGAATAGAGTCCCAGCCCTGCTCATCCTCTCCCTGTCGTTCAGAGCCCTGGAGTCCTGAAGCCTTTACCTTGTAGATTTCGACAGCTTCCTTAATCGGTATACAGTTGTGAGACTTGTGTTCCCGCGCGTCCCGACAAATCAGGCAGATCAGTTTCTTGTCTGTGTCACAAAACAGCTTCAGCTCTTCCTCGTGTTCCTCGCAGAGGAGTTTACTTTCCTTCTCCTTCTGGCTCAGCTTTAACTTTTGTGCTTTCTCGGCCAGGCTCGCCAGGGCTCAGTTGATCGCGGAAGGGATACCCGGAAATTCGCGCCTGCACTCCGGGCAGCAATTCACACTATTCGTTTCGCAGCATCGAGTGATGCAGTGGCGACAGAAATTGTGCCCGCACTCCAGTGAAACTGGATTGGTGAAGAATTCAAGGCAGATGGAGCAAATTGTCTCCTCCGTCCAATCCTCACTCTGTGCCTTGGAAGCCATTTCGGCAACTTCCTGATTCACGGCAAAGATACTAGAGGAGCAAGATAGACCACTCCTCCGAAATCCAATGGACTGACGTGTAGTACGTAACGGAACGTCACGGCCGCCATTTGTTTATGCAAAACGCGACTTCCAGTATGCGTCCCGCTGTGTAATCCGCTCTATCATCTATGGTGTAATCAGCGTTGTAGGGGACAGTGTTTGATATAGCGCATCTATCACTTCACATATTTTAGTTAATATTATTGTAAATGTTTTCACCCTGTTTCCCTCCCATCTTTCCTCCCCAGGCCCCTCCTTTGCGTAGTTTCCCTTGCATTGTATTGTGCAGTTTCCCTTCTATTGCTTTAACACACTGCGCACAAAATTAAATTTAACTTATATATATATTTATATGAATGTGTGTTTGTGTGTGCCTGTGTGTGAGAGGCAAGTTGGAGATAAATAAAGTTCATTCTCATGGATCAGAAGCAACTTTGATTTAAAGCATCACTATTACTTTCTTTATCTTATCTGTCATATGATGTACATAAACCATAAAGGCAATTATATATATAATTATATACACAAATATATGCATATATATATATACACACATACATACACATATATATACACACATATATATATACACACATACATACACACATATATATACACACATACATACATACACACATACATACACACATACATACATACATACACACACACACATACATACACACATACATACACACCTATATATACACACATACATACATACACACATACATACACACATACATACACACATATATATATATACACATACATACACACATACATACCCACCTATATATATACACACATACATACACACATACATACACACATATATATATATACACATACATACACAAATATATATACACACATACATACATACATACATACACACATACACACATATATACATACACACATACACACATACCGCTCTATAATCTTTGGTTCACGGTGCAGCTACGCTGCGCGCACTGGGTGCGCTGAGATACAGCGCTGAGCTCAGCGGATCCATACACGTTCATAAGTTCTTGGAGCAGAATTTGGCCTTTCGGCCCATCAAGACTACTCCGCGTTTCAATCATGGCTGATCTATCTTGCCCTCTCGACCCCATTCTCCTTCAAGTCTCCTTTCATAACCCCTGACGCACGGAATGTTTAAAAATATATATATTTAAAGTTTGTTTATTGAAATGTACAGAACAAATACAAGACAGTGCGCGGCTTTCTTTACATTCGTATGGGTCGGACAGTCTATTCATTCACATTGCGATCAATTCTCAGCGGTAGAGTTGCTGCTTTTAGCGCCAGAGACCCGGATTCAATCCTCACCACGAACGCTGTCTGTACCGAGTTTGTACGTTCTCCCTGCGATCCGGTGCTCCGGTTTCCTCCCACATGGTAAAGACCTTAAGGTTTGTAGGTCAATTGTCTTCTGTAAATGATCCCGAGTGTGCAGGATAGAACTAGTGTACGGGTGATCGCTGTTCGGCCTGGTCCGAAGGGTCTGTTTCTACACTATGTCTCTAAACTAAACTATAGTTGAGCACATTCATGATATCAAGTCAAGAGTCAAGAGTGTTTTATTGTCGTATGTCCCGGACAGGACAATGAAATTCTTACTTGCTGCAGCACAACAGAATATGTGAATATGTAAACATTGTATACAACGGGGGGAAAAGAAAAAGTACAATAAATAACAAATATAGTACAAATGACAAATAGAAATATAGTGTTTTGTAGTTCAGAGTTCAGAGCTTATTCGTTGTTGTGTTTAATAGCCTGATGGCTGTAGGGAAGTAGCTGTTCCTGAACCTGGACGTTATAGATTTCAGGCTCCTGTACCTTCTTCCTGATGGCAATTGTGAGATGAGTGTGTGGCCAGGATTGTGTGGGTCCTTGATGATGTTGGCTGCCTTTTTGAGGCAGCGACTACGATTGATCCCTTCGATGGTGGGGAGGTCAAAGCCGGTGATGGACTGGGCAGTGGTAACAACTTTCTGCAGTCTTTTTCGCTCCTGGACGTTCAAGCTGCCGGATCAGGCCACGATTCAACCAGTCAGCATGCTCGATACCGTGCACCTGTAGAAGTTTAGGAGAATCCTCTTCGACATGCCGAATCTCCGTAATCTTCTCAGGAAGTACAGTCGCTGATGTGCCTTCTTTACAACTGCATCGGTGTGCTGGGTCCAGGAAAGATCTTCTGATATATGCACGCCCAGGAATTTGAAGTTATTGACCCGTTCCACCATCGTCCCGTTGATATAAACAGGATTGTGGGTCCTCATCCTTCCCCTACCAAAGTCCACAATCAGTTCCTTGGTCTTACTGATGTTGAGAGCCAGGTTGCTGTGCTGGCACCATTTGGTCAGTCGGTCGATCTCACTCCTGCACTCTCACATCTATCATCAGGTATTCTGTACATTCCATATACAACGCACCAATTCCATTCAGGGGCATCTTTGGATAATACACCCTTCATATTTAGTTTATTCAGTTAGTTTATTGCCACATGAACCGAGATACAGTGAAAAGCTTTTGCTGCATGCTGACCAGTCAAGGGAAAGACTAATCATAATTACAATCGAGCCGTCCATGATCAAGGGGATAAAGTTTAGTGCAAGATAAACTCCAGTAACGTCCGATTGAATATAGTCAGAGTGTCTCCAATAAGGTAGATGGCAGGTCAGGCCAGCCCTCTAGATGGTTCAGTTGCCTGACAACAGCCGGAAAGAATCGGTCGTTGAATCTGGATGTGTGCGTTTTCACATTTCTGTACCTCTTGACTGATGATTGGGGAGTAGAGGGAGTGACCCGGGGTGATACTCGTCCTTGATTATGTCAGTGGCCTTGCCGAGGCAGCGTGAGGTGTAAGTGAGCCGATGGAAGGGAGAGTGGTTTGTGTGATGGTCTGGGCTGCGTCCACAATTCTCTGCAATAATATGTTTGTTGAGCTGTTACATAGAACGCACCGAGGCAGAAACACGGATACAGCCCCTCTCAACACAGCCTTTGCATTCGCGTCACAAAATTTCAATGCGTCCCTTAGCCAAGCATCATTGTGACAGTCTGAAGAAGGGTCTTGACCCGAAATGTCACATGTTCCTTTTCTCCACAGATGCTGTCTGACCCGCCGAGTCACTCCAGCTTTTTGTGTCTATCCTTGTAACAACAACCTGTTTCTCATGGGACAGAGAGGCACCTGAAACAGTAAATAAGCCTGGATGACAATGAATTGGGTAATCGGAGTTAGACACAAAAAAATGGACCAGGAGACAAAGGAAACTCCCAGACACCTGGAAGAGGTTTACTGTCTGGCCGTGTGTGCTGGGATGGGTGGGTTTCACGTCGGGGAGACGTTATTGGGAGGTGGAGGTCGCAGATAATAGAAGTTGGGGTCCGGGAGTCGCCGCAGAGTCCATGGAGAGGAAGAAACGGGTCGACCTGACGCCAGTGAATGGATTCTGGCCCATCCAAAGAGCTGGTGATAGCTTCAATGTAAACGCCTCCCAACCATTCCCCCTTCCCGCCGTTCAAATCCCCGGGAATGTGGGAGTCTACTTCAGCTACGAGCCCGGGACGGTTTCTTTTTACGGCGCGGACACCAATTTTTACCCCCACACTTTCAGCGGGAATAAATTCACGGAGAATCTCTCCCCTTTTTTTGGAGTTTCGATGAAAAAAACCCGCTGAAAATCTGAAAGCAGCAACTGCTCAGCAGATGAGGCAGCATCTGTGATGAGGGATGAGAAAGGCTTTAGTCTGCTTGCACTTCTGCTCCCTAGTTTATGTTCCAAGGACCGATTCTGCGCATCAGTGACGTTTTGGAACCAGATTCAAGCTCCCATTTAATCCTCGAATTGCACTTTATTTTTTGGCGAAGTTCTCCCTCAGTCCTCCTAGTTCTTTTCCTTCCACAGATGCTGTCCAGCCGACTGAGTTCCTCCAGCACTGCGTTTTGGAGATCTCCATTAAACTTCATTGCTGCGCTGCTTTCAACCAGGAGATGGCGACAGCAAGTAATCCAAAGACCTGTGCAGTTACACTGCGCTGGTTCGGCAACTGCAGATGTTGGAAAAATCGAAGGTAGACAAAAATGCTGGAGAAACTCAGCGGGTGAGGCAGCATCTATGGAGGGAAGGAATAGGTGACGTTTAGGTGAAGAAGCGTCTCGACCCGAAACGTCACCTATTCCTTCGCTCCATAGATGCTGCCTCACCCGCTGAGTTTCTCCAGCAATTGTGTCTACCTTCAATTTTTCCAACATCTGCAGGTCTTTCTTAAAGATAAATAATATGGGAGTAACTTTAACTGCTGGGTGACTGTATTGAACGGAGAAGCTGTCTTGTGGGACCTGCTTTGATTTCTTATTTTTATATTATTGAATCGCACTTGAGTAACCAGTTTAGTTGCATTTTGGCATCATTTATTATTTGCTTCCACTCACACAGTATTTTAAGCAACTCCATCATTTATGACAATAGTTTGCATACATATATGCATGAAAATATTAACTACATTGTGCTTCATAAAAGTTCTGTCATTTTTTCGTATCGATTATAAATCGTATCAGAATTACATACATCATAAAAATACAGACCATCAGTTGAATATCCTGTACGATGCGTTATGTGCCTTAATCTACTGTCAATTATGGCTTCCGAATCATTGTATGAAGAAAATTACCAAAACAATATGAATATAAATTCAACCGTTTTATTTCTCGGCTGAAATATCATCACACACCAAGCAAGAATTCGGAACTGCTGCTAAATAGACCTGACTGTAAGCTGCTCAGATATTGGCAAGTGTACCTTTAGACTTTCGCGATACAGCACGGAAACAGACCATCCCCCCCACGGAATTTCTCGCCAACCAGCGATCACCCCATACAATAGCACTATCCTAGACACAAGGAACAATTTACAATTTCACCGAAGCGCATTAACCTACAAACGTGAACGCCCTTGGATTGTGGGGGGAAACCGGAGTACCCGGAGAAAACTCACACGATCACGGTTAGAACGTGCAAACTCAGTACAGATAGCACCAATCGTCAGGATGGAACCCGTGTCTCTAGCGCTGTGAGGCAGCAACTCTACCACTGTGCCACCTCCACAGCTATCTGCAGTGAGGGTGGGGATTTCTCACCGTCACGAGCCATGGACCACATAACAAGAAGAGATTTTGTTTTCTGATTGAGAAGTCTGCTGAATAAAAAAAGCTGACACCCTTTGGTATTTTATGAACGGGGGGCGGGGTTGGGGGGGGGGGGGTAATTTCCATTAGTATCCCAAGAAGACTCCAGGAAGATCTCCCCGTCCCAATCCGAATCTGCCCACACTTCATAGAAACATAGAAACATAGAAAATAGGTGCAGGAGTAGGCCATTCGGCCCTTCGAGCCTGCACCGCCATTCAATATGATCATGGCTGATCATCCAACTCAGTATCCTGTACATGCCTTCTCTCCATACCCCCTGATACCTTTAGCCACAATGGCCACATCTAACTCCCTCTTAACTATAGCAAATGAACTGGCCTCAACTACCTTCTGTGGCAGAGAATTCCAGAGATTCACCACTCTCTGTGTGTTTTTCTCATCTCGGTCCTAAAAGATTTCCCCCTTATCCTTAAACTGTGACACCTTGTTCTGGACTTCCCCAACATCGGGAGCAATCTTCCTGCATCTAGCCTGTCCAACCCCTTATGAATTTTGTAAGTTTTTATAAGATCCCCCCTCAATCTTCTAAATTCTAGCGAGTACAAGCCGAGTCTATCCAGTCTTTCTTCATATGAAAGTCCTGACATCACAGGAATCAGTCTGGTGAACCTTCTCTGTACTCTCTCATATTCTCTTCAAATTTTTTGCGATATTTGTTTATTGTAGGTGCCCATGAAAATCGAAGAAATACTGCAGGTGTCACAAATCTGTAAGAAAAGCAAACAATGTTACAAAAACCTCTGCGGGCCAGGCAGTATCTGTGAAAAGAGAAGTAGTTAACTCCAAGTCCGAGTTCATCGAGGTGGTGAAGATCGATAAAAAAAATGATTGCATTCACATCCCCAAATTCAATTACAATTGCATGACATTCTTTTAACCAGTTCTATTTCCAAGTTCCTTGTGACTTTACAATTAATAATTTGCTGGTTAAATGAAACTTGTTTCGCGTCCGTCTGTTGTGAATGGGATTTCTGCCCCATATTTGACCCCCCCCCCACAAATATTAATTGTTAAGGTGACAAGGAACCTTGAAATAGAAGTGGTTCCTGACTTTGGACCCGGGACCAAAGACATTTACAGATCCAGAGTGGAACCGGAACAGATTCTCAGACATTGGTTTCCATCCCAAGTCCAGAAGAAAGGGTAAAGTTTCCCGGTGAACTTATTCCCACTGAAGGTGTGGAGATGGGACTTGGTGTCCGCGTTGTAAAATGAGACTACCCCTGCCTCGTAACTGAGATAAACTCCCAGCCTCTCTGGGATGGGATCGGTGAGGAGACGGGGTTTCGGAGAGGAGTTCACACGAAACTCGTCGCCACCTTGCTCCACGGACCAGAGCCCAGTCACCTGCCTCAGGCTGATGTCCCCCTCCCTGTCCAGAGACTCGGCGGCGACTCCCAGACACCAGCCCCAGTTCTCCGTCACCTCCACCTCCCAGTAATGTCTCCCCGAGGTGAATCCCTCCGATCCCAGCACACAAGGCCAGACTGTAAACCTCTTCCCGTTGTCGGGGAGACTCCTCTGTGTCCCGGTCCACCTCACGCTCTTCCGATCCTCGGACACCTCGAGTTTCGGACACGCTGTTTCCAAGTCCAAGGTCACAGAGTCTGCGGGTGAAGAGACAGAGAACCTCAGTGGGTGGGGAGGGATGAGGGAGTGTAGGAGACTGTGGCCGCACGCACGCACGCGCACACACACACACGCACACACACACGCACACACACACACACGCACGCACGCACGCACGCACACACACACACACACACTCACACACACACTCACACACACACACACACACACACACACACACACACACACTCACACACACACACACACACACACACACACACTATTCATGTATTGTAGATATATGTAAAACCACGAGGCAAATGAAAGAATTAATGCCGTAGAAGTTTCCCCAGATAACGGGAATCAATGGCCGGAGGGCGATTAAGGTGAGAGAAGAAAGATTTAAATGGATCACAGGGGCAAGATCTTCACATTAAAGTGCATGGAACGGCAGACTGAAGAACTACCCAACAGTTACCCATGCTTTTGCTCCAGAGATGCTGCTGACCTGCCGAGTTATTCCAACACTTTGTGCATCTACCTTCGGTATATGGGATCAGCCATTGGTTGAGACAGGTACAATAACAACTTTTCAATTATATTTAGACAATAGACAATAGGGAATAGGTGCAGGAGTAGGTCATTCGGCCCTTCGAGCCAGCACCGCCATTCAATGTGATCATGGCTGATCATCCACAATCAGTTACCCGTTCCTGCCTTCTCCCCATATCCCCTGACTCCGCTATCTTCAAGAGATCTATCTAGCTCTCTCTTGAAAGTATTCAGAGAGCCAGCCTGCACAGCCCTCTGACGCAGAGAATTCCACAGACTCACAACTCTCTGTACAGGGTACGTGGGAAGGAACTCTCTTTGGACAGGGTACATGGACAGGAAAGGTTCAACAGGATATGGGGCTAACCCGGGCAAATGGGACTGGCTTGGCATCAATGAGTTCCTGTATTGCATTACTCCAGCACTCCACGACATTGAGCATCTGGGGGATTTGTCTGCATGGCATTCTCAGTTTATAACTTAGAGTAATGCTAACTGGGCAGATGATTATCACGTACATGGAGATTTGTGGGGTTGTTGTGCGTCTCTGTGCAATAAGTGGAATGTAGGAAGCAGGTTAGTGGGTTAACAGTGCAGCGAGATGTAATTCTATGCCAAACACATATTTGCTAAGCAAACATGAGAAATTACACCCATGTTTGTTAAACGCGGTTGCTGGAAACTGGGTGTAGATAATAAATGGTATGTATAGGAAGGAACTGCAGATGCTGGTTTAAACCGAAGATAGACAAAAAAAGTTGGAGTAACTCAGCGGGACAGGCAGCATCTCTCAGACTGAAGAAGGGGTTCGACCCAAAACGTCAACTAATCCTTCTCTCCAGAGATACTGCCTCTCCCGCTGAGTTATTCCAGATGTTAGTGTCTATAAATGGTGTTTAAGTCGTATGTCCCGGGGATACGTGACATGGTAGAGATGGAATCTTCAGCATAAAATATAGTATTGGAGGAACTCAGCGTGTCAGGCAGCGTGTGTGGAGGGAATAGCCAGATGGCACTTTGGGTCGGGACACCTTTTCAGTCTGTATTCCAGGTTACAGTGGGAAGTAAGGGTGGACATCACAATAGACAATAGACAATAGGTGCAGGAGTAGGCCATATGGCCCTTCAATCTAGCACCGCCATTCAATGTGATCATGGCTGATCATCCACAATCAGTACCCCGTTCCTGCCGTCTCCCCATATCCCCTGACTCCGCTACCTTCAAGAGCCCTATCTAGCTATTTCTTGCAAGTTTCCCGAGAACCGGCCTCTCCTGAGGCAGAGAATTCCACAGACTCACAACTCTCTGGATGAAAAAGTGTTTCCTTATCTCCGTTCTAAATGTCTTACCTCTTAGTCTTAAACTGTGGCCCCTGGTTCTGGACTCTCCCAACATTGGGAACATGTTTCCTGCCTCTAGCGTGCCCAAACCCTTAATAATCTTATATGTTTCAATAAGATCCCCTCTTATCCTTCTAAACTCCAGAATATACACCCGGCGGCTTTACCCAAATTCCACCTTGACCACATATGTGAGGGAAATTTGCAAGGCAGACAGAGCTGGGCATTTTACTGAATATTGATATTTACTGAATTTGGTGCGTAGTCAATGCTAATTAGTGTATGATGATAAGTGTGGACCAGGCAGCATCTCTGGAGCAAAAGGATGAGTGAGGTATCAGTTCGGGACCCTTCTTCAGACTCAGTGCTGCCCGACTCGCTGAGTTACTCCAGCACTTTGTGTATACCTTCGCATTAAACCAGCACCTGCAGTTCCTTTCAACACATTAATTATGGCCTACCAAGTCTTAATACACTGCCTCCCTGTTGCCGTTTCACAATCACTGTGAGGCTCACAAAGGGCAGATCAGAGTCAACCAGCAACGAGACTATAGGCCTGAGGCTCCATGCTGGCCCGGGGAGGGAGAGGAAAGGATAAAGAGGAGGGGGGAGGGGGAGTCAGTCGCTGGAGACGTCGGTCGCGAGGAGCAAGGGCCGGTAGGGGGGAGACCTGGGGAGAGTAATGCCTCCAACGCCTTCAAGGTTGGCTGCAGGAAGCACCCTGGGACCAAAAAGATGGCCGGGCAAGGAGAGGGATGTCAGTTCACGGGCCAATCTGGTTGAAGGTGACAGAGGAAGGCACTGCAGGAGCCTGGTATTTGCCTGGATTGGGAATTGCTCCAGTAGACAGAGCGTGCGGGCGGACCAGACTTTGGAAATGGGGCTAAAACATGCGGCTGCAAGTGTAAATCCAAAAATAATTTCACTGTGCCGTTGCACATGAGACATATTCTGCAGTTGCATCGGGCTCTGGTGAGATCACATCTGGAGTATTGTGTTCAGTTTTGGTCTCCTAATTTGAGGAAGGACATCCTTGTGATTGAGGCAGTGCAGCGTAGGTTCACGAGATTGATCCCTGGGATGGCGGGACTGTCATACGTGGAAAGATTGAAAAGACTAGGCTTGTATTCACTGGAGTTTAGAAGGATGAGGGGGGATCTTATAGAAACATATAAAATTATAAAAGGACTGGACAAGCTAGATGCAGGAAAAAAGTTCCCAATGTTGGGCGAGTCCAGAACCAGGGGCCACAGTCTTAGAATAAAGGGGAGATCATTTAAGACTGAGGAGAGCAAAAACGTTTTCACCCAGAGAGTTGTGAATTTATAGAATTCCCTGCCACACAGGACAGTGCAGGCCAAATCACTGGATGGATTTAAGAGAGAGTTAGATAGAGCTCTAGGGGCTAGTGGAGTCAAGGGATGTGGGAATAAGGCAGGCACGGGTTATTGATACGGGACGATCAGCCATGATCACAATGAATGGCGGTGCTGGCTCGAAGGGCCGAATGGACTCCTCCTGCACCTATTTTCTATGTTTCTATATAAGGTATAATTGAGTGGGTGTAGGGCACAGATTTACATTGCTGGTAACATCAGTGCATTACTATGATAATAACAGTTAACCCGATGGCATGAATATTTGACGGCACTGGGCCTGTACTCGCTGGAGTTTAGAGGGATAAGGGGCGACCTCATTGAAACTTATCGAATAGTGAAAGGCGTGGATAGAGTGGATGTGGAAAGCATGTTTCCACTTGTGGGAGAGTCTCAGAAGCCTCAGAATAACACGGCGTTTCTTTAGGAAGCAGATGGGGAGGAATTTCCTTAGTTAGAGTGTGTTAAATCTGTGGACATTTTTACCACAGAAGGCACTAGAGGCCACGTCAATGGACATTTTTTTATGGCAGAGATAGAGATCCTTGATTAGGATGGATGTCAGGGGTTATGAGGAAAAGGCAGAAGAATTGGGTTAGGAGGGATATGATTGAATGGTGGAGTAGACGTGATGGGCCGAATGGCCTAATTTTGCTCCTATCCCCTACGACCTTATGAACTTTTGATACCCAGAGAATTAATTGATTGGATTGAAGTTGCTTCACTGCTGCCCTGGGATTTGAATTCATGTGTCCGAATGTTTATGTAGTGTGAATGTGTACAGGATGTGTGGTTCCCTCATGAAGTGAGTTTAGGTTGTGTTGTGTTCTTGTGTTCATGAACCTGACGTCGCCTGCTGACGGTTTGACAGTCATGTTTCCATGCAGGTTTGTTTTGGGACGAGGATAAATATTTAATTTAATCTAACAAAAAAAAGCTTTCCACTGCACACGTGAAAATAATAAACTAATCTAAACCAATTCCACTTATCTCCATTATGTTTTCTCTTCTTTGCATTTCATTGGTGCACACAGATATCTAATATGTATGTAGCAATGGATGAATTTGTGTCAATGTTACCTCGCTTAATGATGCCAAACATTTTTCTCAAAGGTACGTGCAACAAAAACGGGTGATCGAATTTTTCAACCGGCAGAGCTCCTTCTGCTACCGACAATGTATGCTCCCCACATCCAACCCTGCGAATATTGGATAGTTAGTTTTAGTATTAATGTCAACACCTTTGTGAATTATTCCACAAAATCGTGCAAGGTTTCAATGAAGAATACATCCTACCTTCGCTTCTGACCAGCTTCTTCCTGAAATAAATACAACATAAAATCTCAATTGATTGAGACAACCTTCCACATTCCAACAGCAGAATCCCACCCCATCCCCAAGAACACTGTGGTATATCTGAAAGGATGCAAGTAAAGGGGAATACTGCAAATACTGAACTCATTTACCATATTAAATGAAATGCATGATTTGATGGTGGATCTTACATTGGCAAGACATGTCTTAAGAAGCATATCTGTTTGTGACAAGACCAAAACTCACAGCCGCAAATATGCAGTGGTCCTTAATAAATCTTAGAGGACCTTCAGTTGAGAGGACATGGAACGTTTTAGTAAACGGGCTGTGACTGTGCATTATCATTGAACTCAAGTGATATGTAAACTCTCACCTGGAGTAATGTCACACCGTTTACTTGATCCAGTTGTTTCTGTAAAATTGGGAGTTCCTGCTGTATAAGATTCAAACGGACTTGAATCTCTTGAAGATTTTTCTCCATTGTATTTAGAATCATCTCCTTCTCGTCGCCGAGATATTTAAGTAGGCGTTGTTCTTTATCGAAGAGAATCTGGTGCAGTTCAGCAAACAGGGACCTGATGTGGGACTGCAGAAACTGTGACTGTTCCTGGCAAATGAAAGACAGATATTATTACAATGCAATGCGGATAATAAGTCTGCTCAAGATTTCGGCTTTGGAAGGAGGAGACCTTACCAGAACTCCACAAATCTTCTGCTTCTGTTGCTGTTCCATTTGCTCCAAGGCCAATGTATTTTGAGTGAGAGATTCTAAGGAAGATTTGATCTCAGCCTTAGATTGGAGTTTTGGAAAAAAAAATAGAATCAGATACAAACAATGGACATTATAAGGACATTATAGCCATAGAGGGAGTGCAGAGAAGGTTCACCAGACTGATTCCTGGGATGGCAGGACTTTCATATGAAGAAAGACTGGATAGACTTGGCTTATACTCGCTAGAATTTAGGAGATTGAGAGGGGATCTTATAGAAACGTACAAAATTCTTATGGGGTTGGACAGGCTAGATGCAGGAAGATTGTTCCCGATGTTGGGGAAGTCCAGGACAAGGGGTCACAGCTTAAGGATAAGGGGGAAATCCTTTAAGACCGAGATGAGGAAAAACTTTTTCACACAGAGAGTGGTGAATCTCTGGAACTCTCTGCCACAGAGGGTAGTTGACGCCAGTTCATTGGCTATATTTAAGAGGGAGTTAGATGTGGCCCTTGTGGCTAAAGGGGTCAGGGGGTATGGAGAGAAGGCAGGTACGGGATACTGAGTTGGATGATCAGCCATGATCATATTGAATGGCGGTGCAGGCTCGAAGGGCCGAATGGCCTACTCCTGCACCTATTTTCTATGTTTCTATGTTTCTATGTCATGAAACAGGGAAGTGATCACAATCCGATTTATTTTACCTTGTACATTTCAACAGCTTCGTCTACCGGCATGACGCTGTGAGACTTGTGTTCCCGCCCAGCTGCACAAATCACACAGATCAGTTTCTTGTCCGTTTCACAAAACAGCTTCAGTTCCTCCTGATGTTTCTCGCAGTGATGTTTACTTTCCTTCTCTTTGAGATTCAGGTTCAGTGTTCGAGCTTTCTCAGCCAGACTCGCCAAGGCCCGACTAACCCTGAGGGTGCGGTCTGCAAATACCTCTCTACATTCCGGACATGAGTTTCTATCTCCATGTTCCCATAACTGCGTGATACAGGAGCGGCAGAAGTTGTGGCCACAGTCTGTTGACACTGGATCGGTGAATAAGTCAAAACAGATGGGACAAATTAGATCTTCCCTTAAACTCTCAAGCTGTTGTTTTGAAGCCATGTTGATTCGTGGCAGTTTCACTTCCGCAGTGCTGCTGAACTCCTGCAGTATCGCGGGTGTTCAGCACTAGTCTCGCTGCAGCTCTCGGCGAACTAACGCTCAGCGTGAGGATGAAATACCCCGAGTAGGTAGCGACTGCAGAAGCTGGTTTAAACCGAAGACAGACACAATATGCTGGAGTAACTCAGCGGGCCAGGCAACATCTCTGGAGTGAAGGAATGGGTGACGTTTCGGGTCGAGACCCTTCTTCAATATTTACTCCACTGGGCTGTAAGCTGCCCCAGCGAAATATAAGATGCCGCTCCTCCAATTTGCATTTACCCGCACTCTGACAATGGAGGAGGCAGAGGACAGAAACGTCAGTGTGAGAATGGGAATTTAAGTGTTTAGCAACCGGGAGATCATGTTAGTTCCAGCGAATTACTCAAGGGTGGGGGTCTGATTAGATATTAAACGTGCCGGATTATGACGGAAACACAAATAATTTGGGCGGAACGGTGGCGCAGCGGTAGAGTTGCTACCTTTCCAGCGCCGGAGACACGGGTTCGATCCCGACTACGGGTGCAGTCTGTACGGAGTTTGAACGTTCTCCCCGCGACCCCGCGTGGGTTTTCTCCGAGATCTTCGGTTTTCTCCCACACTCCATAGACGTGCGGTTTTGTAGGTTAATTGGCATGTTTTAAGTGTAAATTGTCCCTAGTCTGTGTATAGGATAGCGTTAATGAGCGGGGATCGCTGGTCGGCGCGGACTCGGGGCCTGTTTCCACACTGTATTTCTAAAACTAAACCTAAAACGAACTGAGTATCTAACGAATCGCTGACAGGCTGGGAACAAATTGAAACAATGGTGCAATATGGATTGAGAACGGCTCAGTGTAATATTTTCTGTCATAAAACTGGGGGATTTGGAAAGAGCATTGCGTTGCGAGGTGGCAGAAAACCAGATCTGGAATGTACACCTCACAGGGTGGAAAGGGTTTCACCTTCCAGTGAAAGCGGTTCTGATTTCCACGCCCTTTGTTTGACAAGGCTCGATGGCTTCACCCCTGTAATCAATGTTATTTAGTACTAGGTAACACGCTGTAACTATGTACTTAAGTACTCTGGTCCTGTATTAAGGCTCCAACATATGATCAGGTCTCACTTGTTCTGGACTGGGCCCACAAGTGGTATTAGACTGGGACTTCTTCAGAATGAGAGTCGGTTGAGTGGGAAACTAGACGTACAGAACAAATCACAGCCGGCACCGATGATTCAAGAAAGGTGGAGCCCACAATGGTCCATTGTTGGCCGTGGAAGAGTTGATAATGAAGGGATACAAACAGTGAAACTAGCAAGACGTCTAAGGTGGAGGAGGGATGGAGAGGGAGGGAATGCAAGGGTTACTTGTAATTACAGAAATCAATATTCATACCGCTGGGCTTTATGTGAATGAACAATGAAGATGTGTTGGAAGGAACTGCAGATGCTGGTTTAAACCGAAGATAGACACAATTGGCTGGGGTAACTCAGCGGGTCAGGCAGCATCTCTGGAGAGAAGGAATGGGTGACGTTTCGGGTCGAGACCGTTCTTCAGACTGTTTAGGGATAAGGGAAACGTGAGATATAGACAATGATGTGGAGAGATAAAGAGCAATGAATAAAAGATATGTAAAAAAAGTACCGATGATAAAGGAAACAAGCTATTGTTTGCTGCTTGTACGGTGAAAACGAGAAGCTGGTGTGACTTGGGTGGGGTGGGGGTAGAGAGACAGAGGGAATGCCGGGGCTACCTGAAGATGGTTGGTCTTAAAACTGAAGGGGTATTAAATCGTCTTGAGACTTGGCCCTATCATGGACCAAAGAACTGAATTCAAGTCCTGAGGCGAGAAAGGCTGGGATGCATCAGCTGATAGTCCTGACTGAAGACGATTGTAAATGTTTCAGTCAAGTCAATACTACATTTCATCCATTATTAATCAATAATCAATACATACGAGGGAACCGATAAGATGCATTCAGTTTCAGGTGTAAGGAAGAACTGCAGATGTCGGATAAAATCGAATGTAGACACAAAATTCTGGAGCGACTGAGGCAACATCTATGGAGAGAAAGAATGGGTGGCATTTCGGGACAAGACCCTTTCCTTCTCTCCATAGATGCTGTCTGACCCGCTGAGTTACTCTTCCATTTTGTGTCTTCCTTCCATCTGTTTCAGGGTTGCTTTAGTTCCTTTGGTGCTCGATCAATATCGTGCGTTGCGCTGCTGGTCAGTGAAGTTCGCATACGAAATCCAGTGACGTGCGGTGAGGTCAATGGCTGAGGAGGTACTGGCTAGTATCAGTGGCCTGGCCCTACCTGTATTGATCTTGAGAGAGAAGAGAAGGGAGGAAGAGAGAGAAGGGAGTGAGAGAGAAGGAAGGGAGGGAGAGAGAGAGAGAAGGGAGAGAGAGAGAAGGGAGAGAGAGAGAGGGGAGAGAGAGAATGGCGAGAGAGAGAAAGGAAAGAGAGAGAGAGAAGGGAGAGAGAGAAGCGAGAGAGCGAGAAGGGAGTGAGAGAGATGGAGAGAGAGAGAAGTGAGAGAGAGAGAAAGGAGAGAGAGATAAGGGAGAGAGAGAGAGGGGAGAGAGAGAAAAGGGAGAGAGAGAGAAGGGAGGGAGAGAGAATGGAGAGAGAGACGAGAGAGAGATAAGAGAGAGAGAGGGGGAGAAGGGAGCGAGAGAGAAGGCGAGAAAGAGAAGAGAGAGAGAGAGAAGTTATGCAGTTGTACAGGGTCTTGGTGAGACCACACATGGAGTATTGCGTACAGTTTTGGTCTCCTAATCTGAGGAAAGACATTCTTGCCATAGAGGGAGTACAGAGAAGGTTCACCAGACTGATTCCTGGGATGGCAGGACTTTCATATGAGGAAAGACTGGATAGACTCGGCTTGTACACGTTGGAATTCAGAAGACTGAGGGGGGATATTATAGAAACTTATACAATTCTTAAGGGGTTGGACAGGCTAGATGCAGGAAGTTTATTGGCGATGTTGGTGAAGTTCAGAACTAGGGGTCACAGTTTAAGGATAAGAGGGAAGACTTTTAGGACCGAGATGAGGAAATCATTTTTACACAGAGAGTGGTGAATCTGTGGAATTCTCTGCCACAGATGGTAGTTGAGGCCAGTTCATTGGCTATATTTAAGAGGGAGTTAGATGTGGCCCTTGTGGCTAAAGGGATCAGGGGGTATGGAGAGAAGGCAGGGATGGGACACTGAGTTGGATGATCAGCCATGATCATATCAAATGGCGGTGCAGGCTCGAAGGGCCGAATGGCCTACTCCTGCACCTATTTTCTATGTTTCTATGTTTCTAAGGGAGAGAGTGAAAGGAGAGAGAGAGAATGGGGAGGATAGAGAGAAGGGGAAAGAGAAGGAGGAGATAGAGAGAAGGGGGGGACGTGAAGGGAGAGAGAAGGGAGAGAGTGAAGGGAGAGAGAGAAGGGAGAGAGAGAAGGGAGAGAAGAGAGAGAGAGGGATGAGAGAGAGAGAGAAGGGAGAGAGAGAGAGAGAAGGGAGAGAGAGAAGGGAGAGAGAGAAGGGAGAGAGCGAAGGGAGAGAGAGAAGGGGGGGAGAATGGAGAGAGAAGAGGGAGAAGGGAGGGAGAAAGGGGAGAGAGAGAATGGGGAGAGAGAGAAGGGGGAGAGAGAAGAAGGAGAGAGAGAAGGGAGAGAGAGAAGGGGGAGATAGAGAAGGGAGAGAGAGGGGAGAGAGAGAAGGGAGATGGAGAAGGGAGAGAGAGAGAGGGAGAAGGGAGAGAGAAGGTAGAGAGAGAGAGAAGGGAGAGAGAGAAGAGAAAGAGAAGGGAGAGAGAGAGAAGGGAGAGAGAAGGGAGAGTGAGAGAAGGGAGAGAGAGAGGAGAGAGAGAGAGAAGGGAGAGAGAGCGAAGGGGGAGAGAGAAAGGAGAGAGAGAGAGAAGGGGAGAGAGGGAGAAGGGGAGAGTGTGAGAAGGGAGAGGGGTACGATGGCACGTTATAACCCGCAGCCGTCCCATTCTGACCGCCGCCGAACCCCCCACCCCACCATTGCACCCTTCTTCACGGCGGCCCAATGATGTCTCGGCTCTGACAATTCAAGGAATCTAACCGGTAACAACACTGAGAGCAGCACGGGCCGCCGCGCTCCCCGACTCGAATCTGAGATGGTAAAATCTCGTGATGGGTTGATGTGTCCCGCGGGCCATATTTTGGAGACTCCTGCCTTACAAGATCATAGATACATAGATACATAGAAAATAGGTGCAGGAGTAGGCCATTCGGCCCTTCGAGCCTGCACCGCCATTCAATATGATCATGGCTGATCATCCAACTCAGTATCCCGTACCTGCCCTCTCTCCATACCCCCTGATCCCTTTAGCCACAAGGGCCACATCTAACTCCCTCTTAAATATAGCCAATGAACTGGCCTCAACTACCCTCTGTGGCAGAGAGTTCCAGAGATTCACCACTCTCTGTGTGAAAAGGTTTTTCCTCATCTCGGTCTTAAAGGATTTCCCCCTTATCCTTAAGCTGTGACCCCTTGTCCTGGACTTCCCCAACATCGGGAACAATCTTCCTGCATCTAGCCTGTCCAACCCCATAAGAATTTTGTACGTTTCTATAAGATCCCCTCTCAATCTCCTAAATTCTAGCGAGTATAAGCCAAGTCTATCCAATCTTTCTTCATATGAAAGTCCTGACATCCCAGGAATCAGTCTTGTGAACATTCTCTGCACTCCCTCTATGGCCATAATGTCCTTCCTCAGATTTGGAGATCAAAACTGTACGCAATACTCCAGGTGTGGTCTCCCCAAGACCCTGTACAACTGCAGTAGAAACTCCCTGCTCCTATACTCAAATCCTCTTGCTATGAAGGCCAACATACCATTCGCTTTCTTCACTGCCTGCTGCACCTGCATGCCTACTTTCAATGACTGGTGTACCATGACACCCAGGTCTCGCTGCATCTCCCCATTTCCTAATCGGCCACCATTTAGATAATAGTCTGCCTTCCCGTTTTTGCCACCAAAGTGGATAACCTCACATGTATCCACATTATACTGCATCTGCGAAACATTTGCCCACTCACCCAGCCTATCCAAGTCACCTTGCAGTCTCCTAGCATCCTCCTCACAGCTAACACTGCCCCCCAGCTTAGTATCATCCGCAAACTTGGAGATGTTGCTTTCAATTCCCTCGTCCAGATCATTAATATAAATTGTAAATAGCTGGGGTCCCAGCACTGAGCCTTGCGGTACCCCACTAGTCACTGCCTGCCATTGTGAAAAGGACCCGTTTACTCCAACTCTTTGCTTCCTGTCTGCCAGCCAGTTCTCTATCCACATCAATACTGAACCCCCAATACCGTGTGATTTAAGTTTGTATCCTAATCTCTTATGTGGTACCTTGTCGAAAGCCTTCTGAAAGTCCAGATACAACACATCCACTGGTTCTCCCCTATCCACTCTACTAGTTACATCCTCGAAAAATCCTATAAGATTCGTCAGACACGATTTACTTTCGTAAATCCATGCTGACTTTGTCCAATGATTTCACCACTTTCCAAATGTGCTGCTATCCCATCTTTAATAACTGACTCTAGCAGTTTCCCCACTACCGATGTTAGACTATCTGGTCTGTAATTCCCCGTTTTCTCTCTGCCTCCCTTCTTAAAAAGTGGGGTTACGTTTGCTACCCTCCAATCCTCAGGAACTACTCCAGAATCTAAAGAGTTTTGAAAAATTATCACTAATGCATCCACTATTTCTGGAGCTACTTCCTTAAGTACTCTGGGATGCAGCCTATCTGGCCCTGGTGATTTATCGGCCTTTAATCCATTCAATTTACCCAACACCACTCCCCGACTAACCTGGATTTCACTCAGTTCCTCCATCTCCTTTGACCCGCGGCCCCCTGCTATTTCCGGCAGATTATTTATGTCTTCCTTAGTGAAGACGGAACCAAAGTAGTTATTCAATCAAGAACAAAAATGTACAGAAGTACAAAAATTGATGACTTTATTATTGTCTATTATTGTCTATAGATCTTTTTTTTTTAATCTAATAACTTTCTAATGTACCGACAAAGTCTACCTTCCCAAGTGGCGTATCTTGCTCGCTCCATGATCTTTGGTCTGCGCCGCCGCTGCTGAAGCTCGCTAACGTGGAGGAAGAATGAGGCAGCGTTAATTACGTGAGCCTACGTAATAGACGCTCGCTCTTCCTCCACTGGGCTCAAGACACGCCCCCCTTGTGAGGGAGACGTGATCGCTGCCTCACCTGGAACTTTTTCAATGCAGTTTTATGTGAGACCAGCGAGCACAAATGTAATATCTTTATATGTGAAATACGTTACCTGGACTATGGAAGGTAAGGACATGTAATGAAGGGGTTTACAATAATTACTTTGGTGAAATACATAGAGATGGTATCAGGCACACGCTTATTGCCCGCGCTCCATGCAGTTTATGAGGGGTTGCACAATCAGAGGGGAGGCTCAGCTCGCCGCTGCCTCACCTCCCATCTCTCCCTGTAATTGCTGCGGAGCTGCGAACATTTTGACTGTAAAAAATGATTAGATTCATATAGGAATGACATTTATAACACAGATCAGTGGAAAAATCTTTATATTTATTTTATTTTATTATTATTTTTCTTTACTTTTCTAACAGCTATTTTCATTGGGAGTATGACAGGTGAGGCTCTGCCTCCCCTGCCACCCCTGACCGCACGTCCCTGGTCCTGAGCTCCGGGCTCCCGTGGGTCCTAAAGTCATCAGATTGAGAATGGTGTAACGGACATCTGTAAGAATGCGGTTAAATGGAACGCGGGTTATAAGTATGAGTGAAATTGGACATTATTAGAAGAGGGCGGAACCTGAGAATGAGAGACACAAGGACTGGGTAATTATATCAAAAGTATATTGAATTATTGTTCCTTTCTGATGATGTAACATGCCCGTTAGTTGATAACGTATTGTTGCTCCGGTTTGTGTTCATAAGCTCATGAATTCATAAGTTATAGAAACATAGAAGCATAGAAACATAGAAAATAGGTGCAGGAGGAGCCCATTCGGCCCTTCGAGCCAGCATCGCTATTCGTTGTGATCATGGCTGATCGTCCCCTATCAATAACCCGTGCGTGCCTTCTCCCCATATCCCTTGACTCCTCCAGCCCCTAGAGCTCTATCTAACTCTCTCTTAAATCCATCCAGTGACGTGGCCTCCACTGCCCTCTGTGGCAGGGAATTCCATAAATTCACAACACTCTGGGTGAAAAAGTTTTTTCTCACCTCAGTCTTAAATGACCTCTCCTTTATTCTAAGACTGTCGCCCCTGGTTCTGGACTCGCCCAACATTGGGGAAAATTTCCTGCATCTAGCTTGTCCAGTCCTTTTATAATTTTATATGTTTCTATAAGATCTATTATCTACCCCGACAATCAATCCTGGCTCATGTAACTTTCCCTCTCAACCCCATTCTCCTGCTTTCTTCCCATAACCGCTGATACCCTGAAAATGTTGAGCCTGGTTGGAATATTTCATGAAGCCAGACATGGAGAAGCGGGTGGGAATGAAATGGTGAATTGATGACAGGTACGTGGATGCTCAGGGTCACTCTTAAAGATAGAACATGGATCTTGTTCCGCACAGTCACTCCACTGCATTGTTATTCCACATTGGTAAAGAGAACAGCCATGGGCACTGAAGGCAACACAATGAATGGAATGACACGGTGGCGCAGCGGTAGAGTTGCTGCCTCACAGCGCCAGAAAATCGGACTCGATCCTGAGTACGGGTGCTGTCTGCACGGAATTTGTATGTTCTCCCCATGACCGCGTGGAGATCTTCGGTTTCCTCCCACACTCCAAAGACGTACAGGTTTGCAGTTTAATTGGCTTGGTGTAAATGCAAAATTGTCCCTAGGGTGGTGTTAATGTGTGGGGATCGCTGGTGGGTGCGGACTCGGTTGGCCGAATGGCCTGTTTCCGCATTGTATCTCTAAACTAAACAAAAAAGAACATACATGGGCGTTGAAGACAACAATAAATTGACCGTGCGACACGCTGATCGCCACTTGGTCTTGAAGGAGAATTTGGGCGACACAATGGTGAGGTTGGATGAGGTGACAGTGGAGATGTACTGTTCCCGCTGTCGCTGGGGAGATGGAGTGAGTAAAAATAGCAGTGAGCCAGAACCCCTTTCCCATGATGGAAATGTCCAAGACTAGAGGGCAGAGTTATAAGGTGAGAGGAGCACTGTCTACGCCTACGTTCTATCTTGGATGCTGTCTGTACGGGGTTTGTACGTTCTCCCGGTAAACTACGTGGGTTTTCGCCGAGATCTTCGGTTTCCTCCCACACTCCAAAGACATGCAGGTTAATTAGTTTTGGTAAAAGTAAAAAATGTCCCTAGTGAGTGTAGGATAGTGTTTCCGGGCTGTATCTCCAAACTAAACTCAAGTAAACAGGCAAACTCCTGACAGACAGCACCAGACTCTCTGGCGCGATAGGCGCTGTAAGGCAGCAATTTTACCGCTGTTCTTTTTAAGAGCTGCAACTACCACCATTTATTAATTTATTAATAAAGAGATTTGCATGATAGAGAGGATTTAATTTCAATCATTCATTTAAGGTGCAGTGGAGACACTTGAATTTGCGTCTCTGGATGTGCCTCTGGATTACTCGTTCAGTAACGCAATCTCTGCCTCGCCACCGCACCTGTTGTTGCCACAGATAGCTTTGACCCGCTACGTTCGTCCAGCAGTTTGCATCTGCAGTCCCGTGTGTCTCAACTCGCAGCCGTCTCTCATTGAATACCAATTCTGCCCACCGCCGCCCTAATTTCCCTGTTCCTTATCCTCTCGCTCTTACCCTGCACCTACTCTCACATCAGCCATTCCCCCCTCCCCTCCTCATCACCCGCACCTATTTCGGAGCACCCGGAATGTCGATGGTGATAGAGTCACTGGATGTGAAAGTGGACATGAAGTACTTGGCAACGATGCAGAGGAGGTTTACCAGAATTATGATTTCATTAAGAGAATGGAGAGGTCAGACCGACTATGGGAAGTTTTCTCCGGACCGCCGGAGGTTGAGGGGAGACTTGATGGAAGTCTATCGAATTATGAGAGGGGTGGGCAGGGTACACAATCACAACCTTTTACCGAGAGGGAAATATTCAATAGTAGAGAGCATAGCTATAGGATGAGAGGGGCAAAGTTTAAAGGAGATGTGCGAGGTAGGTTTTCTACCCCAATGATGGTGAGTTTCTGGAACGCGCTGCCAGGGATGGTGGTGGAGGCTGATACGAGACAGGCGGTGAAGAGATTTTTGGATAGGCACGTGAGTATGCAGGTAATTGAAGGATATAGATTATGTTCAAGCAGGTAAGAGTTGGTCTTGGCATCATATTCAGCACAGACACTGTGGGCCGAAGGGCTGCTCCTATGCGTACTGTTCTTTGTTCCATACGGATTGTCTCTTCGTATTGTGGATATTCCGGGATATAACCTGATACTCGAAGAAACCTCCACATAAGCGCTGTAGAATGTATCCTGACTGTTCGCATCATGGCCTGGTGCGGCATTTCCAACGCACACGAGTTGCACTACCGCCTGCACTGCCATGGACGTGTTTATTTTTAATTGTGTTTTGCATTAGTGCCTTGTCTTTGGAGCAGTTTTTTAATTTTGTTTTTACTAACTTGCAGAATTTATGTGTAATGTGGTTGTAATTTGTGTTTAATTTATATTTTGTGTAGCACTGAGTATTTGTGCGTGTGATGCTGCTGAAACGGCGATGAGATTTTCATCGCAGCTGTTTATCGAAGTACTTGTGCAGATGACAATAAATCCGACTTGACTTCACTCTAAGTTTATATTTAACCATTGTTTTACACCCCAGTCAGTTTCTTTTTTGGCCATGTCATTTTCTGTCCTGCTCTAAACTGTCCCATAACATTCCCTGCGTTCAAATTTATATACCGGTCTGTTTAACATCTCACTAAACCCTCCATGGGTATTTGAGGTCAGGACACGGTCACCCAGAACACGTTCACCCTGAAACCCCACAGCAAATGCACTGGAGACGGCAGCGTGCGCGGTAGACACTCGCGGTACAGAGGGATCACAAGGGAGCAGCAGCTCCCAATCAGTGAAAGCAGTTTCATACCAGGAAGTGGCAGGAGTTAAAATGGCTTCTAAAGTGCACGTCGAGAATTTAACAGAGGAGGCAATTTGTCCCATCTGCCTGGATTTCTTCACCGATCCGGTGTCACTGGAGTGTGGGCACTACTTCTGCCGCTCCTGTATCACACCGAGTTGGGACAGGGAGGGGAGAAACTCCTGCCCGGAATGTAGAGAGGAGTTTGCAGGCCGCAGCCTCAGGGTTAGTCGGGCCTTGGCGAGTCTGGCTGAGAAAGCTCGAACACTGAGCCTGAATACGGAAGAGAAGGAAAGTAAACATCACTGCGACAAACATCAGGAAGAACTGAAGCTGTTTTGTGAAACGGACAAGAAACTGATCTGTGTGATTTGTGTAACTGCGCAGGAACACAAGTCTCACAGCTTCATATCGATTAAAGAAGCTGTTGAAATCTACACGGTAAAAGCAAACCGACTACGATCACTTGCTTGAATGTATAGTTGAATGTTTATTGTCTAACCCCCTTTCTCTCTGATACCCAGGATCAGGTTAAATCATCCATACATTCTCTGACAACAAATAAATCGGCCATCCAGGAAATGGAAGAGCAACAGAAGCAGAAGATTTACCAAGTCCGGGTGAGACCTTGCTGTGTGGCATTTCTGTTCGTGTTGTGTAGTTTTGTATTTTGGCAGCAGTTAGTTTCGCTGCTCCGGTGAATTCGGTTCGACCCTGAATTCTGGTATTGCCTACGTGAAGCTTCCATGTCCCCTTCCCCCCGTTCTCTACCCCACCGCTAGTATAACTCTCCCCCTACCCCCACCGCCCATCTCCCTCCCCTGGTATAACTCTCCCCTTAACCCCCCCGCCCCGCCACAACTCCCTCCCATGTACAACCACCCCCCCACTTCCTACACTGGTACAACTCTCCCCTACCCCACCCCCTCCCCTGGTATAACTCTGTCCACTCCTCCCCATCAAACTTTTCACCTCCCCTGGCACAACTCTTCCCCTACCCCTCCTCTGGAACAAGTCTGTCTGTCCCACCACCACCACCCCCAGGCATAACCCTGCCCTCCCTCTCTCACACAACTCTGCCCACCCCCATGCTTCTTACAGTATAATTTAAGGGTAAACAAGCAAGGAAATTGTGTCATTTCATAGAAACATAGAAAATAGGTGCAGGAGGAGGCCGTTCGGCCTTCGAGCCAGCACCGCATTTCATTGTGATCATGGCTGATCGTCCCCTGTCAATAACCCGTGCCTGCCTTCTCCCCATATCCCTTGACTCCACTAGCCCCTAGTGCTCTATCTAACTCTCTCTTAAATCCATCCCCTTTGACCTCCCCTTTATTCTAAGACTGTGGCCCCTGGTTCTGGACTCGTCCCACATTGGGAACATTTTTCCTGCATCTATCTTATCCAGTCCTTTTATAATTTTATATGTTTCTATAAAATTACCCCTCATCCTTCTAAACTCCAGTGAATACTCCAGTCAATCTCGTGAACCTATGCTGCACTGCCTCAATCACAAGGATGTCCTTCCTCAAATTAGGTGACCAAAACTGTACACAATACTCCAGATGTGGTCTCACCAGAGCCCTATACAACTGCAGAAGAACCTCTTTACTCCTTTTCTGAAATCCTCTTGTTATGAAGGCCAACATTCCATTAGCTTTCTTCACTGTCTGCTGTACCTGTAAGCTAACTTTTAGTGACCGGTGTACAAGGACGCCCAGGTCTCGCTGCACCTCCCCCTTACCTAACCTAACCCCATTGAGATAATAATCTGACCCTTGTTTTTGCCGCCAAAGTGGATAACCTCATATTTTTCTATGTTATACTGCATCTGCCACGCATCTGCCCACTCACTCAACCTTTCCAGGTCAGCCTGCAACCTCCTAACATCCTCTTCACAGTTCACACTGCCACCCAGCTTTGTGTCATCCGGAAACTTGCTAGTGTTGCTCCTAATTCCCTCTTCCAAATCATTAATATATATATGGTAAACAGTTACGGCCCCAACACCGAGCCTTGCGGCACTCCACTCGCCACTGCCTGCCATTCTGAAAAGGACCCGTTCACTCCTACACTTTGCTTCCGGTCTGCCAACCAATTTTCTATACATGTCAACACCCTACCCCCAATACCATGTGCTCTAATTTTAGTCACCAGTCTCCTGTGCGGGGTCTTATTAAAGGCTTTCTGAAAGTCTAGATACACTACATCCACTGGCACCCCTTCATCCATTTTACATGTCACATCCTCAAAAAATTCCAGAAGATTAGTCAAGCATGATTTCCATTTCATAAATCCATGTTGACTTGGACTAATCCTTTTACTGCTATCCAAATGCCCCATTATTACCTATTTAATAATTGACTCCAGCATCTTTCCCACCACCGAAGTCAGGCTAACTGGTCTGTAATTCCCCAATTTCTCTCTCGCTCCTTTCTTGAAAAGTGGGATAACATTAGCTATCCTCCAATCCACAGGAACTGATCCCGAATCTATTGAACATTGGAAAATCATCACCAATGTGTCCACTATTTCTAGAGCCTGAGGATCCTGGGATGCAGATCATCAGGCCCAGCGGATTTATCATCCTTGAGTCCCATTAGCCTACCCAATACTATTTCTCGCCTAATTTCTTTCAGTTCCTCTACCCCCTTAGATCCTCTGTCCTCCAGTATATCTGGGGGATTGATTGTGTCTTCCTTTGTGAAGACGGATCCGAAGTACCTATTCAACTCTTCTAATAATAATAATAATAGATTTTATTTATATAGCGCTTTTCAGGACTCAAATTCGCTTTACAATTGATAGTCAGGAATAAACAAAACAAAATAGAACAGTAAGACAGAGGGGAGGGAAACATAGGACTAACGGTATGCAGAGGTGAAGAGATGGGTCTTGAGGCGGGAATGGAAGATGGTGAGGGACTCAGAATTTCGGACCGGTTGTGGGAGGGAATTCCAGAGCCTGGGAGCTGCCCTGGAGAAGGCTCTGCCTCCAAAAGTGCTGAGGTTTGATTTCGGAGTGGAGAGGAGACCAGCTGATGTGGATCTGAGGGACCGTGAGGGTTGGTAGGGGGAGAGGAGGTCAATGAGATAAGGGGGGGCCAGGTTGTTGAGGGCTTTGCAGGTGAGGACCAGGATTTTGTAGGTGATCCAGTGGGAAATGGGAAGCCAGTGAAGTTCTTTGAGAACTGGGGTGATGTGGTGCCAGGATTTGGTGTGGGTAATGAGTCGAGCGGCTGCATTTTGGACCAGTTGGAGTCGTTTGATGCTGCTGGAATTGATTCCGAAAAGAAGAGAGTTACAGTAGTCCAGTCGGGAGGAGATGAAGGCATGGATGAGTCTTTCAGCAGCGGGGGGTGTGAGAGACGATCTGATTTTTGCAATGTTGCGGAGGTGAAAAAATGATGTTTTGACAACATGGCGGATGTGAGGCTCAAGGGAGAGGGTTGAGTCAAGGATCACGCCAAGGTTGCGTGCCTGAGGAGATGGGGAGACAGTGGTGCCGTCGATAGTGAGAGTGGGGTTGTTAATTTTTGTGAGTGTTGATTTGGAGCCAATGAGGAGAAATTCTGTTTTGCTGCTGTTTAATTTAAGGAAGTTGAGTTGCATCCAAGATTTGTTGGCTGATAGGCAGGAGTTGATATGGGAGAGAGGGGGGTGGTGGGGGGACTTGGTGCTGAGATAGATCTGGGTGTCATCAGCATAGCAGTGGAAGTCCAGGTTGAAGTGACGGAGTATATGACCAAGGGGGAGGATGTAGATGATGAAGAGGAGGGGACCAAGAACGGAGCCTTGGGGAACGCCTTGATTGACAGTGGCTGTGGCAGAGGTGTGGTTATGGAGAGAGATGAAGGGGGATCGGTTGGAAAGGTAAGCACGGAACCAGCTGAGTGCAGAACGTTCAATGCCAAGGTCCCTAAGTCTGGTGAGCAGGATGTTGTGGTTGACGGTATCGAAGGCTGCACTCAGGTCGACGAGGATGAGGATATTGAGGGAGCCAGAGTGAGCAGAGGTAAGGAGGTCATTGAGGACTTTGAGGAGAGCAGTTTCTGTGCTATGGAGGGGGTGAAAGCCAGATTGGAGGGGTTCGAATAGGTTATACGCGAGGAGGTGGGAATGAAGTTGTAACGCGACGATGCGCGCCAGGGTTTTTGAAAGAAATGGGAGGTTTGAGATGGGGTGGTAGTTAATGAGAGAGGAGGGATCAAGACCAGGTTTCTTTAAGATTGGTGTGACAGCAGCAGTTTTGAAAGCAGAGGGGACAATTCCTTGGGACAATGAGGAGGTAGATACATAGATACATAGAAAATAGGTGCAGGAGTAGGCCATTCGGCCCTTTGAGCCTGCACCGCCATTCAATATGATCATGGCTGATCATCCAACTCAGTATCCCGTACCTGCCTTCTCTCCATACCCCCTGATTCCCTTAGCCACAAGGGCCACATCTAACTCCCTCTTAAATATAGCCAATGAACTGGCCTCAACTACACTCTGTGGCAGAGAGTTCCAGAGATTCACCACTCTCTGTGTGAAAAAGTTTTTCCTCATCTCGGTCTTAAAGGATTTCCCCCTTATCCTTAAGCTGTGACCCCTTGTCCTGGACTTCCCCAACATCGGGAACAATCTTCCTGCATCTAGCCCGTCCAATCCCATAAGAATTTTGTACGTTTCTATAAGATCCCCTCTCAATCTCCTAAATTCTAGCGAGTATAAGCCAAGTCTATCCAGTCTTTCTTCATATGAAAGTCCTGACATCCCAGGAATCAGTCTGGTGAACCCTCTCTGCACTCCCTCTATGGCTATAATGTCCTTCCTCAGATTTGGAGACCAAAACTGTACGCAATACTCCAGGTGTGGTCTCACCAAGACCCTGTACAACTGCAGTAGAACCTCCCTGCTCCTATACTCAAATCCTCTTGCTATGAAGGCCAACATACCATTCGCTTTCTTCACTGCCTGCTGCACCTGCATGCCTACTTTCAATGACTGGTGTACCATGACACCCAGGTCTCGCTGCATATCCCCATTTCCTAATCGGCCACCATTTAGATAATAGTCTGCCTTCCCGTTTTTGCCACCAAAGTGGATAACCTCACATTTATCCACATTATACTGCATCTGCCAAACATTTGCCCACTCACCCAGCCTATCCAAGTCACCTTGCAGTCTCCTAGCATCCTCCTCACAGCTAACACTGCCCCCCAGCTTAGTGTCATCCGCAAACTTGGAGATGTTGCTTTCAATTCCCTCGTCCAGATCATTAATATAAATTGTAAATAGCTGGGGTCCCAGCACTGAGCCTTGCGGTACCCCACTAGTCACTGCCTGCCATTATGAAAAGGACCCGTTTACTCGTACTCTTTGCTTCCTGTTTGCCAGCCAGTTCTCTATCCACATCAATACTGAACCCCCAATACCATGTGATTTAAGTTTGTATCCTAATCTCTTATGTGGTACCTTGTCGAAAGCCTTCTGAAAGTCCAGATACAACACATCCACTGGTTCTCCCCTATCCACTCTACTAGTTACATCCTCGAAAAATTCGATAAGATTCGTCAGACACGATTTACCTTTCGTAAATCCATGCTGACTTTGTCCAATGATTTCACCACTTTCCAAATGTGCTGCTATCCCATCTTTAATAACTGACTCTAGCAGTTTCCCCACTACCGATGTTAGACTAACTGGTCTGTAATTCCCCGTTTTCTCTCTCCCTCCCTTCTTAAAAAGTGGGGTTACGTTTGCTACCCTCCAATCCTTAGGAACTACTCCAGAATCTAAAGAGTTTTGAAAAATTATCACTAATGCATCCACTATTTCTGGAGCTACTTCCTTAAGTACTCTGGGATGCAGCCTATCTGGCCCTGGTGATTTATCGGCCTTTAATCCATTCAATTTACCCAACACCACTTCCCGACTAACCTGGATTTCACTCAGTTCCTCCATCTCCTTTGACCCGCGGCCCCCTGCTATTTCCGGCAGATTATTTATGTCTTCCTTAGTGAAGACGGAACCAAAGTAGTTATTCAATTGGTCCGCCATATCCTTGTTCCCCATGATCAATTCACCTGTTTCTGACTGCAAGGGACCTACATTTGTTTTAACTAATCTCTTTCCCTTCACATATCTATAAAAACTTTTGCAGTCAGTTTTTATGTTCCCTGCCAGTTTCCTTTCATAATCTGTTTTCCCTTTCCTAATTAAGCCCTTTGTCCTCCTCTGCTGGTCTCTGAATTTATCCCAGTCCTCTGGTATGCTGCTTTTTCTGGCTAATTTGTACGCATCATCTTTTGCTTTGATACTATCCCTGATTTCCCTTGTTATCCACGGATGCACTACCTTCCCTGATTTATTCTTTTGCCAAACTGGGATGAACAATTTTTGTAGTTCATCCATGCAGTCTTTAAATGCCTTCCATTGCATATCCACCGTCAACCCTTTTAGAACTAATTGCCAGTCAATCTTGGCCAATTCACGTCTCATACCCTCAAAGTTACCTTTCTTTAAGTTCAGAACCGTTGTTTCTGAATTAACAATGTCACTCTCCATCCTAATGAAGAACTCAACCATATTATGGTCACTCTTGCCCAAGGGGGCACGCACAACAAGACTGCTAACTAACCCTTCCTCATTACTCAATACCCAGTCTAGAATAGCCTGCTCTCTCGTTGGTTCCTCTACATGTTGGTTTAGATAACTATCCCGCATACATTCCAAGAAATCCTCTTCCTCAGCACCCCTGCCAATTTGATTCACCCAAACTATATGTAGATTGAAGTCACCCATTATAACTGTTTTACCTTTGTTGCACGCATTTCTAATTTCCTGTTTGATGCCATCCCCAACTTCACTACTTCTGCTAGGTGGCCTGTACACAACACCCACCAGCGTTTTCTGCCCCTTAGTGTTTCGCAGCTCTACCCATACCGATTCCACATCCTCCAAGCTAATGTCCTTTCTTTCCATTGCGTTAATCTCCTCTCTAACCAGTTGAAAAGATTAGTGAGGTAGGGGGAGAGAGCAGGGAGGCAGGACTTCAGCAGGGGAGTGGGGAGAGGGTCAAGGGAGCAGGTAGTGGGTTTGGAAGAGCTGATGAGTTTGGAGATTTCAGTAGGGGTGACTGGGTCAAACTGGGAGAGGAAGCAGTGAGGGGGAGGGGTATGGAGATCAGCGGAGATGTTGAAAGGAGGGGCCTTGGTAGGTGGTGGAGTACCACCTTGGTAGGTGCCATTTCCTTGTTGCCCATAATAATTTCACCAGTGTCTGCCTTCTGGTGACCCACATTTGACTTTGCTACTCTTTTTCCCTTAACATATCTAAAGAAGCTTTTACTGTCCTTCTTTATATTCATGGCCAGCTTCCCTTCGTACTTCAACTTTTCAGCCCGTATTGCCCGTTTTGTTTCCTTCTGATGTCCTATGAAAGTTTCCCAATCCTCTGGCTTCTGGCTACTCTTTGCTGTGTTATACATATTTTCTTTTAGTTTTATTCTATCCCTATTTGGAATGAAATGATGCTGCGTCTTCCGGATTAGGCCCAGAAATTCCTGCCATTGCTATTCCACCGTCATTCCTGCTAGAATCCCTTTCCAGTCTACCTTGGCCAGCACCCCTCTCATGCCTTTATGGTCCCCTTTGTTCAATTGCATCACTGACACTTTTGATTTAACCTTCTCCTTCTCAAATTGCAGATTAAAACTAATCATATTATGATCACTACCTCCAAGCGGTTCCTTTACCTCGAGTTCTCTTATCATATCTGGTTCATTGGACAACACTAAATCCAGAATTGCCCTTTCTCTGGTCGGCTCCATTACAAGCTGCTCTAAGAATCCATCTGGGAGGCATTCTACAAACTCTCTTTCTTGGGGTCCTGAACCAACCTGATTTTCCCAGTCTACCTGCATATTGAAATACCCCATCACCATAGTGGCATTACCTTTGTTACATGCCAGTTTTAACTCCTGCTGCAACTTACACTCTACATCCGGGCTACTATTTGGGGGTCTGTAGATAACACCAATTAGTGTCTTCTTGCCTTTACAATTCCTCAACTCAATCCACAGTGACTCTACCTCGTCAGTCCCTATGTCTTCCCTCGCAAGGGACTGAATTCCATCCCTCACCAGCAGAGCTACCCTCCCCTCCTCTGCCCACCTGCCTGTCCTTTCTATAGGATGTATAACCCTGAATATTGTTCCCAGGCCCGATCCTCCTGCAGCCATGTCTCGGTAATCCCCACAATGTCATATCTACCAACCTCTAACTGAGCCTCAAGCTCATCTACTTTACTTCTTATACTTCGCATTCATATACAATACTTTTAATTCCTTACGCATCTCACCTTTCACATCGACCCCTATTACACTTGGCCATACTCTCCTATCCCTTTGTGAGCTTCCTCTCCCATTAATTCTCGAGTCATTAACCATCCCTTTACTCTCGTTCCCTTTAACTCCGTCCTCGACTATCCCATTTGACACCCCACCCCCCTTGTTCAGTTTAAGGTATAATTATTTCAAGGTATAATTATCAACAATTCTCTGCATGGGGGTGAGGCGCTGCTTCCTTTTACCCCCACCAGGGGTGCTGCCCCCTGGATCCCCATCTCTCTTCCTCTTTATTCAGTTTCTTTCCTGTCTCATGCCTGATCAGGGGATATGGGGAGAAAGCAGGGATGGGGTACTGATTCTGGATGATCAGTCATGATCGTATTGAATGGCGGTGCTGGCTCGAAGGGCTGAATGGCCTACTACTGCACCTATTATCTATGTTTTTATGTTCTCCCTGTGACCAGGGCGCCTTCCACCCACATCTCCCAGACATGTTGGTTTGATTGGTTGCTGTAATTAAGCTGCTGAAGGCGGGTGATCTGTGAGTCGGTGGGAGTTAATGTGGACGTGAGGGCCATTGTGTTTCAGGGAAACGTGAGGAAATGAGATTAATGGGATTATTCTAAGGAACAGCATAGATATCGATGTGCCAAATGGTCACCTTCTACTTAACAACGAAATGGAATACAGAAATATATTAAATCAATCTTTACCTTTCATTTAACAGGAGAAGTCACAAAGCCTCAAGTCCCACGTCACATCTCAGTTTGCTGAACTGCACCAGATTCTCGTGAAGAAAGAGCAGCGCATTCTCGGAGAGATGAAGGAGGATGAGGAGAAGATTCTAAGTCCAATGGAGAAAAATATTCAAGACATTCAAGAGAATTTAAACTCTATTGAGGAGGAACTCTCAAATCTGCAGGGGCGAATGGAACAAACAGATATTGTGTTATTTCTGAAGGTCAGGGATTATGTTTCAATCTCATTCAATGAAAATGCAGTCACAACATTGGGAGCGATATATTTGCACAAATGCAACATTTATCAATTCCTATATTTATCCAACGTCCCCCATACAAACACGCTCTGCTATCTCATAATTCATACTAGACTAATTAGACCATTCGGCCCATTAAGTCTACTCCGCCATTCAATCGTGGCTGATCTTGCTCACATTTTCAACTCCATTCTCCTGCCTTCTCCCCAGTGCCTGATGGTCTGCATCTCAGGGTACTTAAGGAAGTGGCTCTAGATATCGTGGGCGCATTGGTGATAATTTTCCAATGTTCTATTGTTTCAGCATCAGTTCCGGTGGATTGGAGGGTAGCTCATGTTATCCCACTTTTTAAGAAAGGAGGGAGAGAGAAAATATAGACCAGAGAGGGAATTATAGACCAGTTAGCCTGACATCAGTTGTGGGTAAGATGTTGGAGTCAATTATAAAACATGAAATAGCGGCACATTTCGATAGCAGTAACAGGATTGGTCCGAGTTAGCATGGATATTTACGAAGGGGAAATCATGCTTGACTAATCATCTGGAGTTTTTTGAGGATGTTACTAGGAAAATGGAGATGGGAGAGCCAGTGGATGTAGTGTACCTGCACTTTCAGAAAGCCTTTAAGGTCCCACATGGGAGATTAGTGGGCAAAATTAGAGCACATGGTATTGGGGGTAATGTACTGACATGGACAGTGAATGTGAGTGGGAATTAATGGGCATGTGAAATGGAATAGGGTACAAGGAATTGGATTGTGGGAATAGAAAGGAGGGTAATGCAGATTACTTTGACAACATTCCAGTAGCTTTCAGACACGCCCTTTAATTGCCAGGATAATGAAAGCTATGTATTAAATGCAAGCGAATGGGAGTGGTGTAGGTAGGTACAGTGGCAAGCATTGTGGGCCGAAGGGCTTTTGTCTACACTCCATGTCTCGAGATTGGGTTGCCTATGCGACCTTCCATTTTGTGAAGATATGCAGGAGAATTACATAATATATTGATCTTCACCTTTCATCTGACAGGATCAGTCACACAACAACTTCCAGTCACAGATCACAACCCAGTTTGCTGAACAGCACCAGATTCTCACTAAGATAGAGCAGCGCCCACTCGTTCCTTCTCTCCAGAGATGCTGCCTGACCCGCTGAATTACTCCAGCATTTTGTGTCTACCTTTGATTTAAACCAGCATCTGCAGTTCTTTTCTCCACATTCTCTCTCTAGTTGTCCCTTTGACCGCAGAGGGACCCATTCTCTCCTGAGTTATTCTTTTGCTAGTAATATACTTGTTGTATCTCTGGGGATTCTCTTGTTTGTCGTGTCTCGTGACTCTGTTTAGTTCTGCTGATTTTCCTTTTAATTTACTCCTGCAAGTTTTTATACTGCAAAACAAATTGCTTGATGACAGCAACCTGTACCCGTCCAGTGCCTCACACCCTTTGTGGTCCCCTGATCCTGATACGTGATCTTACGTCTGCATCGACCAGACCTGTGACCGCAAATTCCACATTCTGATCACTGAATTTCTGACAGGATTTGCTCCAGGCCTCTTTGTATTTTACATTTCTGTGAACCGGGGATACATTATCCATCCACACCCAATCTAATCTATCGTTAATCTCCAACCAATTATGATTAACAGCTTATTGTTGGGTAACATATGTTAAGCGTTTTTCGACACTGGGCCTGTACTCGCTGGAGTTTAGAAAAATGAGCGGGGACGTCATTGAAACTGACCGAAGAGTGAAAGGCTTGGATAGAGTGGATGTGGAGAGGATGTTTCCACTAGTGGGAGAGTCTAGGACTAGAGGTCATATCCTCAGAATTAAAGGACATTTCTTTAGGAAGGACATGAGGAGGAATTTTGTCAGAGGGTGGTGACTCTGTGGAATCCTTTGCCACAGATGGCTCTGGAGGTCAAGTCAGTGGAGGTTAAGGCAGATATATATAGATTCTTGATTAGTATGGGTGTCTGAGGTATGTGGGGAAGGCAGGAGAATGGGGGTAGGAGGGAGAGATAGGTCAGCCATGATTGAATAGTGGAGTAGTCATGATGGGCTGAATGGTCTAATTCTGCTCCTATCACTTATGACCATATGACATTATTCAGCAGAAAATTCACAACACGTCCAGACTTTCTTTTTTTTTAAATTTCAAAATACATTAATCAGGTAATAAATATATACAATACATGAACCGTGCAAAAAAAATGCATCCGACATTTTCGGAGGCGATACCAATTATTTAATACAGTCTACATACATTGCTCAAATCTCATTAATTTATCCCCCATCCTTGCCACTCATGTGGCCCACTGGTGTGGGATCCCTTCCTTATTTTGAGGGGCGTCTCCACACACCCTGCAGACATTCCTGCACATTGCCTCCTCTGAGATATAGCATAATTTTCACAAACATTTAACAACCCTCCTGCATTGGTGCCATCAATGTAATGTCTTCTGTGTGACAACGTGAGCGCGAGTCAGAAAATGGAATTTTCAACTATGTGAAATATACTTGCGTGAAATTGCTGTTCCCTCAGTCAATTTCTGCTTTATTTATTACAGGAGGAAGCTGGTCGCAAGAGGAGGTAGGACATCCTCTTTAGTTAAACTGTACGGATCTGTAAAGTCACATAAACATGTCGACGCTCAGGTTATACTCGGTTATTTAATATTCGCAGAATTAGTGATGAATCCCAGACATTGTCACTGAGAGATGGTGCCATACTGGATGAAAGATTCGATCACCCCTTCTGGTTGAACGCAGTGTGAAAGATATCGTTGTTGCGAATCACCAAGGTAAAACATATGGATTCCTTACTTCTTATGTGGGTGACATATTTAAGTTGTAAATGGATGCAAAGATTGACAGTAATGATGAACTGTAGGGGCACTAAAGTTTTATACCGCACCAATCTCACATGTTGGGAAGCTTCACAGTCAAGTGGTCAGCTGTAGATGTCAGAACCCTGAACACATCCAACACAGAGCACAATACAACCAAGACACAGACTGCCAGATGAACTAAAACACCTTAACCCCATCAGCACCGCAGAAACACGCCACAATATGAGTTTAGATTCCACCATTAGCCTTGACTTAATTTAGTCAGAGATTTTGAAAACTGGTGGGAATTTGATGACCAGGATTGTCATAGAAACACAAGGGGTTCCATCAGAGAAGGATATTTGTGCCGCTGATCCTGCTTGTCCTGTCATTGACCACTGACTTTGGTTAACTCATGTCTGCACCCCTGCTGGAGTTATGACATCATTGTTATTAACTAGCCACCATGTTGAAGCATTGTCAGATCGGGGGAGTTTAACCCGCCACGGGTATCATGTAATCCCATGCTACCTGCCCATGGTCGTATAGTCGGCGACTAAACCGTCCCCCACCTGGTTTGCTAGGGCAGGAGGGGGCTGTGGGACCCCCAGCAGGTCCAAATACAAGACCGGTCAAAGGGCGGATGAGCATCTAGCAAGCCCACGGCCCATCCACACTTCAGTAGAAGTTGCGATCACTGTCGTACATAGCATTGTAAGGAGTGAAGACAAATATGAAATTAAATTCTTCCCTCTCCCTTGCTTTTCAAAAGTTAATTAAAAAAATAATGAATTGTGATGGAGTCGCGTCAGACAAACTAGCATTGACCTCAGCCAGGAGTTTTGACTCGGACGAAAACACCCAGTTACTTATTCAATTGATTTAAAATGGATTTATCTAAATCTAGTTAAAATTAGTCCCAAAAAGATAATCTGCGAGTCTAATTGGTAGTAAAGAAAGCAAACTCAAGAGAGCTTGTATACAAAAACAGGGATGTAATGCTGAGGCTCTATCAGGCGCTGGTAAGGCCCCATTTGGAATATTGTGAGCAATTTTGGACATCATATCTGTGGAAGGATGTGCTGGCTCTGGAGTAGGGCCTGAGGAGGTTTACAAGAATGATCCCAGGAATGAGTAGGTTAACCTATGATGAGCTTTTGTACTCGCAGGAGTTTAGAATAATGAGGGGGGCCCTCATTGAAACATACAGAATAGTAAAAGGCTTCGATAGAGAGGATGCGGAGAGGATGTTTCCACTAGTGGGAGAGTCTAGGGATAGAGGTCATAGCCTGAGAATTAACGGACTTTCTTTTAGGAAGGAGATGATGAGAAAGTTATTTCGTCAGCGGCTGGTGAATCTGTGGAATTCTTTGCCACAATAAACTGTGGAGTCCAAGTCAGTGGATATTTTTAAGGCAGAGATAGATAGATTCTCGATTAGTACGGGAGTCAGCGGTTTTGGGAGAAGGCAGGAGAATGGGTTTAGGAGGGAGAGTTCGGTCAGCCATTATAGAATGGCGGAGTGGACTTGATGGGCCGACCGGCCTAATTTTACTCCTATCACTTATGATATTATGGTCTTAAGTATTGAAATGTGGTATCAATGTGCTGACCAGGATTGTTATCAAAATTTATGGGCAATCTTCAGAGAGGGAAATCTGTGCCATAACACTCTCTGACTTGTCAGTGACTGAAATTTCTGGTGACTCAGTGTTGGTCCTGTTGGAATCGCGAGGTTCACTGTTATTAACTGTCTATCATGTTGAGGCATTGCTTGAATAAGATTCGTCAGGGAAACTATCATTCACCTCAGTCAAGGCTTTTTCTCGGTGGAATACGCCCAGCTATTTTGTCCAGGCAAAGATCCTCTTACGCACATACACCTGGAAAATTGAGATCTTGTGCTGAATTTCTCACTGTAGTGCAGCTGCTGGTTTAAATCAAGGTAGACAACAAATGCTGGAGTAACTTAGCGGGGCAGGCAGAAAAGGAATGGGTGATGTTTCTTGTCGAGACCCTACTTCAGGCTCAATGAATCAATTAATCCGATTCCGACCCCATGAATCTCCTCTGTTCGCTCTCCAGCATAAACACATCCTTCCTTGAGCGTGTCGACCTGCACACAATACACCAAGTGAGGCTGACCAGCCTTGATAGCCTTACACGTGACCCAGAGCACCAACAATTTCCATGTCAGTACAAATGTACTTCGCATGCCGACGGCACGGAAAGTGGTCGTTAATATATATCATAACCACCAACAAGCCCAGGACAGATCCCTGCTGAAGACCACTGCGAACAGATAGCCACTACCATTCCATACCTTTCAATCACAAAACTATCCTGATGCTCATACCCTCTGCCTCCTTAAACCAAGTCAATCTTGGATCCAATTATCCAGGTCCTATCGGATATCATATGCCTTCTCTTTCGCCACTCGCCCACCATGAGGGAACATGTCCAATGCCCCACGAAAGCCCATATATTGGTTTAGCCTCAGTTGAATGAATTCTTGGTTACAGGTCCAGGATCAATAGACAATAAACAATAGACAATAGGTGCAGGTGTAGGCCATTCGGCCCTCCGAGCCCTTCGATGTGATCATGGCTGATCATCCCCAATCAGTACCTCATTCCTGCCTTCTCCTCATATCCCCTGACTCCGCTATTTTAAGAGCCCTATCTAGCTATCTCTTGAAATCATCCAGAGAATCGGCATCCACCACCCTCTGAGGCAGAGAATTCCACAGACTCACCACTCTCTGTGAGAAAAAGTGTTTCCTCGTCTCGGTTCTAAATGGCTTACTCCTTATTCTTAAACTGTGGCCCTGATTCTGGACTCTCTCAACAGCGGGAATATGTTACCTGCGTCTACCGTGTCGAAACCCTGAACAATCTTATATGTTTCAATGAGATATCCTCTCATCCTTTTAAACTCCAGAGTGTACAAGCCCAGCCGCTCCATTTTCTCAGCATATGACAGTCCCGCCATCCCGGGAATTAACCTTGTAAACGTACGCTGCACTCCCTCAATAGCAACAATGCCCTTCCTCAAGTTAGAGACCACAACTGCACACAATACTCCAGGTGTGGTCTCACTAGGGCTCTGTACAACTGCAGAAGGACCTCTTTGCTCCTCTATTCGATTCCTCTTGTTATAAAGGCCAACATGCCATTCGCTTTCTTCACTGCCTGCTGTACCTGCATGCTTACTTTCATACACTGATGTAGAAGGACTACCAGATCCCGTTGTACTACCCCTTTTCCCAAATTGACGCCATTTAGATAGTAATCTGCCTTCCTGTTTTTGCTACCAAAGTGGATAACCTCACATTTATCCGCATTAAACTTCAACTGCCACACGTCTGCCCACTCCCCTAACCTGTCCAAGTCACCCTGAATTCTCATAGCATCCTCCTCACAGTTCACACTGCCACCCAGCTTGGTGTCATCTGCAAATTTGCTAATGTTACTTTGAATCCCTTCATCCAAATCATTGATGTATATTGTAAATAGCTGCGGTCCCAGCACCGAGCCTTGCGGTGCCCCACTAGTCAATGCCTGCCATTCTGAAAAGGAGCCGTTAATCCCTACTCTTTGTTTCATGTCTGCCAACCACTTCTCTATGTCAGCACTATACCCCCAATACCATGTGCCCTAATTTTGCCCACTAATCTCCTATGTGGGACCTTATCAAATGCTTTCTGAAAGTCCAGGTACACTACATCCACTGGCTCTCCCTTGTCCATTTTCCTAGTTACATCTTCAAAAGATTCCAGAAGATTAGTCAAGCATGATTTCCCCTTCCCTAAATCCATGCTGACTCGGACCGATCCTGTTACTGCTATCCAAAGGTTTGGCTATCTGATCTTTTATAATTGACTCCAGCATCTTCCCCACCACCGATGTCAGGCTAACTGGTTTATAATTCCCTGTTTTCTCTCTCACGCCTTTCTTAAATAGTGGGATAACATCAGCTACCCTCCAATCCACAGAAACTGATTCTGAGTCTATAGAACATTGGAAAATTATCACCAATGTATCCACAATTTCTATAGCCACTTCCTCAAGTACCCTGGGATGCAGACCATCAGGCCCTGGGGATTCATCAGCCTTCAGTCCCATCAGTCTATCCAACAACATTTCCTGCCTAATGTAGATTTCCTTCAGTTCCTCCATCACCCCAGATCCTCTGGCCACTACTATATCAGGAAGATTGTTTGTGTCCTCCTTAGTGAAGACAGATCCAAAGTACCTGTTCAACTCATCTGCCATTTCCTTGTTCCCCATAATAAATTCAACTTTTTCGGTCTTCAAGGGTCCAAATTTGGTCTTAACTAATTTTTTCCTCTTCACATACCTAAAGAAGCTTTTACTATCCTGCTTTATATTCTTGGCTAGCTTACCTTCGTACCTCATCTTTTCTTCTCGTATTGTCTTTTTGGTTATCTTCTGTTGTTCTTTAAACATTACCCAATCCTCTTGCTTCCCGCTCATCTTTGCTACCTTGTACTTATTCGCTTTAATTTTTATACTGCCGTCCCTTGTCAGCCATGGTCGTCCCTTCTCCCCTTGGAATCTTTCTTCCTCCTAGGAATGAACTGATCCTGCACCTTCTGTATTATTCCTAGAAACACCTGCCATTTTTATTCCACTGTCATCCCTGCCAGTTGTATCTTTCCAGTCAACTTTGGGGAGCTCCTCCCTCATGGCCCCATAGTCCCCTTTATTGAACTGCAACACTGACACCTCCGATCTACTCATCTCCATCTCGAATTGTAGATTAAACCTGACCATGTTATGGTCACTGCCTCCTAATGGCTCATTAACCTCGAGGTCCTTTATCAAATCCGGTTCATTACATAACACTAAATCCAGAATTGCCTTCTCCCCGGTAGGCTCCAATCCAAGCTGTTCAAAGAATCCATCACGAAGGCACTCTACAAAGTCCCTTTCTTGGGGTCCAGTACCAACTATGTTTTCCCAGTCTACCTGCATGTTGTATGTCCCATAACAACCATGGCATTACTTTTGCTACATGCCAATTTTAACTCCTGATTCAACTTGCGCCTATGTCCAGGCTACTGTTTTGGGGCCTGCAGATTAGTCCCATTAGGGTATTTTTACCCTTACAATTCGTTAGTTCTATCCATACTGACTCCACTTCTCCTGTTTCAATGTCACCCCTTGCAAGGGACTGAATTTTATTCCTCACCAACAGGGCAACCCCACCCCCTCTGCCAACCTGTCTGTCTTTTCGATAGGAGGTATACCCTTGAATATTCAGTTCCCAGCCCTGGCCCTCTTGCAGCCATGTCTCAGTAATTCCCACAACATCATACTTGCCAGTTTCTAACTGAGCCTCAACCTCGTCCACTTTATTTCCTGATACTTTGCACATTCATATACAGCACTTGGAACTCCGTATTCACTCCCCCCCCTTCGCAATAGGCCCTGACCTTACTCTGTTGTCCATTCTCGAGCTTTCCTTCCCATTAATTCGAGAATCTTTTGTAATTTTTCATGCAGTCACTTCCCCTTCAACTCTATCTTTATACTCCCAATTTGTCAATCCCTCCCTCCCACTATTTAGTTCATAGATACATAGAATACATAGAAAATAGGGGCAGGAGTAGGCACACATTCAGATCCCCTATCTCCCTGTTCCTGTCCTCACTAGCACAAGGTACTGGAAGCAATCCAGAGATAACCACCCTAGAAGTCAGGCATTTCAGACTTCTTCCCAACTCTCTGAAGTCATGTTGGAGAATCTCCTTCCTGTTCTTCCCGATGTCGTTTGTGCCTACGTGCACAACTACTGCCGGCTGTTCACCTTCTCTCTCTCTCTCGAATATTCTGAATTTGGCTCGTGACATCCTGAACCCTGGCACCAGGGAGGCAACAGACCATCCTCGCATCTCATCTGCCGCCACAGAATCTCCTGTCAGCTCCTCGGACAATGGAGTTACCCACCGGTCGCCGGTCGAGTCCCATCTCTAGGATTGGAGCCACCGACGTGTCCAGCGCTCGGACTGGAAACATCGTCTCCCCGGACAGTTCCCAAGAGGGCGTACCTGTTTTCATTAGCCACAGCCACCTGGATCTTCTGCACTCCACGATTTCTACCCTTTCTCTCCGTCACACACCTTGGTTCTTCCTGTATCCTCGGCGTGACTAGCTCAGTGTAGATCCTGCCCATGAAACTCTCGTTTTCCCAGATGGCCCTGAGGTCATCCAGCTGCTTCTCCAGTGCCCCAACACGGTCCTTTAGGAGCTGAAGCTGGACGCACTTGCCACAGTTACATAGAAACATAGAAAATAGGTGCAGGAGTAGGCCATTCGGCCCTTCGAGCCTGCACCGCCATTCAATATGATCATGGCTGATCATCCAACTCAGTATCCCGTACCTGCCTTCACTCCATACCCCCTGATTCCCTTAGCCACAAGGGCCACATCTAACTCCCTCTTAAATATAGCCAATGAACTGGCCTCAACTACCCTCTGTGGCAGAGAGTTCCAGAGATTCACCACTCTCTGTGTGAAAAAGTTTTTCCTCATCTCGGTCTTAAAGGATTTCCCCCTTATCCTTAAGCTGTGATCCCTTGTCCTGGACTTCCCCAACATCGGGAACAATCTTCCTGCATCTAGCCTGTCCAACCCCATAAGAATTTTGTACGTTTCTATAAGATCCCCTCTCAATCTCCTAAATTCTAGCGAGTATAAGCCAAGTCTATCCAGTCTTTCTTCATATGAAAGTCCTGACATCCCAGGAATCAGTCTGGTGAACCTTCGCTGCACTCCTTCTATGGCTATAATGTCCTTCCTCAGATTTGGAGAGCAAAACTGTACGCAATACTCCGTGTGGTCTCACCAAGACCCTGTACAACTGCAGTAGAACCTCCCTGCTCCTATACTCAAATCCTCTTGCTATGAAGGCCAACATACCATTCGCTTTCTTCACTGCCTGCTGCACCTGCATGCCTACTTTCAATGACTGGTGTACCATGACACCCAGGTCTCGCTGCATCTCCCCATTTCCTAATCGGCCACCATTTAGATAATAGTCTGCCTTCCCGTTTTTGCCACCAAAGTGGATAACCTCACATTTATCCACATTATACTGCATCTGCCAAACATTTGCCCACTCACCCAGCCTATCCAAGTCACCTTGCAGTCTCCTAGCATCCTCCTCACAGCTAACACTGCCCCCCAGCTTAGTGTCATCCGCAAACTTGGAGATGTTGCTTTCAATTCCCTCGTCCAGATCATTAATATAAATTGTAAATAGATGGGGTCCCAGCACTGAGCCTTGCGGTACCCCCACTAGTCACTGCCTGCCATTGTGAAAAGGATCCGTTTACTCCCACTCTTTGCTTCCTGTTTGCCAGCCAGTTTTCTATCCACATCAATACTGAACCCCCAATACCGTGTGATTTAAGTTTGTATCTCTAATCTCTTATGTGGTACCTTGTCGAAAGCCTTCTGAAAGTCCAGATACGACACATCCACTGGTTCCCCCCTATCCACTCTACTAGTTACATCCTCGAAAAATTCTATAAGATTCGTCAGACACGATTTACCTTTCGTAAATCCATGCTGACTTTGTCCAATGATTTCACCACTTTCCAAATGTGCTGCTATCCCATCTTTAATAACCGACTCTAGCAGTTTCCCCACTACCGATGTAAGACTAACTGGTCTGTAATTCCCCGTTTTCTCTCTGCCTCCCTTCTTAAAAAGTGGGGTTACGTTTGCTACCCTCCAATCCTCAGGAACTACTCCAGAATCTAAAGAGTTTGAACAGTTATCACTAATGCATCCACTATTTCTGGAGCTACTTCCTTAAGTACTCTGGAATGCAGCACTATCTGGCCCTGGTGATTTATCGGCCCTTTAATCCATTCAATTTACCCAACACCACTTCCCGACTAACCTGGATTTCACTCAGTTCCTCTATCTCCTTTGACCCGCTGCCCCCTGCTATTTCAGATTATTTATGTCTTCCTTAGTGAAGACGGAACCAAAGTAGTTATTCAATTGGTCCGCCATATCCTTGTTCCCCATGATCAATCAGCTGTTTCTGACTGCAAGGGACCTACATTTGTTTTAACTAATCTCTTTCTCTGCACATATCTATTAAAACTTTTGCAGTCAGTTTTTATGTTCCCTGCCAGTTTCCTTTCATAATCTATTTTCCCTTTCCTAATTAAGCCCTTTGTCCTCCTCTGCTGGTCTCTGAAGATGTAGCAGATAGAGGCTCCATCAGTGTCCCTGGTCTCGCACATTCTGCAAGCCTCACACTGTCTCATCTGCCCCGACGTGTGTTCATCTGCCTCAACTCCTCCTGTGTGCCAGTTCCACACTGGCCCCAATTCTCCAATATTACATCCGATATCCTGCCTGCCTTTATAAATACTTCCTGTAACCACTTATCTCAATCCGCTGCTTGATAATCTGATTCCCTCTCCACCACCTAACAGCGAGATCTCACAAAACCCTGCCCAACCGCTCCAAATGCCCACCCGCAATCTCTCCATCATCCCCTCTCTCTCTATTTATACACACAATCCCAACTCCGCTGCCCGACCAAGTCGAAATCTTGCAATCCGCGAGCCTCCCCTTTTCTCGGAGTGAAACGCGGAGAAAGGTTTGTGTTGTCCATCTCACGTAATTGGGTGCACCCCGGGCAAGGTTTCAGTTGTCCGCCCGCCTGTGCCCGAGTCTCCCCCCGACCCCCGGGGACTGACTCTCTGATTCTCTGCTTCTCCCCCCAGTCTCCGTCACCCTGGATGTGGAAACAGCGCATGCGCGGCTCGAGGTGTCTGAGGATCGGAAGAGGGTGAGAATGACCGGGACCGAGAGGAGTCTCCCTGACACCGGGAAGAGGTTACAGTGTTTGCGTGTGTGCTGGGATCGGAGGGATTCACATCGGGAGACATTACTGGGAGGTGGAGGTGGCGGGGAGTCGGTACTGGAGTCTGGGAGTCGCCGCGGAGTCTGTGGAGAGGAAGAGAGAGGAACAGCTGACCACGGAGACTGGAGTCTGGAGCATCGGGCGGGGGGGTGACGAGTTTGTTGCATTCACCTCCCCTCTATCCCGTCTCCCCGCCCGTCCCATCCCCGGGAGGGTGGGAGTTTATCTCAGTTACGAGTCCGGGACAGTTTCATTTTACGACGCGGACACCAAGTCCCATCTCCACACCATCACTGGGAATAAATTCACGTAGAAACGATATCCTTTCTTCTGGACTTGGAAGGAAAACCAGTGGCTGAGAATCTGCTCCGGTTCCGCTCCGGGTGTGTAAAAGGGTCGGGTCCCGGGACCGGCGTCAGGAGCGGGGTTCAAGGGCTGTGGGGCAGAAACCCGTGGACAACAGGTCGGCGCTGAACGAACGGCTCCCATTTAATCCCCAAATTCCGCGACGTAAAACCCCAATGAGTGATCGCGGAAATAAAACCAGGGGGATGTAAATGTGGGAAGAGTGGAATAAATAGCAACTGAAACCAGAGCTGTCTGTCTGTCTGTCTGTCGATCCGTTCATTTTAACGCGTTAACCGCGTCCGGCAAAGGAACAGAAATTACTTTTGTGAAAATATAAAGATTGAAACAATCCCCGGGTCCTAAAGTCCACTGACTCGTTATGAAGGGTGCAAGAGTCGTCTGGCAAAATAAAACTCCGGTAAAAGTGACCATGCGGTGGTGCAAAAAAGAAGGGCGGATGATTTGGAAATTACTAAAGGGGGGGGGGGGGAGTAAGCTGAATGCAGAGAACGCGAAACAGAAGGTTTGTTAATTACGTGAAAATGTTGAATTCTGTACGGTGAAAACGAGAAGCTCGTGTGACGTGGATGGGTTGGGTGGGGAGGGGGGGTAGAGATACAGAGGGAATGCCGGGGCTATCTGAAGATGGTTGGTCTTAAAACGGGACTGTCATATGCTGAGAGAATGGAGCGTCTGTGCTTGTAATTTAGAAGGATGAGAGGAGATCTTATTGACACATAAGATTATTAAGGGTTTGGACACGCTAGAGGCAGGAAACAAGTTCCTGATGTTGGGGGAGTCCAGAACGAGGGGCCACAGTTTAAGAATAAGGGGTAGGCCATTTACAACGGAGATGAGGAAACACTTTTTCACACAGAGAGTTGTGGGTCTGTGGAATTCTCTGCCTCACCCTTAATAATCTTAGAGGTTTCAATAAGATACCCTCTCATCCTTCTAAATTCCAGAGTATACAAACCCAGCCGCTCCATTCTCCCAGCTTATGACAGTCCCGCCATCCAGGGAATTAACCTTGTAAACCTACGCTGCACTCCCTCAGTAGCAAGAATGTCCTTTCTCAAATTAGGGGACCAAAACTGCACACAATACTCCAGGTGTGGTCTCACAAGGGCCCTGTACAACTGCAGGGCCTCTTTGCTCCTATACTCAACTCCTTGTGACCTTAACAATTAATAATTTTGGCGGTCAAATATGGGGCAGAAACTCCATTCGCAACAGATTGACACTAAACATAGAAAATAGGTGCAAGGGTAGGCCATTCGACCCTTCGAGCCTGCACCGCCATTCAATATGATCATGGCTGATCATCCAACTCAGTATCATGTATCTGCCTTCTCTCCATACCCCCTGAACCCTTTAGCCACAAGGGCCACATCTAACTCCCTCTTAAATATAGCCAATGAACTGGCCTCAACTACCTTCTGTGGCAGAGAATTCCAGAGATTAACCACTCTCTGTGTGAAAAATGTTTTTCTCATCTCGGTCCTAAAAGATTTTCCCTTTATCCTTAAACTGTGACACCTTGTCCTGGACTTCCCCAACATCGGGAACAATCTTCCTGCATCTCTCCTGTCCAACCCCTTAAGAATGTTGTACGTTTCTATAAGATCCCCCCTCAATCTTCTAAATTCTAGCGAGTACAAGCTGAGTCTATCCAGTCTTTCTTCATATGAAAGTCCTGACATCCCAGGAATCAGGCTGGTGAACCTTCTCTGTACTCCCTCTATGGCAAGAATGTATTTTCTCAGATTTGGAGACCAAAACTGTACGCAATACTCCAGGTGTGGTCTAACCAAGACCCTGTACTCCCTGCTCCTATACTCAAATCCTTTTGCAATGAATGCTAACATACCATTCGCTTTCTTCACTGCCTGCTGCACCTGCATGCCGACTTTCAATGACTGGTGTACCATGACACCCAGGTCTCGTTGCATCTCCCCTTTTCCTAATCGGCCACTATTCAGATAATAGTCTACTTTCCTGTTTTTGCCACCAACAAGTTACATTTAACCACCAAATTATAAATTATAAAGCCACAAGGAACTTGGAAATAGAACTGGTCAAAAAAAGGCATGGAAATTTAACTGAATTTGGGGATGTGAATGCAATAATGTTTAACTGTATCTCCACCACCTCGATCAACTCAGACTTGGAGTTAACTACTTCTCTTTTCACAGATACTGCTTGGCCTGCAGAGTTTTTGGTATCATTGTTTGCTTTACTTTCAGATTTGTGACACCAGCAGTATTTCTTCGATTTTAATAGGCCCCTACAATAAAAAATTATCGCGAAAAATGTGAAGGGAATATGAAGTGTGGGCAGATTCAGATTGGGACGGGGAGATCTTCCTGTAGCCTTCCTGGAGCTATGCAATTGAAATGTGGTAGCTGCACCCTGCCTGCAGTGTTATGCAGTTGAAATGTGGTGGCCTGCACCCTGCCTTGAGTGCTATGGAATTGAAATGTGGTGGCCTGTACCCTGCCTGGAGTGCTATGCAGTTGAAATGTGGTGGCCTCAGGGCCGGATTTACGTATAAGTTTCACAAGCTTAAGCTTAGGGCCTCGAGATCTAGGGGGGGCCTCGCAGATCCGGATTTACCACTAGGCTTCATAGGCTGAAGTCCAGGGCCTCGAAATCTAGGGGGCCTCCGGCCAAGGCAGGACGCCTGCCGTTCAACTCTGGGCGGGCCCCCCTCTCCATCTCTCCCTCTCCGTCTCCGCCCGCCATCCGTATCCGGGCCGCCGGGTCTCCGCTCTCCACTCCTCATCCGCCGGCACGGCCGGCCGCCTTGCACATGCGCACTGCTACGGCCAGCACGTCCTCCCCCTGCAGCGTGGAAACAGGCCCTTCAGCCCACCGAGTCCACGCCGACCACTGATCACCCGTACACTAGTTCTTTCCCACACATTAGCGGAGTAAGTCAAGAGTCAAGAGTGTTTTATTCTCTCACGTCCCAGTTAGAACAATGAAATCCTTACTTGCAGCAGCACAACAGAATATGTAAACATAGTACTCTGTAAACAATATTATAAACGAGAAAACAAAACGGTGTATATTTATATATGAATATATAACTATATAAATATATATATATATGTGTGTGTGTGTATAATATATATACCCACACACACACACAATTTCCCTCCTGGGATTAATGTTCTATCGTATAGTATCATGTGTGTAGGAAGGAAGTGCAGATGCTGGTTTAAACTGAAGATAGACACAAAAAGCTGGAGTAACTCAACAGGTCAGACAGAATCTCTGGACAAAAGGAAAATATTACGTTTTGGGTTGGGTCTGAAATAGGTTCCTGCACACCTTTGGAATGTGGAAGGAAACAAGAGCACCCGGAGAAAACCCATGTGATCAAAGGGAAAAGGAGCAAACTCCATACAGACAGCACCCATATTCAGGATCAATTCCGGGTCTCTGTCACTTTTAGGCTGCAACTTTATGGCCAATGTACAGCCCCATAGTCTTGAACAATTAAAACGACAAGTGTGGCATTTCCTGCGGTTGCAAGGGAAAGTGCCAGGAGAGGGGGTGGTTTGGGTGGGAAGGGGCAAATTGACCAGGGAGTTACGGAGGGAGCGGTCTCTGCGGAAAGCCAACAGGGGAGGAGATGGGAAGATGTGGCCAGTGGTGGGATCCCATTGGTAGACAAAAAAGCTGGAGAAAATCAGCGGGTAAGGCAGCATCTGTGGAGCGAAGGATTAGACGATGTTTCGGGTCGAGACCCTTCTTCAGATTGATGTCAAGGGGGGGGCATGAAAAAGAAAGGAAGAGGCGGAGGCAGTAGGCTGTGGGAGAGCTGGGAATGGGAGGGGAAGGTGGGAGAAAGCAAGGACTACCTGAAATTAGAGAAGCCAATGTGCATACCGCTGGGGTGTAAACTACCCAAGCAAATATGAGGTGCTGCTCCTCCAATATGCGGTGAGCCTCACTCTGGCCGTGGAGGAGGACCAGGACAGAAAGGTCGGATTCGGAATGGGAAGGGGAGTTAAAGTGTTGAGCCACCGGGAGATCAGGTTGGTTATTGCGAACTGAATGGAGGTGTTGTGCGGAGCGATCGCCAAGCCTGCGCTTGGTCTCATCGAGGTTGATCATACGCTGAATAATCCAACCACATTTTTGTTTGGAAGTGGAAAGAAATAATAGGAATTGCATTCATTGCAACATGTAAAAAGAGTTGAGATACTGTATTATAACTTTGCTGCATGTCATTGTGGTATATATCATGTCTTGATTGGTGAATATGTTTAGTTTGTGGATTTATTTGAAGCAGAAATAATATCTGAGTACTTCATTGAGCATAATTCCGACTGGTAACTACGCATTTCGTCCGAGCACATTATCGCACGCGTCATACAAGCCGTCTTAAATGACCACCTAAACTGTCATTTGGCAACTTAAAAAGCTGCCAAGGTGCCTGGCTGACAACAGAGAAAAAAATGTAGTGAGAGCCCTGCAAGGTGTATAATATTTTTGACACTGTCATAGGCCTTTCTTACATGTGCTGTCACAACGCACAGTAGTCCCTAAACAACCCTTCAGTAATTTTCCTTGCCCTCCATTTCAGAATAAAAGTGTTTTAAGACAATAACTCGACACTAGCAGTGGCAATAAATAAATAAATAAAGTGCAGCTTTCCAGCCTCTTATCTCATTGGCCATGCTCGGCTGCAAATCGGTGTCAATCTGGTGGACCATCTACCTCTAGTCGTGGGGGTGGTGGATTCGGGGGGGGGGGTGGGGGCTCACAAGTGGAACAGCTTAGGGCCTCTCTTCATCTAAATCCGGCCGTGGGTGGCCTGCACCCTGCCTGGAGTGCTATGCAATTGAAATGTGGTGGCCTGCACCCTGCCTGGAGTTCTATGCAATTGAAATGTGGAGGCCTGCACCCTGCCTGGAGTGATATGCAATTGAAATGTGGTGGCCTGCACCCTGCCTGGAGTGCCATGCAATTGAATGTAGTGGCCTGCACCCTGCCTGGAGTGCTAAGCAATTGAATGTGCTTGCCTGCACCCTGCATGGAGTGCTATGCAATTGAACGTGGTGGCCTGTACCCTGCCTGGAGTGCTATGCAATTGAACGTGGTGGCCTGCATCCTGCCTGGAATGGAATTTCAAGGAATAGCCGTGAGTGAGCTGCCAGCCACCAGCCCTGAGTGACTGAGTTGCCAACCCACCAGCCCTGAGTGACTGAGCTGCCAGCCCACCAGCCCTGTGACCGAGCTGCCAGCCCACCAGGCCTGAGTGACTGAGCTGTCAGCCCAAGAATCCATTCGGCTCACAATGTCCATACTAGCCCTCTGGAAACCAGTCCGTTCGGCCCACTACACCCATACTAGTGCTCCACGAAGCCCCCCACTGGCCACTAATATTGGAATTGGGGGTGACATGGAATATTGTGTTGGGGGACCAGCAGTCGTGTGAACATGGGACCCAACGGGTCCCACTTAGTCCATTGCCTTTTATGTGCTGAAGAGAAAACTGAAGGGGACTAGCCCCCAAAACAAGCATAAGTTAAAGATGGCTGCAATACAGTCCTGGCCGAGCATCACCAGGTCCTCATTCAGACTGTCTCCATGGAAGTGAAAGTCCTGTTTCCCCCAGGTCCGCATTTGGTGGCCACCAATCCCAAAGAAATGAAAGCAGCGATTCTCCTTGTCGTCCCCCGCACTTCAGGTAGACGGTGACTCTACACGTCTGCAACTTCTTCCCTTTCGAGGACAGTACATACTTATTTTAAATGTTTAACTACCACAAATAAATAGACTATTCCTTCACTGTTTTGAACGCCCTAACTGATTATAAAATGACCTAAGATTTATAAATCAAAACACAAAGTGATGGAGTAAGACAGCGGGCCAGGCAACAGGTTGAGATAAGAAGGAAGGGCCGATGCTGGTTTACACAAAAGATAGACACTAAGTGCTGGTGTAACTCAGCGGGTCAGGCAGCATTTCTGGAGAATATACACAGATCATGTTTCGGGTCGAGACCCGACTTCTACATTTTAACAATGACATAATTGCTGATAATAAAAGCGAATATATTTACTTGGTCTTGCAGAGAGAGGGATAAGGGAGAAGTTCTGGTTTTGTATCTGGCAAGTGGGTTACGGGGGGGAGGGAGGCGGGGCTGTAAGCAAGAGCTGCATGTTTCCCCCAGGTCCACATTCAGACTGTCTGTCCCCATGTAAGTGGAGGTCATGTGTCCCCCAGGTCCGCATTCAGGGCCACCACTCGCAAGGAATTGAAGGCAGCGATTATATTTGCCCCCTCCCCCTCCGCCCTCCCTCCCCCCGTTCCAGGTAAACGGTGATTACACTTCTCTACAAGTTCTTCCATTTCGAGTACTTTCTCGCTTTAAAGTAGAGATCCCGTTGCCTTTTGAACGACACTGTGACCTCTGCCTTCACCGGCATTTTGTTTTTTCTCCAAAGCAAAACAATCGCTGTGTTAACGGGGGGTAAAAAGCCCTTTCTGGCATTCTTCGTTTTTTGTTGTTAATCACTTTCATTCCAGCAATGCCTTCTTTGGGTGGGGTGGGGGTGCTGGTGGTGGTGGGGGAGGGGGGGGGGTGAAGAGCTGGGGGTGAGAAAAGACGATGAGACCAGGATCAATGAAATGACCTGTCTGGCAGGTCCCATTGTTGGCTCGGGAAGGTGTGATCTCAAGAGACAAACAATGTGGAGAACTGTGGAACTGGTTACACGAGAAAGAAGGAGGAGGGAGTGAAATTTGTGTAAACAGTATTGAATGTAAGTAGAGCCACCGAGAATGTCGGACGAATTCCTGGCACGGTTTCTGTTTTGGACATATTTTTTTCCTTGAATAAAGTTTATTTGGTTTTTTTTTTAACATTGAATTCTCCAACTTTAAATAATTTCTCCTTCACTTCCCCCTCTTCCTCCCCCCTTCCTTGTCATTTTACCAGTTCCTCGGATCTCCACATTATTTGTTTATAGTTCACACCATCTCAATCCAACAATGGACCTTCCAGCCGCCAATCATTTGTGGCTGGTCCTAATTGATCCTGGTCTTTTCTCCCCTCCAGTTTGCCCCCACCCCACCCGCAACACTCAGTTTGAAGAAAGGCCCCATCCTGAAAAGCCACGCAGCCTTTTTCTCTCCTCTCCACGTCCACTCTATCCAAGCCTTTCACTATTCTGTACGTTTCAATGAGGCCCCTCCTGATTCTTCTAAACTCCAGCGAGTACAGGCCCAGTACCGTCAAACGCTCATCATGGGTTAACCTACTCATTCCTGGGATCATTCTTGTAAACCTCCTCTGGACCCTCTACAGAGCCAGCACATCCTTCCTCAGATATGGCGCCCAAAATTACTCACAATATTCCAACTGCGGCCTGACCAGCGCCTTATAGAACCGTAGCATGACATTTAACTCAACGGGTATTTGGAATAAACAATAATAACAGGAGCAACGTTGCCAGCATCCACAACCAGAGAATAAATACAAATGACCTGTAAGGAAAGATCCTTCAATAACCACGCGATTCATGGGACCTTTAGATTAATAATTCACTAGAGAACCCTTGCATTGCTCTAGGGCTGGGCAGGTGACTGGAAGTTCCAATTTAATAGTTGGTAAGATTGGAATGCTATTTCGGGCAGGTTTTAATGCGTAAACGTTAGCTTTAAAGACACAGCATGGAGGCAGGTCTTCGGCCCACAGAGTCCACTATTACCACCGATCGTCCATTCACAGTGGTTCTCTGTTATTACACTTTCTCACCCCTGCACACGAGAGGCATTTTAGAAGGGGGCAACTAACTCACAACTGGCGCAAGCCGCAACTGGAGCCCCCAGAGGAACCCCCGTGGTCACAGAGAGAACATGCAAACTCCACATGGAGTCATAGAGTGATACGGTGTGGAAACAGGCCCTTCGGCCCCAACTTGCCCACACCGGCCGACATGTCCCAGCTACACTAGTCCCACCTGCCTGCGTTTGGTCCATATCCCTCCAAAACTGTCCTATCCATGTACCTGTCTAACTGTTTTTTACACGTGGGGATAGTCCCAGCCTCAACTACTTCCTCCGGCAGCTTGTTCCATACACTCACCACCCTATGTGTGAAAAATGTGCCCCGCAGGTTCCTAATTTCTTATTTAGAGTCCCCGCTTATCCAACCTCTAGAATAGAGGTCTACCTCTAGAATAGAGACCCAGCCTACTCAACCTCTCCCTATAGCTCAGACCCTCTAGTCCTGGCAACATCCTCTTAAATTTTTGGTCCGCTAATTTGTTTTGGTCCCCTAATTTGAAGAAGGACATTCATGCTATTGACGGAGTGCAGCGTAGGTTCACAAGGTTAATTCCCGGGATGGTGGGACTGTCATATGCTGAGAGAATGCAGCGGCTGGTCTTGGATACTCTGAATGAGACGTGGAAACACTGAACACATAAGGCATTTAGAAAGGAGACGAGGAAACACTTTTCACACAGAGTCAAGTTGGCAATCTACTCAGAAGGACAGTCAATAGATAATAGACAATAGGTACAGGTGTAGGCCTTTCGGCCCTTCGAGCCAGCAACGCTATTCAATGTGATCATGGCTGTTCATCCCCAATCAGTACCCCGTTCCTGCCTTCTCCCCATATCCCCTGACTCCGCTATCTTTAAGAGCCCTATCTAGCTCTCCCTTGAAAGCATCCAGAGAACCTGCCTGCACCGCCCTCTGAGGCAGAGATTTTTGATTTATTTTGCTCTGGAACTTATAAACTAAGATGTGAGCTGGAATCATGGCTGACTCTATTAACATGCATTGAACACAGCACAATCATCCTCTCACTCCAGGACCTGCATCATCAAAAATCACACAAGCAGGTGGTGCAGAGAGAAGCAGACTGATCATACACCTTCATCTTGCAGATGTTCATCTCTGCAGCATTGCGAGTGGCAGGGCCCAACATTAAAGTGAAATCCTCTTACAGTCCGACCCAATTTGAAATATGTGGCGTATTCTTCAAGGAACCCCAGGGCGGTTTGTTCAGTGACATTATGCGCAGTGCCTTACAGCAGCAGGAAACTGGAACTTGAGTATTTGAATGGGAAGACTAGAATTTGTAGAAGCATATAATTTCGAGCACAGGATGTTGCACAGCCCATCGCATTCATGCCAACTCCCATTAGTTCAAATCTCCGCTCTTTTTATTTTTTGAAGCGAAATGTCTCTCGTTTTCATCCTGCCCGCAGCGATCAAAGGCCTGTTTCCTTCATCACTAGTTATTTTTCCGCATATCTTTCATACATTTGTTCATTACTCAAAGTGGCGCAGCGGTAGAGTTGCTGTCTTCCAGCGAATGCATGCAAGACAGCAACTCTGCCGGTTCGATCCCGACTGCGGGTGCTGTCTGTACAGAGTTTGTACGTACTCCCCGTGACCTGCGTGGGTTTTCTCCGAGATCTTCGGTTTCCTCCCGCACTCCAAAGACGTATAGGTTTGTTGCTTAATTGGCTTGTTAAATGTAAAAATTGTCCCCAGTGTGTGTAGGATAGTGTTTGCGTTTGGGGATCGGTGGGCTGAAGGGCCTGTTTCCGCGCTGTATCTCTAAACTAAACTAAACTAAACTAAATTCCCGGGATGGCGGGACTGTCACATGCTGAGAGAATGGAACGGCTGGGCTTGTATACTCTGGATTTAGAAGTATGGGTGGGGATCTTATTGAAACATATAAGATTATTAAGAGTTTGGGCACGCTAGAGGCAGGAAACATGTTCCTGATGTTGGGGGAGTCCAGAACCAGGGGCCACAGTTTAAGAATAAGGGGTAAGCCATTTAGAACAGAGATGAGAAAACACTTTTTCACACAAAGAGTTGTGAGTCTGTGGAATTCGCTGCCTCAGGGGGTGGCGGAGGCCGGTTCTCTGGATACTTTCAAGAGAGAGCTAGATAGGGCTCTTGATTATAGTGGAGTCAGGGGATATGGGGAGAAGGCAGGAACGGGGTACTGATTGTGGATGATCAGCAATGATCACATTGAATGGCGGTGCTGGCTTGAAGGGCCAAATGGCTATTGTCTTTTGTCTATTGTCTATTGTCTATATCTCTCTATATCACTGTCTATACCTCTTGTTTCCCTTTCCCCTGACTCAGTCTGAAGAAGGGTCTCGACCCGAAAATTCACCTATTCCTTTTCTCCAGAGATGCTGCCTGACCCGCTGAGTTACTCCAGTTTTGTGTGCCTATCTTCATGTATGAGGTCAATGGAGTTTAGATTATTGTCATGTGTACCGGGGTAAAGTGAAAAGCTTTTGTCGTGTGCTAACCAGTCAGCGGAAAGACAATGCATGTTTACAATTGAGCCACCCACACATAGACATTGAATTTTAAGTCAAAATCAGTCTACAACTAAAAAAGACTTCCTTTCTATTCTTTTACACAGAAATACATTTCTTCCTGACATACGAGGCACAGTGGCACAGCGGTAGAGTTGCTGCCTCACAGCGCCAGAAACCCGGGATCGATCCTGACAATGGGCGCTGTCTGTACAGACAGTAGACAATAGGTGCAGGAGTAGGCCATTTGGGCCTTTGAGCCAGCACCGCCATTCACTGTGATCATGGCTGATCATCCACACTCAGTACCCCATTCCTGCCTTCTCCCCATATCCATTGACTCCATTATCTTTAAGAGCTCTATCCAACTCTCTCTTGAAAGCATAGAGAGAATTGGCCTCCACTGCCTTCTGAGGCAGAAAATTCCACAGACTCACAACCCTCTGTGCGAATACGTTTTCCTCATCTCTGTTCTAAATGGCTTACCCCTTATTCTTAAACTGTGGCCCCTGGTTCTGGACTCCCCCAACATCGTGAACACATTTCCTGCCTCTAGCATGTCCAAACCTTTAATAATTTTATATGTTTCAATAAGGTCCCCTCTAATCTTTCTAAATTCCAGAGTATACAACCCAGCCGCTCCATTCTATCAAGATATGACAGTCCCGCCATCCCAGTTTGTACGTTCTCCCTGTGACTGGGTGGGTTTTCTCCGGGTGCTCTGGTTTCCTCCCACACTCCAGGGATGCACAGGTTTGCAGGTGAATTGGCTTCGGTAAAATGATGAATTGTCCCTAGTGTGTAGGATGGTGTTGGTGCGTATGGGATGATCGCTGGTCGACGCGGGCTCGGTGGGCCGAAGGGCCTGTTTCTGTGCTGTATCTCCAATCAAAACTAAGACAGGACTAAGTGGGTCAACAGAGACAACCCCCTTGCCATTTAACATAATAGTAGGCTTGGGACCTAAGAAGTGGGATGGTGGAGAGGGTCTTATTCATCATCTCCTCCAAAAGATGACACCTCAGCCTATAAAACCACTGAGATAAAATGATCATCTCGAAATTGATGCTTGTCACCACTAATTTGTGAGCGCAGTGTCTGGTTGCTTACAAATTGGAGGCAGTAAAAAGAGGAATAAAACTCGTAGAACCTGCTTAATTGTTCAATTATATCCTCGATTAGCTGCTCTCCATTTTGTGAGCATTTCCTTTAATTGAATCCATTTCTCATCTTCTTGTCAGTTTATTTTATACAATTCCATCCGTTTTTACAATGCAGCACACAGACACATTATGTCCCTCAGCCGTCCAGTAGCTGAGGGAATGACTTGCATCTTTTCTCTGTTTAAGAAGGAACTGCAGATGCTGGAAAATCGAAGGCAGACAAAAATGCTGGGGAAACTCACCAGGTGAGGCAGCATCTATGGAGCGAAGGAAATAGGCAATGTTTTTCTGGTCGAGACCCTTCTTCTCGAGACCCTTCTTCAGTCTGAAGAAGGGTCTCGACCCGAAACGTAGCCTATTTCCTTCCCTCCATAGATGCTGCCTCACCCGCTGAGTTTCTCCAGCATTTTTTACTTGACTCTTTGTCAGGGTGGGAATCGAACCCTTGCCTCTGGATTGAATTGGGTGTGATATTGGCTATTCATCCACCAACTAATCATATCCCCAAGAATGGGGAATGGCGATTAAAAGGGGAGAGAGTAGTTGGCAATGGAAGGATTGTCTCCTGAAGAACAACCTGCCATCTTAGTGTGTAGGAAAGAACTGCAGATACTGGTTTAAATCAAGGATAGACACAAAATGCTGGAGTAACTCGGCGGGCCAGGCCGGGTGTCGAAACGTTGCCTATTTCCTTCGCTCCATAGATGCTGCCTAAGCCGCTGAGTTTCTCCAGCACTTTTGTCTACACCTTGCATCTTTTCTCTCATCGCAGTGAGTTTTTATTTTGGGTTTGTAGTTTTAGAGATACAGCGCGGAAACAGGCCCTTCAGCCCACTGAGTCCGCGCCGACCAGGGGGCCAATTTACAATCTTGACCGAAGCCAATTAACCTACAAGCCTGTACGTCGTTGGGGTGAGGGAGGAAACCAGAGCACCCGGGGAAAACCCACGCGGTCACGGGGAGAACGTAGAATCACCATACAGACAGCACCTGCAGTCAGGATCGAACTCGGGTCTCTGGCGCTGTGAGGCAGCAACCCTACCGCTGCACTGCCTTGCCACCTGGTAATTGTCCCTGGTGTGATTCCATGCTTTGAAGCTCCGAGCCGGTCTTCGGGAAAGGCCACATTGTTAGTCCGCAGGGGGGGACGGAGATGCGATACGGAACAAAATCACATCTCCGTCGAGGTAAATGACCGGAAAATGTTTCCTCCTATTCCCCCCCCCCCCCCCCCCCATACCCCCCCCACATAAAACAGACCATGAAACATTAAACAGAGTCAGAAGAAGGGTCTCGACCCGAAACATCGCCTATTCCTTCGCTCCATAGAAGCTGCCTCACCCGCTGAGTTTCTCCAGCATTTTTGTCTCCCTAAGAAACACTAGATACTTAAAATAATAAAAAAAACAGAGAGGGGATGGACAGACTGTTGGCGAGGCAGCCACTGCGGTGGCGGTGACTGATGGAGGCAGTGACAAAGGCAGGTTGAATATAAAGTATCACTGGACCATAACTCAGAGAACGATGGTGGCGGAACTGGGGATGGGTTAGGATTTGATCAGCAAAGTAACATTAGCAAATTTGCAGATGACACAAAGCTGGGTGGCAGTGTGTACTGTGAGGAGGATGCTATGAGAATGCAGGGTGACTTGGACAGGTTGGGTGAGTGGGCAGATGCATGGCAGATGCGGATATATGTGATGTGGATATATAATGTGGATATATGTGAGGTTATCCACTTTGGTAGCAAAAACAGGAAGGCAGATTACTATCTAAATGGTTTCAAGTTGGGAAAAGGGGAAGTACAACGGGATCTGGGTGTCCTTGTTCATCAGTCAATGAAAGTAAGTATGCAGGTACAGCAGGCAGTGAAGAAAGCGAATGGCATGTTGGCCTTCATAAAAAAGAAGGAGGGGTGGCTTTGTATGTAGATAAAAGATTAAATTATAAAATAATGGAAAATATGACAACTAATATTGATGATTGGATGGAGATTATTACTGTAGAAATCTACCTGGAAAAAAAGAAAAATGTAATTGTAAGTTGTGTATACAGAGCACCTGGTTCCAATATTGAAATATTTAGGAATAGTATGGAAAGATTGTTTGCCAAGAAAGATCACTTGTGTTCGTTTGTGGGGATTTTAATTAGATCTCTTAAATCCCAACAAGCACAAACAGACTGATGAATTTATCGATGTATTGTTCAGTTTGAGTTTTTTCCACTTATCACCAAACCAAGTAGAATAACATCTCACTGTGCAACTCTAATAGACAACATATTTACAAACAGTATGGACAACAGCATAAAGAGTGGGTTACTACTAAATGACATCAGTGACCATCTGCCGTTTTTTGTAATGTTTGTTTGTGATTATGTTAAGGGTAAGGATGTTAATAAGATTAGATACAGGAGAGTAAGAACAGAAGAATCTATAAATAAATTTAGAAATGTATTACTGACCCAAAATTGGAAACAGGTGTTTAAAGAGACTGATACCAACAAAGCGTATGAAACATTCCTGATAATATTTAAATCATTATATGATGAACACTGTCCTTTGAAACAACACAACAAGAAGCAAAAATATATAGTTAGGCCATGGATGACAAAAGGACTACAAAATGCATGCAAAAAAAAGAATATCTTGTATAAAGAATTCATAAAATTCAGAACAATAGAAGCAGAAAGTAAATACAAAAGATATAAAAACAAATTGACTAGTATTATGAGGATATGTAAGAAAGATTATTATAATAAAATATTAAACGATAATAAAAATAATATCAAGGGCATATGGAATGTGTTAAGTAATATTATCAGGAATGGATCAATGAATATAAACTACCCTCAGTATTTTGAAGACAATGATACAACTGTAAGCGATATGAATGATGTGGTTAATGGGTTTAACACATTTTTTGTAAGTGTGGGACCAAAACTGGCAGAAGAAATTGATAATCCACAGTCAGAAGAAGGAGAGGGGAAGGTTGTGGATTTGTCAGACAGCAACCCAAACTCAATGTTTTTGAAAGCAGCTGATGAAAAGGAGATTATTGACATTGTTAGTAATTGTAAGAATAAAAGGTCTACAGACTGGAATGACATTGATATGGCTTTAATCAAGGTAGTTATTGGTGTAATTGTAAAACCCTTAACTTATATTTGCAATTTATCTTTCAAAACTGGTGTATTTCCATGTAAAATGACAACTGCCAAAGTCATCCCACTATACAAAGCTGGAGACAGAAATCAATTTACAAATTACAGGCCGGTGTCGTTACTCTCTCAGTTCTCAAAAATATTAGAAAAACTGTATGTAAGTAGATTAGATAACTTTATTGAGAAGCACGAATTGCTAGTTGATAGTCAATATGGATTCAGGTCAAACAGATCGACATCCATGGCATTAATGGAGTTAATTGAAGACATTACCAGTCCTATAGATAACAAGAAATATGCAGTGGGTGTATTTATAGATTTGAAAAAAGCGTTCGATACAATTGATCATCATTTGCTAATCAAAAAACTGGAAAAGTATGGAATCAGAGGGGTTGTACTAGAGTGGATGAGAAGCTACATAAGTAAAAGACATCAGTTTGTGCAAATAGGGGACTGCAAATCAACATGCTTAGAAATAACTTGTGGAGTCCCACAGGGGTCGGTTTTGGGCCCCAAATTATTTATTTTGTATATTAATGATATATGTAGTGTGTCAAACCTCTTGAAATTTGTGTTATTTGCAGATGACACTAATATTTTCTGTGATGGGGACAATTTGCAGCAGCTTTTGGAGGTGGTCACAGCAGAAATGAGTAAACTAAAAACATGGTTTGATTTGAATAAATTATCATTAAATTTAAACAAAACCAAACTTATGCTGTTTGGAAAACGCAAAATAAATACACAAGTAAAAGTAATGATAAATAATGTTGAAATAGAAAGAGTGTATGAAAATAAATTTCTGGGTGTGATTCTTGATCACAAAATCTGCTGGAAACCCCATATAAAACATGTGAGAGCAAAAGTAGCACGGAGTATTGGAGTGATGGGGAAAGCAAGGCATGTTTTGAATGAGAGAGCACTGTATATTCTGTACAGCTCACTTGTGTTACCGTATTTAAATTACTGTGTGGAAGTATGGGGCAACACCTACAAAACCACCTTACAATCACTAAGCACACTACAAAAAAGAGCTATTCGTATAGTAAACAATGTAGGATATCATGAACACACCAATAAACTGTATTTAAAATTACACACCTTAAAGATTAAGGATCTGGTAGAATTTAAGACTGCACAAATAATTTATAAAGCAAAAAATAAACTGCTACCTGTAAACATACAAAAACTGTTCAGAGACAGAGAGGGGGGTTATAACTTTAGAGGGAAACTAAACTTGAAACAGCATTATGCTCGGACCAATTTAAAAAGTATGTGTATTTCCATTTGTGGGATGGTTTTGTGGAATGGTCTTGACGAAACGATTAAACAAAGTATGAATATAATGCAATTTAAAAACATGTACAAAAGATATATCTTTGAAAAGTACAGTAATGAGGAAGGAGAATGTAAATATCACAGATGTTAATGGTGCTTGTTCTTTTTGTTCTTTTTATTCTTTTCTTTTTTTTCTTAATAGCTTGATTGGAGTAGTTTTATTTGAATTGTCTGTTTAGTTTATTTTATTGAATTTTGCATTTGTTAATGGTGAAGAATGGGGGTAGGACTTGACAAGCATAGGCTTCTTCCTATCCCTTTTCCAACGAGTCTAATGTGTATTATGTTGAAATTGGCTTTTGATTTTTTAACTTATGTATGTACATATATGTTATCTATATGTGTATGTGTGTATATGTATGTATGTATATATGTATATATGTACATGTATATGTATGTATGTGTGTATGTATTTATGTATATATATATGTATATATATAATTTTCCTTTATTTATTATTCATTTTCATCTTTTCTTTACTTCTTTTTTTAATCGTTCGAAATAAAAAGATATCAAATCAAATCAAATAACAAGAGGAGTTGAGTGTAGGAGCAAAGAGGTCCTTCTGCAGTTGTACACGGCCCTAGTGAGACCAAACCTGGAGTATTGTGTGCAGTTTTGGTCCCCTAATTTGAGGAAGGACATTCTTGCTATTGAGGGAATGCAGTGTAGGTTTACAAGGTTAATTCACGGGATGGCGGGACTGTCATATGCTGAGGGAATGGAACGGCTGGGCTTGTATACTATGGAATTTAGAAGGATGAGAGAGGATCTTATTGAAACATATACGATTATTAAGGGTTTGGATGCGCTAGAGGCAGGAAACATGTTCCCGATGTTAGGGGAGTCCAGAACCAGGGGCCACAGTTTAAGAATAAGGAGTAAGCCATTTAAAATGGAGACGAGGAAACACTTTTTCTCACTGGGAGTTGTGAGTCTGTGGAATTCTCTGCCTCAAAGGCCGGTTCTCTGGATACTTTCAAGAGAGAGCTAGATAGGGCTCTTAAAGATAGCAGAGTCAGGGGAAATGGGGAGAAGGCAGGAATGGGGTACTGATTGGGGATGATCAGCCACGATCACATTGAATGGCGGTGCTGGCTCGAAGGGCTGAATGTCCTACTCCTGCACCTATTGTCTATTGTCTATTGTCAAAGCACTGTCTGAGAGGCAGATTAAATTTCTGAGCTATGTTTAGCCCAGATCCCCCAGTGGGAAGGGGGATGAAATGAGGTGACAGAGTGCATTCAGAAGTAAAGATTAAAATTAGACAAATTGGGGTCATGGCTCTGGAGAAATAAGTTGCAAATTTTGAAATCATGTCTGCTGTTAACTGGTGCGCAGTTGTGTGAAAACTGCACAAGAATGGAAGAGAGGGAGCAAGTTCTCAAGGAACGACAGCACAAGCTGGGAATGCTGGAAGTCCGAAATAAAACAGAATATTTTTAGTTTAGAGATACAGCGCAGAAACAGGCCCTTCAGCCCACCGAGTCTGCACCAACCAGCGATCTCCACAAATGAACACTATCCCACACATAGAAACATAGAAACATAGAAAAATAGAAACATAGAAAATAGGTGCAGCAGGAGGCCATTCGGCCCTTCGAGCCAGCACCACCATTCATTGTGATCATGGCTGATCGTCCCCAATCAATAACCCGTGCCTGCCTTCTCCCCATATCCCTTGATTCCACTAGCCCCTAGAGCTCTATCTTACTCTCTCTTAAATCCATCCCGTGATTTGGCCTCCACCGCCCTCTGTGGCAGGGAATTCCACAAATTCACAACTGACTGGATGAAAACGTTTTTTCTCACCGCAGTCTTAAAAGGTTTCCCCTTTATTCTAATGGCCTCCCCTTTATTCTGGGGACAATTTTTACATTGATCAAGCCAATTAACCTACAAACCTGTACGTCTTTGGAGTGTGGGAGGAAACCGAAGATCTCGGAGAAAACCCGCGCGGTCACGGGGAGAACGTACAAACTCCGTACAGACAGCACCCTTATTCGGGGTCGAACCCGGGTCTCTGGTGCTGCTTTACTTTATCGTGCTCTTAATGTTATTCCCTTTATCATGTATCTGCCTCACAGCGCCAGAGACCCGGGTTGATCCTGACTACCGGTCCTGTCTGTACGGAGTTTGTACATTCTCCCCGTGAACTGTGTGGGTTTTCTCCAGGTGCTCCAGTTTCCTCCCACACTCCACTGACAGGCAGGCTTGTGGGTTAATTGGCTGCGGTAAAATTGTAAATTGTTCCTCGTGTGTGCAGGGTAGAGTTAGTGTGCTGGAATTCCTGCTCAGCGTAGACTCGGTGGGCCGAAGGGCCTGTTTCCGCACTGTATCTGTAAACCAACCTAAACTCTTCAGTCATGTGGACCTCATCATTGTTCAAGATTAGCACGCTGTCGATACAAGGGAGCTCAGATGTTGACACCATGGTCATAGAGTCATAGAGTGATACAGTGTGGAAACAGGCCCTTCGGCCTAACTTGCCCACACCGGCCAACATGTCCCAGCTACACCAGTCCCACCTGCTTGTGTTTGGTCCATATCCCTCCAAACCTGTCCTATCCATGTACCTGTCCAAATGTTTCATAATAGTTGGGATAGTCCCAGCCTCAACTACCTCCTCTGGTAGCTTGTTCCATAAACCCGCCACCCTTTGTGTGAAAAATGTAGCCCTCAGATTCGTATTAAATCATTTCCCCCTTCAAGTCAAGTCAAGTCAGGTTTATTCGTCACATACACATACGACATGTGCAGTGAAATGAAAAGTGGCAATGCTTGCGGATTGTGCAAAAAAACAGAATGGAACAGAATCACATATTACATATTTGTGGGAGGATAAAAAAGAAAAAGCAGCAATTTTAAAAAGACACCACACAACAATAAATTGGTTCAGTAAAGTTAGTCCCTGGTGAGATAGGAGTTTACAGTCCTAATGGCCTCTGGGAAGAAACTCCTTCTCGCCTTAAACCTATATCCTCTGGTCGTCGATTTCCCCACTCTGGGCAAGAGACTCTGTGCGTCTACACAATGTATTCCACTCATAATTCTATACACCTCTGTAAGATCTCCCCTCATCCTCCTGCGCTCCAAGGAATAGAGACCCAGCCTACTCAATCTCTCCCTATAGCTCCTCAGACCCTCGAGTCCTGGCAACATCCTCGTAATTCTTCTCTGAACCTTTTCAAACTTGACAATAACTTTCCTGTCCTTGTGTCTCCGTGGCCTCGTTGGTGCCAAGCTCAGCTTCAATCATTGACGAGCAGGTCTGAATCAGATCAGCGGATCATTGGTCTCTACATCGATGAGACCAAGCGCAGGCTTGGCGATCGCTTCGCCCAACACCTCCGCACAGTTCGCATTAACCAACCTGATCTCCCGGTGGCTCAGCACTTCAACCCCCTCCCATTCCGAATCTGGCCTTTCTGTCCTGGGCCTCCTCCATGGTCAGAGTGAGTTCCACCGCAAATTGGAGGAGCAGCACCTCATATTTCGCTTGGGTAGTTTACACCCCAGCGGTATGAACATTGACTTCTCCAATTTCAGGTAGTCCTTGCTTTCTCCCTCCTTCCCCTCCCCTTCCCAGCTCTCCCACAGCCCACTGTCTCCGCCTCTTCCTTTCTTCTCCCCCCCACCCCCCACTCTCACATCAGTCTGAAGAAGGGTCTCGACCCGAAACGTCACCTATTCCTTCGCTCCATAGATGCTGCCTCACCCGCTGAGTTTCTCCAGCATTTTTGTCTACCTCAGAACATCCTCCTGCTCTGTTTATCGGGGTGCTTTGTATTTATTTCCGGTGAGGTAATGTGAGAGAAAAGTCCATTCGAGATTTTCACTGCACTGATTTCAAGTCGGCGAAAAATAAAATCTGTTGTTTCTATTAAGTAGGTCACTGGCTCCCTTGGGTATTGAACCTGGCACTTCATTTCACCCTGGAAAGCAAACGGCGGCTGTTCCACAATCAGCCGTGCTAGTTGGAACTCAAACACCATATGTACTTTCAAAATAGTCATCAGAAAGAGAAGCAGAAATTGTTCATACGGTATGTGCTTATCTAATGTCTATCTAAGTGCATATGTACAGGGACACTTGTACTGAAGTGTACACAAAAATGAATGTTACGTTACCTCAGTACATGTTGGAACTAAAGTACCATATCATGTCCAGCTCATACACCATTCAGTAAGATCATGTCTGCTCCACTGTCTCAAGATAAGTTTCTTACCCAAAAAGCCCCAAATTCCTTCATATCCCAAAGTCTCTCAATCCCACTGAGTACCTGGGGCAGCGGTAGAGTTGCTGCCTTGCAGCGCCAGAGACCCGGATTCAATCCTGACCACGGGTGCCGTCTGTATGGAGTTCACACGTTCGCCCTGTGACCGCGTGCGTTTTCTCCGGGTGCTCTGGTTTCCTCCCACATTCCAAACACGTACAGGACTGTAGATTCAATGGGCGACGTTTTGGGTCGAGACGTCTGAAGAAGGGTCTCGACCGGAAACGTCGCCCATTCCTTCTCTCCAGAGATCCTGCTTGAACCGCTGAGTTTCTCCAGCATTTTGTATCTACCTTCGATTTTACCTGCATCTGCAGTTCTTTCTTACCCAGGTCTGTAGATTAATTGGCCTCAGTAAGTTATAAAATTGGCCCTAGCGTGCAGGATAGTGTACGGGATGACCGCTGGTCGGCGCGGACCCAGTCTGCCAAAGGGCCTGTTTCCGTGCTGTATCTCTAAAGTCTAGGCTGAGCATCCAGAACTCTGTTAAATATTTGCAACTCCCTTGAGTCAATTTGAATTGAGTCAAGTTTATTGTGAGACACACAAATGAAAATCTTACTTGCAGCAGCTTCAGAGGCACAAATTAAACTAAACTAAACTGAACTGAACTAAACTAAACTAAACTAAACTAAACTAAACTAAACTGAACTAAACTAAACTAAACTAAACTAAGCTAAGCTAAACTAAACTAAACTAAACTGAACAAAACTAAACTGAACTAAGCTAAGCTAAATTAAACTAGTTTAGTGGTGTCAGGGGTTATGGGGAGTAGGCAGGAGAATGGGGTTGGGAGGGAGATAGATCAGCCATGATTGAATGGTGGAGCAGACTTGATGGGTCGAATGGCGTAATTCTGCTCCTATCACTTATGACCTTATATAGACTCAAACATGCATACAAAAACAGAAAATGCACTTAAATTCCACGAGACATTGAAAAGAAGAAAACTTTACAAGAGAACAAGACATTTGTGCAGAAATGCACAATTAGAATGCAAGTCCATGGTGGTGCAAGAGTGGTCCGTGGTGTTCCATTGCGGAGGTACGATTAGGGTTGTGTAGGTCGGGGCAAGAACCTGATGGTTGCAGGAAAGTACATGTTCCTGAACCTGGTGGTGTGGGACTCCTGCCCGACGGTAGCAGTGAGAAGAGGGCACGGCGTAGAAGAGGGTAGCAGTGAGAAGATGGCGGGGATTGAGGGAGTGCAGCGTAGGTTCACAAGGTTAATTCCCGGGATGGCGGGACTGTCATATGCTGAGAGAATGGAGCAGCTGGGCTTGTATACTCTGGAGTTTAGAAGGATGAGAGGGAATCTTATCGAAACTTATAAGATTATTAAGGTTTTGGACACGCTAGAGGCAGGAAACATGTTACTGATGTTGGGGGAGTCCAGAACCAGGGGCCACAGTTTAAGAATAAGGGGAAAGCCATTTAGAACGGAGATGAGGAAACACTTTTTCTCACAGAGAGTGGTAAATCTGTGTAATTCTCTGCCTCAGAGGGTGGTGGAGGCCGGTTCTCTGGATGCTTTCAAGAGAGAGCTGGATAGGGCTCTTAAAGATAGCGGAGTCAGGGGATATGGGGAGAAGGCAGGAACGGGGTACTGATTGGGGATGATCAGCCATGATCACATTGAATGCCGGTGCTGACTCGAAGGGCCGAATGGCCTCCTCCTGCACCTATTGTCTATTGACTATTGTCTATTGATCCTTGATGATAGATGCCACCTTTTTGAGGCAGGCCTGGTGCTGATGCTTTCGATGGTGGGGAGGGCTGTGCCCGTGATGGACTGGGCTGAGTTCCACCACACTCTGCAGCCTCTTATGGTCCTGTGCTTTCAAATTGTTATATCAGACCATGATGCAACAAGTCAGGATACATTCTGTGCATCTGTAGAAATGACTCACCCACAAGTTACTGACCTCTCCCATCAGGGCAAGAGGTACACAGGTGTGAAAACGCACACCTCCAGATTCAGGGACAGTTTCATCCCAGCTGTTATCAGACAACTGAACAGTCCTCTCACCAGCTCGAGGGCAGTCCTGACCTCCCATCTAGCTCAATGGAGACCTTCGAACTATCCTTAATTGGACTTTTCTGGACTTTATCTTGCACAAAAAGTTATTCTCTTTATCCTGCATCTGTACACTGTTGATGGCTTGATTGTAATCATTCATAAGGGCCTATCCCACTTTGCCGATCTTTTCGGCGACTGCCGGCATCATTGACTGACGTATCGGATCACCGAAAAATTTGAGGTGTGATGCAGCGTGACGCGGCGTGATGACGTGAGACGGGCGGTGTTTTTTCAAGTGTCGCAACATTTTTTTTGTCGCTGCTGGATTTTGAAATGTTGAAAATCTTTTGGCGACACTGATATGATGCTGGCAGTCGCCGAAAAAAACCGCCAAGTAGGACAGGCCTATGGTCTTTTCACTGACTGGATAGCACACAACAAAGCTTTTCACTGTACCTCGGTACAGGTGCAAAGAATAAACTAAACTAAATTATGAATAAGTGATGTTTAAGAAAGAACTGCAGATGCTGGAATAATCGAAGGTAGACAAAAATGCTGAGAAACTCAGCGGGTGAGGCAGCATCTGTAGAGCGATGGAATTGGGCCCATTTGGGTCGAGACCCTCTTCAGAATCAGTGATGATAGGTAAACCTGAAACACTTGTTTATTTTTACAAAACCCATGCCTTTTGCCATTTACTATTCATCCCAACATGTAGTCCCAACCTATAGACCTCGTGATTCACTGACTGCGTTGTCCATGCTGACCATCGATCACCTGTTCACATTGGTCTATCTTACCTCACTTTTGCCTTATGAAACAATTGATTTTGCATTTTGAATATTGCAGAAGGTATTATCAGTAGGAATTGTAGATTTGACAGAACAATGTGTAAATTTGATCATTAAACTGTTCTACTCTCCCACTGTGTATTACTATAATTTAGTGCATGAGAAGTCTTACACCTACACATGCTTCCTGACAAAGTTTCCCCATAATAAAGTCCTATATATAATGGAACTTGACTGGTTAAAACCAGTCCCACTGGGTGTATTTACATAAGTGTATTTACATAAGCTGGTGCCATAAGACATCAGCACATGATAATTAGATTTATTCAACATTTTCATACGACATAAACTGTCCCCTCTCCAACTGTTATAATTATTTTTTTTACTGGTATACGGTGGAACGGGACTTGACGACAAACAAGGACTTTAAATTGTTGAAACTCTTTGCAGCCCCAGATTCTGTTTTTCCTTTTTTCTTTTTTCTTTCTTCTTTAGTT
>JAXLNO010000405.1:46254-88526 GCA_038087875.1 Malacoraja senta | reverse complement strand
GTTTCTAAAAAAGTCACAGAAGTGATAAATCTGTCTGTAAATTTTGCTTCAGAGGCGTTTTCATTTTGTATGTAAAAACCCACTTGAGAACCAGGGGCGATTTTAAAATTTTACAGCCAGATTTATCCCTTCTGAAACTTTTTAGATGACAAAGGAATCAAGGAAAAACACATATAATGCCTTAGTTGATGAAATGCAGTGAGCAAACGGCCAATGTTCCCCAAGCACTTTGGCTGTTGTTGTCCCTTCAGCTCTCGCTTCTATCTACTGTCATTTCTTCTCACTTTTTGAATTCTGGAGTAGGCTAAATGTCTCTCACGCTTATCCCGATTTCCATAATTATTTACAGAGCAAAATTTGACAATTTCGGCGGGTTTAAACGGGCCCGCTACGCTGGAAACAATGGTGAGTGCTTACCTGCGGTTCATCGCGTGTAATCCATTTGGCGTAGCGTAGCAACAGTATGGGTCATGGGTCGTGACCCGACTGCCGTGAAACCTCCCTATAGTAGCAAGGTTACAACATTTTCCACGGAGGGTTTGGGAGAGGGGGTGGGATGTGGAGGACGTACAGAGGGTTCAATAGGGTGGGGATGGGATGTGGAGGGTGAAGAGAGGGTTCAGGAGGGTGAGGATGGGGTGTGGAGGGTGTCGAGAGGGCTCGGCAGGATGGGGACAGGGTGGGTGGGTGACAGCATGGTGCAAGATGGGGTGACTGTGGGAAATGTGAGACCATCCTCGCCAGCAGACAATGAAGCAGCAATGCTGTATTCTGTCAATGTTGTTTGTACTATTATACAATTAACATGGTGCCTTGCTGTATTAGATAACATGGTGCCCAGCTCCACCCAGTGTAAATGTGCTTGGGGTTCCTGTCTTCATCACTCTGTCTACCAGTGGTACCTCCACTCCCCAGCTACTGTTGGTCATTTGCGGTTTCAATACATTGAGGACAGAGGAAGCCAGTTATTCGCCCCACAGTGTCTGCCGGTTGTGCAAGAGTTCATCGGTCAGATCCCACCTTCTGGTAAGCAGTCTTCAAGCACACATTTTAGTGTATACGTTTCTTCAAAGGTAATTTTGGCTGAGTTCCACATCTGTACTGATCCTGTGGTGGGAGAAACGTTTCACCAGGTCTACAATCTTTCAGCTAATTCCTGTATCACCGTACTATCCTGTCTTGGACCGAATTACTCAGGGAAAGCGGTCCTCTTCCAAAACTCTTTAGATTCTGGAGTAGTTCCTGAGGATTGGAGGGTAGCTAATGTAACCCCCCTTTTTAAAAAGGGAGGGAGAGAGAAAACAGGGAATTACAGACCAGTTAGTCTAACCTTTAATAGAGTCAGTTATTAAAGATGGGATAGCAGCACATTTGGAAAGTGGTGAAATCATTGGACAAAGTCAGCATGGATTTACGAAAGGTAAATCATGTCTGACGAATCTTATAGAATTTTTCGAGGATGTAACTTGTAGAGTGGATAAGGGAGAACCAGTGGATGTGTTAATCTGGACTTTCAGAAGGCTTTCGACAAGGTCCCACATAAGAGATTAGTATACAAACTTAAAGCACATGGTATTGGGGGTTCAGTATTGATGTGGATAGAGAACTGTCTGGCAAACAGGAAGCTAAGAGTAGGAGTAAACGGGTCCTTTTCAGAATGGCAGGCAGTGACTAGTGGGGTACCGCAAGGCTCAGTGCTGGGAACCCAGCTATTTACAATATATATTAATGATTTGGACGAGGGAATTGAAGGCAACATCTCCAAGTTTGCGGATGACACTAAGCTGGGGGCAGTGTTAGCTGCGAGGAGGATGCTAGGAGGCTGCAAGGTGACTTGGATAGGCTGGGTGAGTGGGCAAATGCATGGCAGATGTAGTATAATGTGGATAAATGTGAGGTTATCCACTTTGGTGGCAAAAACAGGAAAGTAAACTATTATCTAAATGGTGGCCGATTAGGAAAAGGGGAGATGCAACGAGACCTGGGTGTCATGGTACACCAGTCATTGAAAGTAGGCATGCAGGTGCAGCAGGCAGTGAAGAAAGCGAATGGTATGTTAGCATTCATAGCAGAAGGATTTGAGTATGGGAGCAGGGAGGTTCTACTGCAGTTGTACAGGGTCTTGGTGAGACCACACCTGGAGTATTGCGTACAGTTTTGGTCTCCAAATCTGAGGAAAGACATTCTTGCCATAGAGGGAGTACAGAGAAGGTTCACCAGATTGATTCCTGGGATGGCAGGACTTTCATATGAAGAAAGACTGGATAGACTCGGCTTGTACTCGCTGGAATTTAGAAGATTGAGGGGGGATCTTATAGAAACTTACAAAATTCTTAAGGGATTGGACAGGCTAGATGCAGGAAGATTGTTCCCAATGTTGGGGAAGTCCAGGACAAGGGGTCACAGCTTAAGGATAAGGGGGAAATCCTTTAAGACCGAGATGAGGAAAAACTTTTTCACACAGAGAGTGGTGAATCTCTGGAACTCTCTGCCACAGAGGGTAGTTGAGGCCAGTTCATTGGCTATATTTAAGAGGGAGTTAGATGTGGCCCTTGTGGCTAAAGGGATCAGGGGGTATGGAGAGAAGGCAGGTACGGGATACTGAGTTGGATGATCAGCCATGATCATATTGAATGGCGGTGCAGGCTCGAAGGGCCGAATGGCCTCCTCCTGCACCTATTGTCTATGTTTCTATGTTTCCTCCTTTCATCCCTCATCTCATTACTCTATACACCTCAATTGATGCTCTCGTGAAATTTAGCCTTTCCAATAATTTATCAAAGTTCCAATACAGTTAATAATTTCCAGACTTATTCCAATTAACCACCTAACAGCCCGTGACTTTGCCAATTGTAACCTTACTTGGAATTAGAAATGTGTGTTAAATGTTTGAGTTGTGTTTATGTGTCGGAACAGCATTTGTTTTATTTGAGCAGAAATTGTGAGCAGCCAATTCCACCCATGTGTGACAGGATCTGTTGGGGGAGAGAGTTCACCATTTGGACTCATCGATATTTTAAAGTAGAGGTGGTGTGCAACCTAAATGGGAACTTGAGGTTGTGTTTTCCGGTTTGATTTCAGACCTGCAGCACCTGTGGTTTTGATTTTAGACCTGCAGCATCTGCGGGTCTTTATTTCACATTTGCAGCATCTGCGGGTCTTTTTTTCACATTTGCAGCATCTGCGGGTCTTTATTTCACATTTGCAGCATCTGCGGGTCTTTATTTCACATTTGCAGCATCTGCGGGTCTTTATTTCACATTTGCAGCATCTGTGGGTCTTTATTTCACATTTGCAGCATCTGCGGGTCTTTATTTCACATTTGCAGCATCTGTGGGTCTTTATTTCACATTTGCAGCATCTGCGGGTCTTTATTTCACATTTGCAGCATCTGCCGGTCTTTATTTCACATTTGCAGCATCTGCGGGTCTTTATTTCACATTTGCAGCATCTGCGGGTCTTTATTTCACATTTGCAGCATCTGTGGGTCTTTATTTCAGATTTCCGAGACAGTCGGACTCTCGTTCACCAAAGATGAGTTTAACGGGGAGAACGGCTGCCAAGTCTCTGAGGCCAAGACGTGTTGGGGATGTCGACCTCCGACGGGGCTTCACGGACGACAGGTTCCAGCTGTCAGGTTAGGAGCGGTTAACAGCGGCGGAAACGATTAACTGCGGCGATGAACCGTTAGGGGGGGGGGGAAGGGGGGTGGAAGAGTAGGAGGAGGGTGGAGCAGAGAGGGACACAGAAGAGGGGGGATTGGTGGAGAGGTGGAATATTGCTTTGGGGGACCAGCCCTCCCGTGTGAACATGGGACCCAACGGGTCCCATTTAGTCTAGTTGTATTATATTGTATATTGTTGTATATTATTGTCTTGTAATGTATTAAGTAAGTAAGTACGTTTATTGGCCAAGTATTCACATACAAGGAATTTGCCTTGGTGCTCCGCCCACAAGTAACAACATGACATACAGTGACAGTTACGAATGACTCAGAAAACACTAAACATTAATAATAATAAAACATTAATGATAAATATATTAAATAAATATAATGATAAATATATTAGATAAATAAAAATATAAATAAGACAATATATTTGTATTACAGTGGGGACTGCAGTTTCCAGTAGAGTTGGGATGTTTGCAGTTGGCCCGTGAAATGGTTTATTTCCCCTTCCAGTTAGTGAGTGTCATGGTGGTGTGAAAGCTTTCGTCCTGGATGGCAGGGTTGTGTTTGGAAGAGGGCCAGCAGAGTGTGGCGGTAATTCCCCATTCAAGGGTGCTTCCTCCCTTTCTCTGTGAGTTGACACCTCCAAACAGATGAGGCGTGGATTTGGATTGACCTTGTTTGGTCTGGAATAATGAGACGGTGATCAGGGGATTTGGAAGCTTCGAGGATCTGGCACAGATGATGAATTGGGTCTTTGGGTAGATCAGCTAAAAGGCATTTGGAATGCAGGGCAGACACGAGGAGCCAGCCAGGTGGTCTACTCCTGCGCTTGTTATTTGGTTCTTGAGTTAGAGGTATACCGTACCTTTTTGTTTTCAATGGGGTGTTTTTCCCATCTCCTCTATATTGCTGGTGTTTGATGCTTCTGTTCCAGGAAATATTCTACATGGAGATCTTGTAAATTTATGCACATCCTTCATTCATGATTTAAAAATAGCCACACAAATCTTTCTTTATGTTTACAATGTTTGTCAGTTTGGAAGTAATAATAATAAATACTTTATTGATCCCCTCGGGGAAATTCAGATGTCCAAGAGCCAACAACCAACAAACCCACACATTCAGAACGAAGACAGACAAAAAATACCTAAAGAACTATACGGTCAATACCTGAACGCAATAAATACTTATAAAGACCCAATAATTAACTATTAAAAATGCAAAGCATCCCCATACAGCCTATTATAAAATCTAATGGCTACAGGGGTGAAGGATCTCCTGAACCGCCCTGTTCTACAGCGCTGGGAGAGGAGTCGGTTGTTGTTCCGTCTGCTCTATTGACCCTCCAGAATTTCATGGAGGGGGTGCCCGGAGTTGTTGAGGATGACCTGCAACTTGCTCCTCATATGCCTCTCAAGCACATCCACCCCAGAGTCCACTCTCCCTCCCAGCACTGTGCTAGCTCGTTTTACCAGCGTGTCCAATTTCTTGCTGTTTTTTATCACTGATGTTGTTGCCCCAGCATACAACAGCGTAGAAAATGACACTTGCAACCACAGTATAGTAGAACAGGTACAGCATGTCATTGTGCACATTGAAGGATCTTAGCCTTCTGAGGAAAAAGAGTCTGCTCTGTCCTTTTTTGTAGAGGGCATCGGTGTTGACAGACCTGTCCAGTTTGTTATCAAGGTGCACTCCCAGATATTTATATGTCTGCACCACCTCAATGTCCACCCCTGCAGTGTTAACCGGCTGAAGGGGGAGATTGGACCTGCCAAAGTTAACAACCATCTCTTGGGTCTTGGTTTCAGTATAGGAGTAAAGAGGTTCTTCTGCAGTTGTATAGGGCTCTGGTGAGACCACATCTGGAGTATTGTGTACAGTTTTGGTCTCCTAATTTGAGGAAGGACATCCTTGTGATTGAGGCAGTGCAGCGTAGGTTCACCTGGGATGGCGGGACTGTCATATGAGGAAAGATTGAAAAGACTAGGCTTGTATTCATTGGAGTTTAGAAGGATGAGGCGGGGATCTTATAGAAACATATAAAATTATAAAAGGACTGGACAAGCTAGATGCAGGAAAAATGTTCCCAATGTTGGGCGAGTCCAGAACCAGGGGCCACAGTCTTAGAATAAAGGGGAGGTCATTTAAGACTGATGTGAGAAAAAACTTTTTCACCAAGAGAGTTGTGAATTTGTGGAATTCCCTGCCACGAGAGAGAGAGAAAGTGAGAGAGAGAAAGAAAGAGAAAGATAGAAAGAAAGAGAGAGAGAAAGAAAGAAAGAAAGAGGAAAAAGAAATAAAGAGAGGGGGAAGAGAGAGAGGAGAGGAGAGAGAGAGGGGACAGAGAGAGAGAGAAAAAGTTAGGTTAAGTGAAGGGAAAGAAAAATGAGAGAAGGGGTGGAAGGGAAAGAGAGAGAGAGAGAGAGAAAGAAAGAGGGGAGAGAGAGGGGGAGCGGAGAGAGTTTGGGGAAGAGAGAGAGAGGAGGGAAAGAAAGAAAAAGAAAGAAAGAGGGGAGAGAGTGAGGGGGGAGAGAGGGAGAGGGGAGGGGAGGGGAGGAGAGAGGGTCGCCCGGGAGCGAGCGTCGACTGCACATGACCGTGCGGTTAACGGACGTTGACAGGTGTGTGTGTGTGTGTGTGTGTGTGTGTGGGGGGGGGGCGTCCACAGTTGGGGTTCTTGAATAATCCATTCAGTCCACCCTCTCCCCCCTTCTCTTTCAGTTTAAAACTGTTGTTGGCTTCTTTCTCCCCCTAGAATCTTTCTTCCTCTTTGGAATGAAATCATCCAGATTCTTCTGAATTATTCCCACCAGACATTCCTGCCATTGCTGTTCCACCCTCATCCCTTCCAGGGTCCCTTTCCAGTCATCTTTGGCCAGCTCTTCCCTCATGCCTCTGCTGGTCTCCTTTGCTCAGTTCCAATACCGACCGACGCATCCGATCTCACCTTCTCCCTCTCAAATTACAGATTTCAAACTGATCATATTGTGGTCGCTACCTCCCAGTGGTTCCTTTATCTTGACTTCCCTTATCAAATCCAGTTCATCACACAACACTAAATCCACAATTGCCATTTTGCTGGTCGGCTCCATTCCAAGCTGCTCTAAGAATCCACTCGGAGGCACTCTTCAAATTCCCTTTCTTGGGGTCTGAATTTCCCAGACTACCTGCATGTTGAAATCACCCGTGACCCGCCTTTCTTAGAAGCCAAGAGTAGTCCATTCGGCCCTTCCAGCCAGCACCACCATTCACTGTGATCATGGCTGATCATCCCCAATCAGTACCCCGTTCCCGCCTTCTCCCCATATCCCCTGACTCCGCTATCTTTAAGAGCCCTATCTAGCTCTCTCTTGAAAGCATCCAGAGAACCTGCCTCCACCGTCCTCTGAGGCAGAGAATTCCACAGACTCACCACTCTCTGTGAGAAAAACTGTTTCCTTGTCTCCGTTCTAAATGGCTTACTCCTTATTCTTAAACTGTGGCCCCTGGTTCTAGACTCCCTCATCATCGGGAACATGTTTCCTGCCTCTAGCGTGTCCAAGCCTTTAACAATCTTATATGTTTCAATGAGATTCCCTCTCATCCTTCTAAACTCCAGAGTATACAAGCCCAGCCGCTCCATTCTCTCAGCATATGACAGTCCCGCCATCCCAGAAATTAACCTTGTAAACCTACGCTGCACTGCCTCAATAGCAAGAATGTCCTTCCTCAAATTAGGGGGCCAAAACTGCACACAATACTCCAGGTGTGGTCTCACTAGGGCTCTGTACAACTGCAGAAGGACCTCTTTGCTCCTATATTCGATTCCTCTTGTTATAAAGGCCAACATACCATTGGCTTTCTTAACTGCATGCTTACTTTCATAGAACAAGGACCCCCAAATCCCGTTGTACTTCCCCTTTTCCCAACTTGACACAATTTAGATAATAATCTGCCTTCCTATTTTTGCTACCAAAGTGGATAACCTCACATTTATCCTCATTAAACTTCATCTGCCATGCATCTGCCCACTCCCCCAACCTGTCCAAGTCACCCTGCATTCTCATAGCATCCTCCTCACAGTTCACACTGCCACCCAGCTTTGTGTCATCTGCAAATTTGCTAATGTTACTTTGAATCCCTTCATCCAAATCATTGATGGTATTGTAAATAGCTGCGGTCCCAGCACCGAACCTTGCGGTACCCCACTAGTCACTGCCTGCCTTTCTGAAAGTGGCCCGTTAATCCCTTCTCTTTGTTTCCTGTCTGCCAACCACTTCTCTATCCATGTCAGCACTCTACCCCCAATACCATGTGCCCTAATTTTGCCCACTAATCTCCTATGTGGGACCTTATCAAATGCTTTCTGAAAGTCCAGGTACACTACATCCACTGGCTCTCCCTTGTCCATTTTCCTAGTTACATCTTCAAAAAATTACAGATTAGTCAAATGTGATTTCCCCTTTGTAAATCAATTCCCCTAGTGTGTGTGTGTGTGTGGGATAATGTTAGTGCGTGGGGATCGCTGGTCGGTGCGGACTCGGTAGGCCGAAGGGCCTGTTTCCGCGCTGTATCTCTAAACTAAACTAATTTTGTCCACTTATCCCCTATGTGGGCCCATATCAAATGCTTTCTGCACATTCCATATTTCAGGCTGTTTAGCTGCTGAAGAATAATCGCTCCGACATCCGTTTTTTTAAAACTGCGCTGGATAATATAATAGCAGGAGTAAATTAAAAATCGTCTTGTAATGCCGTCAACGCCGACAACAGGACGAATCTCACGTACGGGACAAATCAAGCCACGCCGTTTATTTTTACATATAAATGTGCTTCTTAGGATGCCTTTAATCAAAATTTCACATTGCAAAAAGGTGACTTAGGCCCCATACGAACCGGCAGTGTTTTTCCTGCTGTTCCACCCTCATCCCTTCCAGGGTCCCTTTCCAGTCATCTTTGGCCAGCTCTTCCCTTATTCCTCTGCTGGTCTCCTTTGCTCAGTTCCAATACCGACCGACGCATCCGATCTCACCTTCTCCCTCTCAAATTACAGATTTCAAACTGATCATATTGTGGTCGCTACCTCCCAGTGGTTCCTTTATCTTGACTTCCCTTATCAAATCCGGTTCATCACACAACACTAAATCCACAATTGCCTTTTTGCTGGTCGGCTCCATTACAAGCTGCTCTAAGAATCCACTCGGAGGCACTCTTCAAATTCCCTTTCTTGGGGTCTGAATTTCCCAGACTACTTGCATGTTGAAATCTCCCGTGACCCGCCTTTCTTAGAAGCCAATTGTATCTGCTAGTGTAACTGGTATCCTATATCGTGGCTTCTGTTTGGAGGCCTGTAAATAACTCCCATTTCTTATAGACAATAGGTGCAAGAGTAGTCCATTCGGCCCTTCCAGCCAGCACCACCATTCACTGTGATCATGGCTGATCATCCCCAATCAGTACCCCGTTCCCGCCTTCTCCCCATATCCCCTGACTCCGCTATCTTTAAGAGCCCTATCTAGCTCTCTCTTGAAAGCATCCAGAGAACCTGCCTCCACCGTCCTCTGAGGCAGAGAATTCCACAGACTCACCACTCTCTGTGAGAAAAACTGTTTCCTTGTCTCCATTCTAAATGGCTTACTCCTTATTCTTAAACTGTGGCCCCTGGTTCTAGACTCCCTCATCATTGGGAACATGTTTCCTGCCTCTAGCGTGTCCAAGCCTTTAACAATCTTATATGTTTCATTGAGATACCCTCTCATCCTTCTAAACTCCAGAGTATGCAAGCCCAGCCGCTCCATTCTCTCAGCATATGACAGTCCCGCCATCCCAGGAATTAACCTTGTAAACCTACGCTGCACTCCCTCAATAGCAAGAATGTCCTTCCTCAAATTAGGGGACCAAAACTGCACACAATACTCCAGGTGTGGTCTCACTAGGGCTCTGTACAACTGCAGAAGGACCTCTTTGCTCCTATATTCGATTCCTCTTGTTATAAAGGCCAACATACCATTGGCTTTCTTCACTGCCTGCTGTACCTGCATGCTTACTTTCATAGAACAACCCCCAAATCCCCTTTTCCCAACTTGACACAATTTAGATAATAATCTGCCTTCCTATTTTTGCTACCAAAGTGGATAACCTCACATTTATCCGCATTAAACTTCATCTGCCATGCATCTGCCCACTCCCCCAACCTGTCCAAGTCACCCTAAATTCCCATAGCATCCTCCTCACAGTTCACACTGCCACCCAGCTTTGTGTCATCGGCGAATTTGCTAATGTTACTTTGAATCCCTTCATCCAAATCATTGATGGATATTGTAAATAGCTGCGGTCCCAGCACCGAACCTTGCGGTACCCCACTAGTCACTGCCTGCCTTTCTGAAAGTGGCCCGTTAGTCCCTTCTCTTTGTTTCCTGTCTGCCAACCACTTCTCTATCCATGTCAGCACTCTACCCCCAATACCATGTGCCCTAATTTTGCCCACTAATCTCCTATGTGGGACCTTATCAAATGCTTTCTGAAAGTCCAGGTACACTACATCCACTGGCTCTCCCTTGTCCATTTTCCTAGTTACATCTTCAAAAAATTACAGTAGATTAGTCAAACGTGATTTCCCCTTTGTAAATCCATTCCCCTAGTGTGTGTGTGTGTGTGGGATAGTGTTAGTGTGTGGGGATCGCTGGTCGGCGCGGACTCGGTAGGCCGAAGGGCCTGTTTCCGCGCTGTATCTCTAAACTAAACTAATTTTGTCCACTAATCCCCTATGTGGGCCCATATCAAATGCTTTCTGCACATTCCATATTTCAGGCTGTTTAGCTGCTGAAGAATAATCGCTCCGACATCCGTTTTTTTAAAACTGCGCTGGATAATATAATAGCAGGAGTAAATTAAAAATCGTTTTGTAATGCCGTCAACGCCGACAACAGGACGAATCTCACGTACGGGACAAATCAAGCCACGCCGTTTATTTTTACATATAAATGTGCTTCTTAGGATGCCTTTAATCAAAATTTCACGTTGCAAAAAGGTGACTTAGGCCCCATACGAACCGGCAGTGTTTTTCCTGCCGATATGGGGGTTTAAATTCACCACAACCGCAACGTTCCAATCGATCGCGTTCCATAAAAACCCACTCGCAAGATGATTTAAATGGCCATTAATTTACAGGAATTAAACACTAAATTCCTTCCATTGGGCCTATAAATTCATGACAATGAGATTTCAAAATCATGTTAGATTGTGAATTCTTGTGTGAATGTTATTTGGACACTTAGGCTATTTAAAAATGCTAACCTTTTCTTAAGAAATGGATAGATGTTTAGATCTAGTAATTGAATTTTGTAATTAGCTACAATTAGGTAACTAACTAACGGTATGCTTTAATTTCAGGTCATCCAAGTAAGATTGTTTCATATTTGTTTCAGAATGCTTCAATCTATAATAACTGAAAATTTCATTCAGTTCTCTTAATGTTTAAGAAAGTTATGGGCTTTTGACTGTCCTCGATCACAGCTTTTGTGTTAAGTCAATGGAAAAGCAATAGGGAACAAGATGCTAATTTCAGAGTATGAAAATGGCCATAACTGTTTTAATACTGAAGATATGAAAGTGAATTAGGTGTCAAATTAAACTTCTTTTTATGCTTTATCTGATGGGATAAATTGCAGACGATTTTTAAAATCTCAAAAGTTTGTAACATTGCTAAAACATTCCACCCAAATCTCTCCACTAGTTTTACATTTCACGTCATTCAAACATCTTGTCGCATTACAAGACCTTTGACTCGTTTTCTCTTTAGTCTCATTTTAGTCCTGGTTTCATCTCAAACCATCTAACCATCAGACGTGTCGACCAACCTGCCCTATCTGAGCCAGCCATGTTTGTCCATGTTTGCCATTATCACTCCAAACATTTCTTGCCCATGTACCTGCCCAAATGTCACTAAAATCATGTTACTGTATGCGCCTCAACTGGCAACACATTCCATATTTCCACCTCCCTCTGTGATCAAAGTCTTTTTTAAAGGGGAATGGAACCAAGAACTAGACGACAGATTTAAGATGAGAGAGGAAGAACTTTGCAGAATCCGAAGGGCATCTCCCTGTCAAGGCTGGTGGTCTTCTTCTTCTTGCATGTAGCGTGCACAGCCTAAAGTTGTTGGACAACTTGTTCTATTTGATCTTCCGTTTGTGCACGTCGAGTTGATTGCATTTGTCGACACAGCGTGGACCACGTGAAGGTTGCAATCTTCCACCCCGTGGCTGGTGGTGGATTCTGGTGAGAGATGGCATTGAAGAGCTTTAAGATAGGGCCGTGGATATACAGGGAATCGGGGAATATTGAAATGAAAGATACACAATAGAAACAGGGTCGTCAGTTTATCGACTCCACTTACTTGTGAATTTGAGGATAGATCGCAGCGGGGATATAAAACGGAAAAGTAAATAACGGCAATGTTTGAAAAAGAAAATAGAAAGGAGAGAGCAGTGGGTATTTAAAAATTCAAAAATAACCAGTTTTGTAAAAAATTAATTGTTCAATGTAAGTTAAATCAGCGGATCAAATAAGCTTGACGTTTTTAAACAGCCTTCCATGCAATCATCTTTTCAAAAAGGATTATACAAATATAAATATATATTGGAAAGAATCGTCTACGTTTGAAAAAAATGAAAAGCCTTTACCTTTTGAAAACGGTTTAAATGGAAATAATTAATGTGATCGGAAATAAAAAGATTTTCGACACAAACAACAACAAAAGGCGGTGTTTTTATGGCCCAGTGTTGTGATAGTCAGTGTAGATTGCTTAATATCGAACTGTAAAAGTGGGAATCCGAACGTCGTTGTGGAGAAGCGAACTCCGAATGACCGACCGTTGGTGAAGAACCTTCTGGAAACGGCTTCTTCCCGGCGGGCAACGCGAGCGGGAAATAACGGGCGGGCGGCAACGGCTGAGGGAGCGGGAGCGCGAGCGTCGACAGTTGTTCGGATCTCGGGTGCCATCTTAGCTACTGGCAGTCTCCCATTGAAGTCAATGCGATTGAAGCCATAGGCGGCCATCTTAACTACTGGCTGTCTCTCATTGAAGTCAATGCGATAGAAGCCATAGGCGGCCATCTTAACTACTGGCAGTCTCCCATTGAAGTCAATGCGAGTGAAGCCATAGGCGGCCATCTTAACTACTGGCAGTCTCCCATTGAAGTCAATGTGATTGATGCCGTAGGCGGCCATCTTAACTACTGGCTGTCTCCCATTGAAGTCAATGCGAGTGAAGCCATAGGCGGCCATCTTAACTACTGGCAGTCTCCCATTGAAGTCAATGTGATTGATGCCATAGGCGGCCATCTCAACTCTTGGCTAACGGCTCAGGGGACGTGGATCGGGCGGGAACAAGCGAGCGAGCGAGCGTCGACAGTTGGACGGATCTCGGGTGGAGCGGGAGAGCGAGGGAGGGAGGGAGCGAGCACAAGGTCAATGTTAGGAGCGGTTTAAACAGCGTTGGCGGAAACGATTATCAGCGGCAATGAACGGTTGGGGGGGAGGGAGAGAAAGAGGGGGGAGGGGGAGTGGAGAAGGGGGGACAGTGTGTGGTCAGGGGCCGGAATGTTCTGGCTTCTGGGTTCGAACTCGCGTATCACCGAAGATGAACGTTTAACGGGGATAAGGAACGAACGAACGAACGGCTGCCCAACTAAGTGTGTGAGGCCAAGACAAGAGTGTTGGGGATGTCGGTCGGTGGGTCCGACGGGGCTTCACGGACCGACCACAGGTTGCAGCTGTCAGCTGAGGGGACGTGGATTGGGCGGGAACAAGCACGAGCGTCGAGTTAGGAGCCAGTTTAAACAGTGGCCGTTTACCAGCGCGGGCGTGGTCGCCGACACCTTCAAGCCGTTTAAAGCCGACAAACTTCACGGCAACACGCGTTCGCCCAGGAGCGGGCGGGCATCGACACCAACAATAGTGGACACAACTCTTCCAGCAGCCCGATCACAGGGCTGCTAACATTGGGTGAGAGTTGGGAGTGAGAAATTGTGAGACCAGGCCCCAGGGGGGGAGGGGGGTGGAGGGTGGGTTGTTGGAGAGCGTGTGTCCCCCTTCCCATTGGTACGGAGCTTGTGCATTTTTCAGCTTGAAATTGTGTAATCTGGTGCATACTGTAGCGAGTCTTTTAACCTACACACTTGAATGCAATATGCTTTAAATTGGATTAGCTATGAATAAGGTTAGGTTAAATTATGTTCCACAGTAGAGCCAGGCTCCGATCAACAGGTGCAGCACATGGACGATCTAATATATTCATGTATGGAAATCAGATTATAATCAAATACTTGGTTGGGCGGGCAGGCGGGCGTCGACTGTGTGGTTGGGCAGCCCAGGACCGAGCGGGTGGGCGGGCGTCTATGGAGCGAAGGAATAGGTGATGTTTCGGGTCGAGACATTTATTCAGACAGATGTGAAGGTGGGGAGGGGAGAAGAAAGGAAGAGGCGGAGACAGTGAGCTGTGGGAGGGCTGGGAAGGGGAGGGGAAGGAGGGAGAAAGTAGGGACTACCTGAAATTGGAGAAGTCAATGTTCATACCGCTGGGGTGTAATATGAGGTGCTGCTCCTCCAATTTGCGGTGGGACTCACTCTGGCCATGGAGGAGGCCCAGGACAGAAAGGTGGGATTGGGATTGGGAATGGGAGGGGGAGTTGAAGTGCTGAGCCACCGGGAGATCAGGTTGGTTAGTGCGAGGTTTGTTTTCCTTAACCCAGACCGGTTACCACAGCCATGTTTGTTTTTGTTCGCGTTAACCAACCTGATCTCCCAGTGGCCGAGCACTTCAACTCCTCCAGCATTATGAACATTGACTTCTCCAATTTCAGGTAGTCCCTGTTTCTCCCTCCTTCCCCTCCCCTTCCCAGCTCTACCACAGCCCACTGTCTCCACCTCTTTCTTTCTTCCCACCCCCCACCCACCCATCTCCACAGGCCGAAACATCACCTATTCCTTCTCTCCATAGATGCTGCCTCACCCACTGAGTTTCTCCAGCATTTTTGTCTGCCTTTGATTTTTCCAGCATCTGCTGTTCTTTCTTAAACCTTGTTTGGATAGGGTGTTTTCCACATCTCTGCTGCACTGTAATGCTGTTTGTTGGTTCACAAGGCAATGTCTTCCTTCACATTCAATTGTCACCTGATGGTTGTGTTAATATTGTTTATTCCAGAGCTACAGAGTTTGTGATCGCCTGTCGACATCATGGCTGAAGGTGGTGACTGGGGAGGTGATTCAGTGGCCTCTACATCAAAGAAACAAAAAGGTTTGTGAGCCTTTTGTGACATATATATGATGCCCTGACAGTGGGCGTAGAGCTGATGCAAGAAATGATGTTCACACGGAAGTGGGAATAGGGAAGGGGCTGAGCACAGAGAGTTGACATCTACAGGGACATCAGTCACAGGTGGGCGGATGCAGGAATTGTCTGATAAATCAGCACTCTTTGTCAAGGAAGAGGACTTAAATCATGCCAGTCTCTGCTGATAATTGAAATATTCCTTTCCGAGCAATATCCTGATGAATCTCCTCTGCATCGTCTCCAGTGCAAAGGCATCCTTCCCACAGTATGGAGATCAGAATTGCACACCCTCCTCTAACTTAAGGCTTAATCAACTCCCTGTATCAAGGCCTCCCTTCACTTGCATTCTATGCTGCAGCTAATGACAAGTATGTTAAATGTTGTCTTTGTGTGTGCTGCTGACTTTAGCGATCTATGGATTTGTATGTAGACAAAAATGCTGGAGAAACTCAGCAGGTGAGGCAGCATCTATGGAGCGAAGGAAATAGGTGACGTTTCGGGTCAAGATCCTTCTTCAGGCTGATGTGAGGGTGGGAAGGGCGGGAAGAAGAAAGGAAGAGGTGGAGACAGTGGGCTGAGGGAAAGCTGGGAAGGGGAGGGGAAAGCAGGGACTACCTGAAATTGGAGAAGTCAATGTTCATACCGCTGGGGTGTAAACTGCCCAAGCGTAATATGAGGTGCTGCTCCTCCAATTTACGGTGGGCCTCACTCTGGCCATGGAGGAGGCCGAGGACAGAAAGGTCGGATTGGGAATGGGAGGGGGAGTTGAAGTACTGAGCCACCGGGAGATCAGGTTGGTTATTGCGAACCGAGCGGAGGTGTTGGGCGAAGCGAACGCCAAGCCTGCGCTTGTATTTGTACGGGTTGTTCTCAGTGGTCTCTAGGCCCTTGTCATTCATGGTGAATATCCTGGTTTTATTTATCCCTCCAACATGTGTCAACGTGCCCTTATCAGGATTAAACTTGAAATGTCACTTCTCCATCTAACATGTTGACTAATCATCCACAAATACTGGTTCAAATCCAGTTGCAGCGGTAGAAATGCTTAGTCAAGTGATCAGTATTTTGGCAGATAACTGCAAGGCCAAAATCAGAAAAACTCGGAACAAAATTATCAGATTATCTCAAAGTAACAAGCATCCAAATTTTATATTGGACTAGACTAAGTGGGACCCGTTGGGTCCCAGCGTCACACGGGAGGGCTGGTCCCTCAATGCAATATTCCACCTCTCCACCAATTCCAATATTGGTGGCCGGGGGGGGGGCGATTTATGGAGCACTAGTATGGGTGTTGTGGGCTGAAGGGACTGGTTCCCAGAGGGCTAGTATGGACATTGTGGGCTAAATGGATTCTTGGGCTGGCGGCTCAGTCACTCAAGCCTGGTGTGCTGGCAGATCACTCACGGCTGGTGGGCTGGCAGTTGACTCATGGCTATTCCTTGAAATTCCACTTCAGGTAGGGTGCAAGGCCACCAAACTCAAGGGCACTTTTCAATAAGGCAACGCAGCTTTGGCATTTTCAAACCAAAGGCAACTTTGGCATTTTCAAACCAAAGGCAACTTTAGCATTTTCAAACCAAAGGCAACTTTAGCATTTTCAAACCAAAGTTAACTTTAGCATTTTCAAACCAAATCACACTTTAGCATTTTCAAACCAAAGGCAAGTTTAGCATTTTCAAACCAAAGGCAACTTTAACATTTTCAAACTAAAGTCAACTTTAGCATTTTCAAACCAAAACACACTTTAGCATTTTCAAACCAAAGGCAACTTTAGCATTTTCAAACCAAAGGCAACTTTAGCATTTTCAAACCAAAACACACTTTAGCATTTTCAAACCAAAACACACTTTAGCATTTTCAAACCAAAGGCAACATTAGCATTTTCAAACCAAAGGCAACTTTAGCATTTTCAAACCAAAGGCAACTTTAGCATTTTCAAACCAAAGGCAACTTTAGCATTTTCAAACCAAACACACCTTAGCATTTTCAATCCAAAACACACTTTAGCATTTTCAAACCAAAAGGCAACTTTTGCATTTTTGAAACAATACACACTTTTGCATTTTGAAACCACATTTTCAAACCACATTAAGGGCTCTCACAGGTCAGTAAAACCACTCACAGTTTAGTAGACATGTGTTCAGTGTTATTCACAGCTCAGACGGAGAGTCGTGACCTATCGCTCCCCCATCTTGCAGAGAACTGAGGCACTTCCACACTTCCGGGTTTTATAGTCCCTCCCCCTCCCACCAGAAGGGTCATGGCCTTCATGGCGTGATTGACAGGAGAGAGAATCTCAACATTTTTTAAACATAAGTCTTTTATTTTTGATCGATGGGAAAAATCCTCTTGTCCTGCGCAGCGGAGGGGGACTCTGAGTAAGATGGCCAAAAATCACAGCCGTAAGTGGCAGAGTTTTGTCTAAAATCAATATGCAGTGCAAACAGGAAGTGGTCTAGATCAGAATTTTAATTATATAGATAAATGGAGATAACATAGCACCAGATTCAAGGACAGCTTCTTCCAAGCTCTTATCCAGGGGTGGGGAACCTGCGGCTTTCTAGGCCATTAAGTGCGGCCTTTTGAATGAATCCAAATTTTATAGAGCAAATCCTTTTATTTTTATTAATATGTTTTTGTTCGTCTTTTATTATTTTTATTTTAATCTTAAAATGAACGTATTTAAAATACCAAAGAGTAAAAGATTCAACGAAATAATCCTCCCGGCACGAAAAATGCTTTCTTGCTTTTCAACCACTTATTGCTGCGATTCTACATTCTCCTACCTAACCCAAATCAAGATGCCCTTAAGGTCACAAATGACTGATACCCATCGAGAAGATCAGCTGAAACTGCGTACCTCCATGTTGCAACCAAATATTCACATACTTTCCCACAAAAAGCAGTCACAACTAAGTCATTAAAAGGTTAATTCACTTTAGAATGAACAACATTTTTTCATTTTCTTGAAGTTAGTACATAGTAGTTAGATTTTTACAAAATAATGTGCATTTTGAAGTATATCTAATTGAAGTTTCATGGATGCGGCCTTATTAGATTACAGCTAACTTAATGCGGCATTCCAACATAAAAAGGTTCCCCATCCTGCCCCAGAATGTCAGCTCAGATTGCTGCCAACTATTCCAAACCTGTGCTTTTCTCAATTAGAAATTTCTCTGCAAAATTAGATTCTAGTATTACTAACTTCATATGGGACTATAGAGCGCATAGAATCCAAAGAAAATATCTGTGTAAACCTAAAGAACTTGGGGGACTGACACACCCAAACGTTTTATACGACTACTGGGCAGTACATATTAAAAACATAATTAATTCGTTGCACAGCTCTGCCCAACAGGTAGAATGGATAAGAATGGAGAAAGAGGATTGTTCTCCTTTTAATATAGGAGCGATCCTCTTCTCCCCGATAAAATTAAACAATACAATTTATAAGAAGAACCCAGTTCGAATTTGGAAACAAATAAAACTAACTTTGAAAGTAAGAAATTTATCGCTTTTAACTCTAATAGTAAATAACCCCTCATTGAAGCCATCTCTTATTGATAAAGCGTATACCCTTTGGGAAAGATTAGGAATTAAAAGCTTTGGAGATTTGTATGAAGTGGGAATTTTTTAAAATCATTTCAACAACTACAATTAAAATACAACTTGAAAAATAATCAATACTTTAAATACCTTCAAATCAGAGATTATTTGAAACAACACATACAAGGATATCAAAATATAACTTTAGATCCATTAGAGGAAGCGATGAATATTAAAGCAGATTCAAGCAATTTAATATCATACTTATATAATATTATTTTAAATATAGAACCTCCATCGACAGAGGCAATTAGAGAAAATTGGGAACAAGAATTACAGATAAAAATTGCGAAAGCATGGGAAAAATACCTGATATATATAACCATATAACCATATAACCATAACAGCGCAAAAATAAATACTTCCCCCTAGTCCCATCTACCTGCACTCAGACCATAACCCTCCATTCCTTTCCCGTCCATATACCCATCCAATCTATTTTTAAAGGATAACATCGAACCTGCCTCCACCACTTCCACTGGAAGCTCATTCCACACAGCTACCACTCTCTGAGTAAAGAAGTTCCCCCTAAACTTCTGTCCCTTAATTCTCAAGTCATGTCCCCTTGTTTGAATCTTCCCTACTCTCAATGGGAAAAGCTTATCCACGTCCACTCTGTCTAACCCGCTCATAATTTTAAAGACCTCTATCAAGTCCCCTCTTAACCTTCTGCGCTCCAAAGAATAAAGACCTAACTTGTTCAACCTTTCTCTGTAACTTAGTTGCTGAAACCCAGGCAACATTCTAGTAAATCTCCTCTGTACTCTCTCTATTTTGTTGACATCCTTCCTATAATTAGGCGACCAAAATTGTACTCCATACTCCAGAATTGGCCTCACCAATGCCTTGTACAATTTTAACATTACATCCCAACTTCTGTATTCAATGCTCTGATTTATAAAGGCCAGCACACCAAAAGCTTTCTTTACCACCCTATCTACATGAGATTCCACCTTCAGGGAACTATGCACAGTTATTCCTAGATCCCTCTGTTCAACTGCATTCCTCAATTCGCTACCATTTACCGTGTACGTCCTATTTTGATTTGTCCTGCCGAGATGTAGCACCTCACATTTGTCAGCATTAAACTCCATCTGCCATCTTTCAGCCCACTCTTCCAAATGGCCTAAATCTCTCTGTAGACTTTGAAAATCTACTTCATTATCCACAACACCACCTATCTTAGTATCATCTGCATACTTACTAATCCAATTTTCCACACCTTCATCCAGATCATTGATGTACATGACAAACAACAGTGGACCCAACACAGACCCCTGAGGCACCCCACTAGTCACCGGCCTCCAACCTGACAAACAGCCATCCACCATTACTCTCTGGCATCTCCCATTCAGCCACTGTTGAATCCATCTTGCTACTCCACCATTAATACCCAACAATTGAATCTTCTTAACCAACCTTCCATGAGGAACCTTGTCAAAGGCCTTACTGAAGTCCATATAGACAACATCCACTGCTTTACCCTCATCAATTTCCCTAGTAACCTCTTCGAAAAATTCAAGAAGATTAGTCAAGCATAACCTTCCAGGCACAAATCCATGTTGACTGTTCCTAATCAGACCCTGCTTATCCAGATGCTTATATATATTATCTTTAAGTATCCTTTCCATTAATTTGCCCACCACTGACGTCAAACTAACAGGTCTATAATTGCTAGGTTTACTCTTAGAACCCTTTTTAAACAACGGAACAACATGCGCAGTACGCCAATCCTCCGGCACTATTCCCGTTTCTAATGACATTTGTATATACATAAATATACATAAATGTTAGATGAATGTAAAACATAATTGAATCCAATTCAAAATTTTACATAGACTATATTACTCGAAAACTAGATTGAATAAATGTTATCCAAATATCTCACCAATATGTGATAAATGCTTAGCTGAGAATGAATGTCACTATAACACACTCTTATGTCTCCTGTATAAAACTTCATCAATTCTGGAATGAAATTTTTGAAATTTTTACAAAATTATTTGATAGAAGCCTGGAACCGAATACAGAATTGATTATCTTTGGATCAATGGAAGATGGGAATACGCTAAATATGTATCAAAAATCCTTACTTAATTACGGATTAATAGTGGCAAAAAAAACTCATACTTAAATTTTGGAAAAACTCGCCAACACCAACGGTGAAAATGTGGATTTGAAATATGTCAGAAATGGCATATCTTGAAGAAATACGGTCTACCTAGTAGGTAAGGTAGACCTCTTCTTATTGATATGGTCTCCCTTTATCGACTTTCTACAAGCATATGGTGCAACACAATCATAGAAATATAATGGTTCAGAAATAGGTGACTGGGGGTAGGATTATCAAATAGATATATCGCTTTCAATCTCCTTTCCTCTTATCTTTTGTTTCTCTTTACTTTCTTCTCTTTTTTCTCCTCATTTTTTTTCTAGGGCTATTTTTCTATCTCACGCAACACTTCATCTCAATCTTTCCTTTTGTAATCTTTCATTTCTTACTTTGCTTCATTATTAAATTAAAAATAAGAAGTTGTATATGAAATGTAATATGTCAATAAGTATTAGGTACTTTGGTCCCACATTATTGTACTTACTTCTAAAAAATAAATTAAATTAAAAAAAAAGAAAATACATTTCTCTGCAACCTGCAATTAATGGGGTTTTTTTACAGGTGGGAAATTAACTCAAGTGGGCAAGGTCTTCAGAAGACTTTGGCTAGGCACCTCATCAAAGAACGATGGTCAGAACGCAGGAACAATGACAGAAAAGCAATGTGGGATTGAGAGCAGAACGTCAATGGAATGTGAACCCGCCGATGAGAAAGAGGAACAATGTCAGTCCAGAGGGAGAGGAATAGGAGACGTGGTTCACGGCCCTGGAACTGACCCAAGTGGTGAAATCCATCATGACCGAGATTCATCAAACAAGGAATCATCGAGTCTCATCCAAGGAGCAGGTGAGTGAAATGGGAGGGGAGTGGATGCTGCAGAATGGTGAAGACTGTAGGGACAGGGAAGAGAAAAAACACAAAGGGCTTAGAGCGAGGGGAAACATGAGAGAGGAATAATGGTGGAGCAGTGTTATACTGACCAGGTTCGTGACCAATAGTATTCTGCAAGGATCAGTTCTGGAACCTCTGCAATTTCTAAACATGTCTATGATTTGGACAAAAACGTAGGTGGTCGAGTTAGTAAGTTAAAAGACAATAGAACTATTTGCAGAGTTGTGGATCATGGGGAAAGCTATCAAATTATCCACGAGAATACACATCAGTTGGAAATATGGTCTGAGTTAAGGCAGACAAAGATTGGATTGTTTTATCTGAGTAATGAAGGCTGAGTGGAGGCCTAATAGAAGTATGAAATATAAGAGGCATATATGTCAGTCTTGTTCCCAGGGTGGGGATGTCTCTTACTGGAGACAGGAATGTTTAAAGGGGACAGGCTGGACTATTTTTTTACGCAGAGTTTGGTCGGTTCATGGAAGGTCCTGCCTGAGGAGGTGGTGGAAACACTGTTTAGACTGACACATGACTGACACAGTCAGGGAACAGAGGGATCCAGTCCATGAGCAGGTAGATGGGATTAGATCAAATTGGTATGATATTGTTGGTGCAGATATGGGGCATCTCAAGGGCCAGTTCCCATGCTGCACTATTTTATGTTCTATGTATCATCTCCAGGTTTGGCTTCATTAATCCAAATCATAAAGTCATAGACTGGTACAGCAAGGAAACAGGCTCCTCGGCCCAAGATGCCCCATCTGCACTTGTCCCACCTGCCTGCATTTGGTCCAAACCCTTCTAAACCTTCCTGATCTGTGAACCTGCAGGCAGTAGTTGAAAGGACAGAGGGAGTGATCGTAGTGGTGATGAATCATCCTCATTGAAGATTGAGATGTGCATTACTGCAGTGACTGGGGAGAGGCTTTCTTAGAAAGTGAAGAGTATAAGATGACGCATAAAACGTGGTGACTCTTGTGTTTGGTCTCTGTGTAGTCTGCACTGTTGGAGTTATTATGGTCCAAGTTGTGCCTCAGAGTCATAGAGGCACACGGCATGGAACAAGACTCTTCAGCCCTGTCATGTCAAGCAACATGGCCGATCTACTGTAGTCCCACAAGCCTGCATAAGGCCCATGTCCCTCTAAACCTATCCTATCCATGTACGGATTTTATCATAAAATCCCCAACCCCACCTGAAACCTATATCATTGTTTCTTGATTCTCATCCTCTGGGTAAAAGTCTGTGCATTAATCTATTATATATAATAGATAGTGTATCTACTCCTCTCCTGATCCTCGTGTCTAGGATGATCACTGAACTTGGGTACACAAGGCAATTGGGCAAAAACACTTAGCAAGCCAACAAAACACATTCGTTTGCTGAAAACCACATCCCGGGGACTCACCGTGGAGTAGACGTGCGTTCAGTGTTATTCGCAGCTCAGAGCCATGACCCTCTCGCTTCCTCCGTCTGGCAGAGACTGAGTGAGGCACGACACTTCCGGGTTTTATAGTCCCTTCCCCCTGCAGCCAGCGGGGGCAGCAGAGAGAATGGCGAATCTTTTAAAAACATTAATATCTCTCTGATTTTGCATCGATTGGAAAAATCCTCCGGTCCAGTCCGGCGGAGGGGGGCTCTGAGCGAGGTGGCCAAAAATGACGGCTGTAGGTGGCGGCGTTCTCTCGGATATCAAAGCACAGCGAGTCAAAAGCGGTCAAGATCTTACTTTTAGTAATATAGATAATAGATAGTGTATCTACTCCTCCCCTGATCCTGGTGTATAGGAGGATGATCACTGAACTTGTGTACACATGACAAAGTATCATTGAAGCCAGGGAGCATGAGGCCACAGAGAGTGGCGTGATCGTGATGGGTGGGACAGACTTGGTTACAGGAGAGCAATTGCAAGGCATTTCCATTATCCATGAGTAAGCTGGGTGGTTCATGCATAACCATATAATAACCATATAACCATTACAGCACGGAAACAGGCCATCTCGGCCCTTCAAGTCCGTGCCGAACACCTTTTTATTTATTTTTTTATTTTCCCTTCTTTCTTCTTCCTTCCCCCTAGTCCCACCTACCTGCACTCAGACCATATCCCTCCATTCCTTTCCCGTCCATATACACATCCTATCTATTTTTAAAGGATAAAATTGAACCAGCCTCCACCACTTCCACTGGAAGCTCATTCCACACAGCTACCACTCTCTGAGTAAAGAAGTTCCCCCTAATGTTACCCCTAAACTTCTGTCCCTTAATTCTCAAGTCATGTCCCCTTGTTTGAATCTTCCCTACTCTCAATGGGAAAAGCTTATGCACGTCAACTCTGTCTAACCCGCTCATCATTTTAAAGACTTCTATCAAGTCCCCCCTTAACCTTCTGCGCTCCAAAGAATAAAGACCTAACTTGTTCTACCTTTCTCTGTAACTTAGTTGCTGAAACCCAGTCAACATTTGAGTAAATCTCCTCTGTACTCTCTCTATTTTGTTGACATCCTTCCTATAATTAGGCGACCAAAATTGTACTCCATACTCCAGAACTGGCCTCACCAATGCCTTGTACAATTTTAACATTACATCCCAACTTCTATATTCAATGCTCTGATTTATAAAGGCCAGCACACCAAAAGCTTTCTTTACCACCCTATCTACATGAGATTCCACCTTCAGGGAACTATGCACAGTTATTCCTAGATCCCTCTGTTCAACTGCATTCCTCAATTCACTACCATTTACCATGTACGTCCTATTTTGATTTGTCCTGCCGAGATGTGGAAGATAATCCTAGGGAGATTAGCTGGCATCAACTACAGTGTTGCCTCAGGTGATAAGTGCATCTGCACCTCTTCATCAGTGCGTTTGTCTACTGTGTTTTTGCTGTGATTTGTTCTCTGTCTGAACACCGGCTATGGAGATGATCACACTCCCTCAGTGCCCACCCTTCCCGGGTCACACACTGTCACATCCCCCTGGGGCCCACACTGTCCCATCCCCCTGGGGCCCAAGCTCCCTGGGTCACACACTGTCCCATCCCCCTGGGGCCCATGCTCCCCAGGTCAAACACTGTCCCATCCCCCTGGGGCCCATGCTCCCTGGGTCACGCACTGTCCCATCCCCCTGGAGCCCATGCTCCCCGGGTCAAACACTGTCCCATCCCCCTGGGGCCCAAGCTCCCTGGGTCACACTGTCCCATCCCCCTGGGGCCCAAGCTCCCCGGGTCAAACACTGTCCCATCCCCCTGGGGCCCAAGCTCCCCGGGTCACACACTGTCCCATCCCCCTGGGGCCCAAGCTCCCTGGGTCACACTGTCCCATCCCCCTGGGGCCCAAGCTCCCTGGGTCACACTGTCCCATCCCCCTGGGGCCCAAGCTCCCTGGGTCACACACAGTCCCATCCCCCTGGGGCCCAAGCTCCCTGGGTCACACACTGTCCCATCCCCCTGGGGCCCAAGCTCCCTGGGTCACACACTGTCCCATCCCCCTGGGGCCCAAGCTCCCCGGGTCACACACTGTCCCATCCCCCTGGGGCCCAAGCTCCCTGGGTCACACACTGTCCCATCCCCCTGGGGCCCAAGCTCCCCGGGTCACACACTGTCCCATCCCCCTGGGGCCCAAGCTCCCCGGGTCACACACTGTCCCATCCCCCTGGGGCCCAACCTCCCCAGGTCACACACCGTCACATCCACCCCGGGTCACACACTATCCAACCCACCCCTGCTCACACACTGCCTCAGCCTCCCCGATCCTTCAGACTGATTGTAGAGTGCAGCCGTCAGCTGGCAGAGAGGAACGGCAACATAAAGCCTGGCAAGTGAGACGGATATTATTGAGGAAGTTTTTTCTGATAGGTAGGTGGTTGAACAAAGGCTAGAGATATCAAATCCAGGTGTTTGGCAGAAGGATTGAGTTTTGGAGATTGTGAAAATAAAGAAAGGAATATAGGAGGCAGTGTGGAAGTTAAAAAAACAAGATTTCAACTTACAAAATGGATTCAGCTGAAACTAAGACAAGCTTTAACCTTCTCCTATTAAATTGCAAAGCCAGCGAAACGCACCAACCTTAACAAAGCTAACAAACTGTTGATGTTCCCTTTCCAATAACATAAGCGAGATAACAAGCACAGCTTCATGAATGTCTCCTCGATAATATAAACATTAGACAGATTCAGACTCTTGGCACTAACCTTTGTTCTATAAGATTATAATGTAGAAAAAAACAAAATGCTTGTTCTGCAGAAATATAGCCTCATATAACCATATATGGTTAACCCTTCCTCTGTCAGAAGAACCTGTCAATCTTAAGAAGCAAGAGGCTGTACTATGATCTGTAGATAAGGTATTGCTGAATCGTTGGTTATTGGAGTATATATATGTAATTAGATCACTGCCCCTTTGTGTGGGGATGAGAACTCTGTATAGTCTGTAATCTGCATACTGTAAAGAGTTTTACCACACCCACCTGGTGAAATAAAGATTGTACTGCATGATCACTGATTTTACTTGCGTTCTTTTCTGTTTAAGAATATTGAAATGGGGAGGGGAGAAATTGATGCAAAACAGCGGAGAGAGTGGGGGGGGGGGGGGAGATAATGCGGGTGTGCACTTTGGATTGTTACTTAAAATTGGTGAATTCACTGTTCATACCATTGGATTGTAGGCTAGCCAAGCGGAATTTTAGGTGCTGTTCCTCCAGTGAGTATGTCCAAGGACAGTGAGGTTGCTATGGAAATGGGAAGAGAGTTACAATGGTCGGCAATTGGCGAGACAAAGCACAGACTCGGCGACTGTTTTGCCGAACACTTACGCTCTTTCCGGTTACTAACCATTTTTACTCCTCATGCAGATTTCTCCCTTCTCCCTTTCCACATACATCATCTTGCTTCACAATTTGCAACTCTTCACTCCTTATTTCACACCTATCTTTTCATCTCTGGTCTTTCTCCAATTATCAGCCTATCAAAAACTCCCCTCACCTGTATCCACCTTACTTACCAGGCTTTGACCTGTCCCTCCTCTTGTCCACATTTCTTCCCACTCACCTCCACCACAATCAGCCTGAAGAAAAGTCCAGACTTGAAATGTCACCTATCCATGTTCTCCAGAGATGATGGTTGACCCACTGAGTTCCTCCAGCACATTGTCTTATTCCGATATTCTGTTTTGGTCATTCTAATTAGGGGGCAGGAACAGTCAGGATGAGGGTTGCTGTTGTAGCGGGAGCCAAGGGGACTGATTCAGATGGTGTTTAGTTTCTCTCTTTGTATACACAGATCTAACGCCTACATACTCTGAGCTCCTGACACAGTGGAGCGAGTACCAATTGTTCCAGCTGACAAAATTCTATCGGGAGAGACTGAAACAGGCGATTGAAGAAGAGGTTAAAAGTCTCGGATTCATGATGAGACAGCAGGGATGTTTCAATGACCAAGAACACGGGGTACGTGGAAGGAACACGGTGACTTCTGTTTCCTGTCATGGAACTGACGGCATTGGGGGGAAGAGCTAATAGTCAATTCTAATAGTCAAATCTAAAATGGAGTCGTTCTTCTACAAAAGCATGGTCTAGTAGAACAAAAGTATGGTTCGGTGCCAAGTCTGAATGACTTTGTAAATTATATGGAACACAATATGGAGGACAGGTTGTCTTTTCAATAAAGACATTAAGATGGGATTCTGCAGTAATAACATGTGCTTCTTTCAAGGCCATAAAGAAGCCAAGATTGAAAAAATAGCTGACGCTCCATAGATAAGTAATAACTTGTTATTGGATGAGCTTGATTTGGACCCAGCTTTTCCTATATTCCGAAAGGCTGCAGAATCTTTCAATCATGCCATATTCAGATTTGGTAGGAGTGTTTTACATAAGAAAAATGTATAATTGTGCTAACTTTCCTTTGTTCTGTGAATGGAGCCCGAGAAGCACTGAGCAACGTTTGTGCTCATTGTAGATCTTGCCACTCCCGTCTGACGAATCAATTAAAGATTGCCATGGTTTACCTTTAACAATTTTTGTTGCTATTTGCTTTTGAAGAGACGAAGTTTGACACAGTCCGCTCACCTCGCACTGAATAGTGCAATGGAGACACTGATCTCTGATCAGTTTGTGTCCTGTAGATCTGGTATCAGGAGTGAAACCTGTGACCTGGGGATTTCTGAGAATGTTCCATTCTGATCCAGCTGTTCTTCCTACACATGCATCTTAGCACAACGGTCAGGGAGCAGTAAACTTGTGAACCAGAATCAAAACCGATAATACTTCTAAAGTGTCATCAGTTTCACTGGTCACATTAAGTTCAGTTCATTAAACCACAGAGGGTATTATGCACAAGCACAAGGAACTGCAGATGCTGGTTTACAAAAAAACACACAATGTGCTGCACAAAATTACTCAGTATTTAGAGATGCTGTCTGACCTGCTGGCTGGATTAATCTAAGACATTAAACTGTTCGCTTATCATTCAATTGACAAATAAAATAAACAAAAGTACATTTGCTAAAATCTGCGGTATTAAAAAAATATTCAGCAGGTCAGTTATTTACGCATCTGTGGGAAGAGAAGCCGAGTTAATGTGCAGTGAAAGGTGGGGATGAGCTGCAGGAACTGTACAAGAGAGGAATGTCTTTGATCGGGTAAAACTGGGGTAGGTATAGAAATAAAAATGTTATCTGGTCAATGAGTGAATGTGGGCTCACAGAGGGTATGAATGTAGATGAAAGAACATAATAGCTTCATAATGCAGAGCAGGAAGAAATACAGGTTGGACTGGAAACGTCCATTCCTAGTGGGATGCAGTCCATGTGAGGCCAAAAGGAATTGGATTAATTTCACATCAATTTCAACACAGCCTGAATGGCCTGTTCCCGTGCTGTACTCTGCTGTGTTCTCGGACACTGCCAGGTGTGAAGCGAGTTTCCCATTGTCAGGACTCTGGGAGAACACAGTTTGTCAGCACAGTGTCATGGGTGTATGAAGAGGCAGATCAATGCCTGTCACTATGCTCAAAACTACCAGAATATCCCATCACTGAACACCTAATTCCCTCCACATTAGCATGGTCTCAGTCACTTCTCAATATATTCATTGTTGTTCTTCACAGAGGGTCGCTGAGCTCGTGGTAAAGGGAAAGCGCAGAGACAGTTCCACACTCTTCCTCAGTCTGGTGATGGAGAAGGGTAACCGGGCTTGGCGGGTGATGTGGGAATCCTTTGTGAAAATGCAGAATGAATTACCAAAGCTGGACAAAATACTGAAAGAAATCCAGGATCTCGGTATGGTAAATCAACACACTGAACTGAATATCACATTGAAATGCTGGAGTTAACAATGTTATTCAAGTCTGGTTTAATGAATGCTCGTTGATTTGAACAGGTCCTGATCCACAAGAATACATGAACATCATCAGCGGTTTATCTGAATTACCCTCTCATATGAAAGGTGAATGTTGAAATGTACAGTTCACACCAATGTCTTGTTAGAATTGATGTAATACGGAAACTGTTCAGAGTTTTGCAGAATTGTAAATCAGAAGATCAAAGGCTAAGCAATTGTTAGACTGACGCGGGGATTCACTATGGATTGCTTCTTTCTGTAGATTCAGGTTTAGCTTAGTTTAGTGTATTGTCACATGTACTGAGGTATGGTGAAAAGCTTTTGTTGTGTGTTATCCAGTCAGCAGAAAGACAACACGTGATTATAATCGAGCCATTTACAGTATAGATAAACTATGAGGGAATAACGTTTAGTGCAAGGTAAAACGAGGAAAGTCTGATCAAGGATAGTCCGAGTGTAACCAAAGAGGTAGATAACCAAAGAGTCAGTGAATTGATTTAATTGAAGGGCATTGAACTCATTCATTTTAATGTTGAGTTTTGAGTTGAGCCACCTACCATGTGTCCATTATCTGCTTGTTCCCATGCAAGATGTTCAACAGAAACACAAGGAGACTCTGCGGGCACGGACTGAAACACTGAGTGTGAACACCATCCTGATGTCGGAGAAGGTTAAGGATTTCCAGCTGCTTGATCGATACGCTGAGCTCACAATCATCTCCACTGTTCGACATCGGACACTGGTGGAACATGAGCTGTTGGCGAGAGGCCGGGACCATGAAGAGTGGAGAGAGAAATGTCTCCGGGGAAAACTGGAAAGAATCAGGACAAATCAATTGTTCCACAGCAGCTTTACCCGGAGTAAATCCCAACCTGGGAGTTCAGCATCAGTGGCCGGAGTCGCGGGGATCGGAAAAACAACTATGGTGCAAAAGATTGTTCATGACTGGGCCACGGGGAAAATATACCCACACTTCCAGTTTGTCTTCAGTTTCAAATTCCGGTTTTTGAACACTATTAACTGCAGAGTAAACCTGAGGGAACTGATTCTGGATCAGTATCCTTACTTTGGGAATATGCTAGGAGAGGTCTGGAAGAAGCCAGAGGGATTGCTGTTTATATTCGACGGTCTGGATGAATTCAAGGGTAGAATCGATTTTGCTGACAGTCGGAGAGACACAGAACCTCCGCACCAGTGCCCAGATCCTGAATCCCGGTGTAAAGTGTCTGACATTGTGTACAGTTTAATCCAGCACAAGCTGCTCCCAGGGTGTTCAGTGCTAGTGACCACCCGCCCTACTGCGTTACATTTACTAAAAAAAGCAAAGATCAGGGTCTGGGCTGAAATCCTGGGATTTGATGGTGAGGAACGGAAGGAATATTTCACCAGGTATTTTGAAGATCAGATGGTGGCAGCAGCTGTTTTCAAACACATGAAGGAGAACGAGATCCTGTACACCATGAGCTACAACCCCTCCTACTGCTGGATCCTCGTCCTGACACTGGGCCCCTTCTTCACACAAACACACCGGGACCCGCAGCGAGTTCCCAAGACCATCACCCAACTATATTGCTACTTTATTTACAACATCCTGAAAAACCACGGCCGTGAGATGGAGAATCCACGTGAGGTGTTACTGAGGGTTGGTCAGATGGCCTTCACTGGAGTGGCTGAGAAGAACATTGTGTTCACAGATGGAGATTTGATCAAATACAATCTGCAGCCTTCCCAGTTCCTGTCCGGGTTCCTGATGGAACTTTTGGAGAGAGAGGATTCAGCCCGGAGCGTGGTGTACACCTTCCCGCACCTCACCATCCAAGAGTTTGTAGCCGCACTCGCACAATTCCTGACTGTAGATCCCGGGAATATCGTGAAATTCCTGTCTGAAGCCCACAGCACGACAGACGGGCGATTTGAAGTATTTCTCCGTTTTGTCGCTGGTCTCTCCTCCCCACGGGCAGCTTGGATCCTGAAGGAGTTTCTGGGTCCATTTCCTAATGAAACAATCTGCCGAGTGATTGACTGGGTGAACGAGGAGGTTCAACATCAGATTAGAAACACAGGGAGTGAAGCTGGTAAACGGAGCCTCCTGAACACCCTGCACTACCTGTTTGAGTCTCAGAATCCTGTACTGGCTCAGCAGACACTGGGATCTGTGGAAACACTTTCATTCTATCGACTGCGACTGACCCCGATTGACTGTGCGGTCCTGTCTCATGTCATCAGGCTCTGTGATACAATCAAATACCTCAATCTGGAGAGCTGCCGCATTCAGTGTGAAGGTCTCCAGCGGCTGGGACCGGCTCTGCACAAGTGTCAGCACTTGAGGTAACTGTCCGTTTGACACGAACACTGAACTGTAAACATGTTTCACTATTTTGTTATTCCGTCCAGCAGCCCTTCTACGGGGCCGAGCGGCCGTCACTGTGCACGGGGGGGGGGGGGGGCACCCATCCTATTTTACCCCTGCTCCCCCAGGTCACCGGTGATCGACCCCTTCCCCCCGGGACACGCCTGTTGCCTGCCTGCCCTGCCCTGCCGCCGTTCTCTGCACGGGGAACATTTCCCGGTCGTTGGTCGGGGAATGATAATAAATGGTGGAAGTCACCAAACACCACATCCACAGAGATTTGTTCAATAATGTGCTGAGGTGTTTCCATAAATATCCGTTTGGGAGAAGTTGTCTATCTCAGCCTCGCCGGCCGGGGTTTGTATCAGTTTATTTCTTACTCTGTCTGTTTGTGTTTAGACTGGGATTCAACAAAGACCTGGGAGATTCCGGAGTGAAACTGGTGTCTGCGGCTCTGAGGAACCCGGACTGTAAAATACAGATACTGTGGTAAGTCCCAAACTGTGAGAGATTGCGTTTACACTCACTGGGTGGGTGTCTGACACTGAACATTAATATGATCAGTAATTGTGTCACTGATAAACACTGGGGATTTGCACCGTCTCCTGTCTCTCTGTGTCCCTCACCCTCACTCTATCTCATCACCACGCTGGACAATGTCGGTCTCACAGAGTCTGGAGCCGAGGATCTCATCTCCGCTCTCAGTACAAACCCCTCACTGACGATGCTGGACCTGACACACAACTCCCTCACAGACCGATGTGTCCCCACTCTCCGCCGCCTCATACTGAACCACCCGAGTCTGAAGCGGATCATGTGAGTGTTTGTTAATGTTTAATGTGATGAAATATCAGGGGATCCATCCATCCATCCACGGGCTTCTTTCTCCTGTGATTTTGTTCTGTAAGTGTTGTTGAAATATTAACCCCAGTCCCAGTTATTGACACTGTTGTTTCATCTGTTTATTTCCTCTTTATTCCTCCACTTGTTTCAGGCTGGAGAAGAATAAGTTTGGTCCGACCGGGAAGAAGGAACTGAGGTCGCTGCAGGAACCCAGACCCGGACTGAGTGTGGTCGTGTGAACATCTGGGGGTGTAAACGTCACCGCACTGGGGACAGGAATATTGTTGGCCAATTCCCCGCCCTCCCCTTTAAACTCCGACGTTTCCCGGGCTTGCCGGGCGGTGACGTCAGAGGCGACCCTGCCCGTCCACTGTCACGTGACCCGGGTACGTGGTGCTGCTGATGCTGCTGCTGGATATCCGGTACTGCCTGCCTGCCCTCCAGTGGGGGACGGGGGAATTACAGCGGGGGGGACCTGCAGGATCACGGATGTGACTTTACCATCAGCGGTCCCCGCTCTTGCTGCAGGTTGATAGTGACAACTGTATCCATTTGGCGGAGAAGATTAAACATGACTCTGGAGGATTCCACACCAGGGCATCGGAGATGTCCTCATTCTTCAGGGAACGGCGGTTCCCCTCTTCTACTAAGGATGAGGCTCTTACCAGGGTCCCTTCTATATCCCGTAACTCTGCTCTCACTCCCCATCCCCCCCCACTCGTAACAAGGGCAGAGTCCCCCTAGTCCTCACCTTCCACCCCACCACCCGTCACATACAACAGATAATCCTCCGACATTTTCACCACCTCCAACGGGATCCCACCACTTGCCCCATCTTCCCATCTCCTCCCCTGTCGGCTTTCCGCAGAGACCGCTCCCTCCGTAACACCCTGGTCAATTTGTCCCTTCCCACCCAAACCACCCCCTCCCCTGGCACTTTCCCTTGCAACCGCAGGAAATGTTGCCCTTGTCCCAAGCAATCTTTCTGATAATATCCTAGCTAATAATGGAATCTTTTATGTATTTGATTAAGTAAAGATTAATTTGGGTTTTGGGTTCTGAGTAAACGAAAGCTTTGAAAATTGGGTTGTGTAGAAGGGCTGGGTAATCAGGAAATTGGAGGCCAGCATTCAAACTGCATCCAAGCTGCTTCCTGTTGTGCCCAAGCAAAAGATATTGACAATGGTAAGAGGGGATGTACTTGCTGAGAAGGTTCTTGCTTCTGTAAACACAAGCCTTGGGAGAGGATGAGCTTCCTGAGAAATTGGTATTCTCTGCTAGCAGAAACTTCTGTGGGCAACTGACAAGGATCCTTACATTGTTTAAGAAGGTACTGCAGATGATAGACCTTTGACTAACTTCCTGTTATTTGGGGTTTTGTAACTAAAGTTTGTGATCGATATAACCATAGCATGTTGTATTAGTGACAAGCATGCTTTGAATGGGTAGAGCTGTGATTGATATGTTAGACTTCATTGCTGCCATTCTGTATGAACATGTGACTATGTTGCCAAAACAGTATAAAAAGATGGTGTATGTCTTCATTCTTTAGAGTGATGGCCTGGGAGGAGTTAAGGATCTGCTGTATACTTGACTTTGTATCTCCTAGCACTCTCTAGCTAAATGATCATTAAAGCTTGTATTGGTTTTACCTAACTTATTGTAAGTTGTCTGTTTTAAGAAAATGAACCTTAACATTTCCAGGTGCGGCAGAGGTTCACCTGCGCCTCCTCCAACCTCATCTATTGCATCTGCTGCTCTGGGTGTCAGCTGCTCTACATCGGTGAGACCAACCGCAGGCTCGGCGATCGCTTCGCCCAACACCTCCGCTCAGTTTGCAACAACCAACCTGATCTCCCAGTGGCTCAGCACTTCAACTCCCCCTCCCATTCCCAATCCGACCTTTCTGTCCTGGGCCTCCTCCATGGCCAGAGTGAGGCCCACTGCAAATTGGAGGAGCAGCACCTCATATTTCGCTTGGGCAGTTTACACTCCAGCATTGACTTCTCCAATTTCAGGTAGTCCCTGCTTTATCCTCCCCTTCCCAGCTCTCCCTCAGCCCACCGTCTCCGCCTCTTCCTTTCTTCTTCCCGCCTCCCCACCCCTTACCTCACATCAATCTGAGGAAGGGTCTCGACCCGAAACGTCGCCTATTTCCTTCGCTCCGTAGATGCTGCCTCATCCGCTGAGTTTCTCCAGCACTTTTGTCTACCTGGTGGAAAGCATGAATGTAAGACTGCAAAGAGAAGTTGATCACCTATTAATTATGCCAAAAATTTAAAATGCGCATATAATTATTGTGTCGCCAGTGTTTTGAAAATGTGCTAGTGATGTGAATCATTGAAACACTTTGGGTTGTGTCAGTGTATTGTAGCACATCCTGAATATAATGGCATATAGAAGGGGGGGGAGGATAGAGGGGGGGAGAGGGTAGTGGAGAGAGGGGGAGGATAGAGGGGAGGAGGAAGGGTGAAGATGGGGGAGAGATTGGGGAAGGGAAGGAGAGGGGGGGTGTGGGGAGAGGGAGGGGAGCGGGGGGGAAGGGGGGGAGAGGGGATGTGAGAGTTGGGGGAAGGGTGGAGAGGGGATGGGAAGGGGTACTGGGAAGGGAGAGGGGGTGAGCGATGGGTGGGGGAGGGGGAGGGGGAAGAGTGGGGAGGGAGGGGGAGAGGGGGTAGGGGTGGATGGGGAGAAAGGGGGTGGGAGGAGGAGGTGAAGGGAGTGGGAGAGGGGGAGGAGAGGGGTGAGGAGAGAGGGTGAGGAGAGAGGGTGAGGTGTGAGGAGAGAGGGGTGAGGAGAGAGGGGTGAGGAGAGAGGGGTGAGGTGAGGTGAGAGGGGTAGGGGGGAGGAGATAGAGGAGAGGAGATCCATGTCTCTGTGTCTCCGTCGATCCGTTTCCTCGCTGCCGAGCGGCCGCCACACGTGAGTTTTGTGAAGTTGAGGACAGATCGCCGCGGGGATATAAACGGGAAAGTCAATAACGGTAACGTTTGGAAAAGAAAATAGAAGTGAGAGCAGTGGGGATTTTAACTCCACCCCCTCTCTCCTTACTCCTATCCCCATCTCCTCTCTCCCCCCCCCCCCCCCCTCATCCCTCTCTCCCCAAACATAAAACCCCATTCAGGACAGAATAATAACACTACTATTTCCTCACCTTTGTCGACGCCCGTTAACATCCCGCCCCCCGCCGCCGGCGACGCTCGTTCCCGCCCCGAACAACTGTCGCCGCTCGCGCTCGTTCCCGCCCGATCCACGTCCCCTCAGCCGTTATTTCCCGCCCGTTATTTCCCGCCCGCCCGCTCGCTCTGGGAAGAAGCCGTTGTTCACTGGCTCCCGGGCGGCCCAACTGTCGACGCTCGCTCCCACCCCCCGCCCCCGCAACTGTATTACACTCGCTCCCCCATCACAACTGGGCGGCCCAACTGTATTACACTCGCTCCCGGGCCCGACCCCAACTGTATTACACTCGCTCCCGGGCGGCCCAACTGTCGAAGCTCGCTCCCCCCCACCCCGCAACTGTATTACACTCGCTCCCCCATCACAACTGGGCGGCGCAACTGTATTACACTCGCTCCCGGGCGGCTCAACTGTATTACACTCGCTCCCGGGCGGCCCAACTGTCGACGCTCGCTCCCCCGCCCCCGCCCCCGCAACTGTATTACACTCGCTCCCCCATCACAACTGGGCGGCCCAACTGTATTACACTCGCTCCCGGGCGGCTCAACTGTATTACACTCGCTCCCGGGCGGCTCAACTGTCGACGCCCCCACCCCCGCAACTGTATAACGCTCGCTCCTGTATTATATTATATATAATGTATCAGTATATACAATTATATAATTATATAAAACTAAAAATGATATAATAACAATACTTAATATATAGTGATATACAATGTATTATATATATATATATATATTTTAATATTAAATAATTATATAAATGATTACACATCATGATATAATAACAAAGGACATATACTTAAAATATAATAATAATAGAATATAAAATGTTATATTGTATATATTGAAGATGGGAATAAACTGAATCCATCTCAAAAAATTATTTTTTAATTATGGTTTAATAATAGCTAAAAAAATAATATTGAAATTTTGGAAAAATACACCAATACCAACGCTCAAAATGTGGATTGCAAGTTTGTTGGACACCGCACATCTTGAGGAAATGCGATTCCTTCTAATAGATAAATTTGACCAATTCACAACAAGTTGGTCTCCATTTGGAATCATGTGGTGCAACACAATTGTAAAAGCTAACTCGTGACTGGGCGAGGGATGGTCAAGATTATAAATAAGATCTCCTTACTTCTTTTTTTCTTTCTCTTTCTTTTTCTTCTTTTATTTTCTTTTTCCTATTTTCTATTTCTTAACTTTCTTCTTTCACTCTCTATTTTCCTTTTTCACACACTATATATCTCACATTTTTCTATTTTTCATTATCTGACTTCTTTTTCTTTTTCTCCTTTATTATAAAAATAAGAAGCTGTACATAATATGCATTATGAAAATATGATTGTATACAATTGTACTTCTAATAAAAAAAAAATTAAAAAATATATATATATATTGTATATATTATATATATGCATTATAATATATCGTTATATATCATTATATCATTATATAAATCTAAAAATGATATAATAACAATACTTAAAATATAATAATATATGTATTATAAAGATAAATATAATATATCATTATATAAATACTAATAAATATAAATTAATATAAATAGTAATATCAGAATATAAAATAATATATTATATATATGTATTATATTATATATAATATGATAAAATAAATATAAATAAATATAAATAAATATAAATATAATTAATATAAATAATAATAAATATAAATATAATTAATATAAATTAATATAAATAATAATGAATATAAATAATATAAATAATAATAAATATAAATAATAATAAATATAAATAATAATAAATATACATAAATATAAATATAATACATTTAAATTAATATAAATAATAATAAATATAAATAATGTAAATATGAATAAATATAAATAATAATAAATATAAATATAATAAATTTAAACATACTCAAGAATAGATTATTTTTTAGTTGACTCCACGTTTATCCCATTTACTTATAACTCAAAACACCATAATATTATAATCTCAGACCACGCACCTGTAACATTCATGATTAAATTAAATGTAATGTCCGAGAAACAAACATATTGGTGATTTAACCCACAAATTTTGAACGAAAGATCATGCCAGGAATATATTATTCAACAGATTCAAATATTTTTTGAGGTAAATGATAACCCTGACACACCTACTTCTCTTATGTGGGAAACGTTTAAAGCGTTTGTTCGAGGTGCATTAATTTCTGCTCAAGTATTTTATAATAAAGAGAACAGGATTAAATAACAAACATTGGAAAGGGAAATCAAGCAACTACATAGATACATAGAAAATAGGTGCAGGAGTAGGCCATTCGGCCCTTCGAGCCTGCACCGCCATTCAATATGATCATGGCTGCTCATCCAACTCAGTATCACGTACCTGCCTTCTCTCCATACCCCCTGATCCCTTTAGCCACAAGGGCCACATCTAACTCCTTCTTAAATATAGCCAATGAACTGGCCTCAACTACCCTCTGTGGCAGAGAGTTCCAGAGATTCACCACTCTCTGTGTGAAAAAGTTTTTCCAAGGATTTCCCCCTTATCCTTAAGCTGTGACCCCTTGTCCTGGACTTCCCCAACATCGGGAACAATCTTCCTGCATCTAGCCTGTCCAACCCCACAAGAATTTTGTACGTTTCTATAAGATCCCCTCTCAATCTCCTAAATTCCAGCGAGTATAAGCCAAGTCTATCCAGTCTTTCTTCATATGAAAGTCCTGACATCCCAGGAATCAGTCTGGTGAACCTTCTCTGCACTCCCTCTATGGCTATAATGTCCTTCCTCAGATTTGGAGACCAAAACTGTACGCAATACTCCAGGTGTGGTCTCACCAAGACCCTGTACAACTGCAGTAGAACCTCCCTGCTCCTATACTCAAATCCTCTTGCTATGAAGGCCAACATACCATTCGCTTTCTTCACTGCCTGCTGCACCTGCATGCCTACTTTCAATGACTGGTGTACCATGACACCCAGGTCTCGCTGCACCTCCCCATTTCCTAATCGGCCACCATTTAGATAATAGTCTGCCTTCCCGTTTTTGCCACCAAAGTGGATAACCTCACATTTATCCACATTATACTGCATCTGCCAAACATTTGCCCACTCATCCAGCCTATCCAAGTCACCTTGCAGTCTCCTAGCATCCTCCTCACAGCTAACACTGCCCCCCAGCTTAGTGTCATCCGCAAACTTGGAGATGTTGCTTTCAATTCCCTCGTCCAGATCATTAATATAAATTGTAAATAGCTGGGGTCCCAGCACTGAGCCTTGCGGTACCCCACTAGTCACTGCCTGCCATTGTGAAAAGGACCCGTTTACTCCTTCTCTTTGCTTCCTGTTTGCCAGCCAGTTCTCTATCCACATCAATACTGAACCCCCAATACCGTGTGATTTAAATTTGTATCCTAATCTCTTATGTGGTACCTTGTCGAAAGCCTTCGGAAAGTCCAGATACAACACATCCACTGGTTCTCCCCTATCCACTCTACTAGTTACATCCTCGAAATATTCTATAAGATTCGTCAGACACGATTTACCTTTCGTAAATCCATGCTGACTTTGTCAAATGATTTCACCCCTTTCCAAATGTGCTGCTATCCCATCTTTAATAACTGACTCTAGATATAGAAAATGCGAGAATGCCATCTATTTCAAAACATAATAAAATTGCTGTATTGAAATATAAATTAAATAAAATGTATTCAGAACAAGTAATAAAACTTTATCAAAAAACCAAACAATTACATTTTGAATTTGGAGACAAACCACAAAAACTATTAGCACGTCAGTTACGAAAAATGGAAGGGGAAAAAATAATTCATAAAATTAGAACAGAGACAGGAGAATTATAAAAAATGCCCAAGGACATAAATGAAAGATTTCTCCAATACTATCATAACCTTTATTCAACTAAAACTGTAACACAAACAGAAGGAATAGCAGATTTTTTACTAAAATGTAATTTAAAAGGTTTAGATTCAAATGATAGAGAATTATTAGAAAGGGAGATTACGATAAAGGATATTGAGGAGTCTATTGGCTCTTTAAAAAATGGTAAAGCAGTAGGACCAGATGGTTTAGGCTCTGAATTTTATAAAGAAATTTATGACTTGCTCTGCCCACGTTTACAAAGGCTGTATGAGCATACTCAACAGAAACTCCCAGATACTTTAAATGAATCTATAATACCACTTATTCCTAAAGCTGATAAAGATCCGGAAGATCCGGGATCATATAGAGCAATTGCACTTTTAAATACAGATCAGAAAATATTAACTAAAATACTAGCGCATAGATTAAGTACAGTGATGAATGAATTAATGAATAAAGCCTGACCAAACAGGCTTTATTCAGAAACGGTACTCATATTATAATCTAAGATTATTTAATATTATTTATTCTAAGAGAGTTATTAATGAAGATCTAGCAATAATCTCACTCGACGCTGAAAAAGCATTTGATCAGGTTGAATGGTCTTATTTATTTTCGGTGATGGAAAATATGCAACTAGGGGAGAAATTCTGTACATGGATAAAACTGTTATATACAAATCCTACAGCTAGAATATTAACAAATCAAAGGTTGTCATCAAAATTCAGCCTATCTAGAGGTTGTAGACAAGGATGCCCGTTATCTCCATTATTATTTGCGCTTGCTATTGAGCTACTTGCAGAAAGAGTTAGGGGTCATCCGGAAATATATGGGTATATCACAAAGGACACAGTGAATAAAATTTCTCTATACGCAGATGATGTACTAATTTACATTACAAAACCAGAAATTAGTATTCCAAACTTATTAGAGCTAATAACCCAATTTGGTTCACTCTCAGGATACAGAATAAATTGGAATAAAAGTGAAATTATGCCAATAAGGGAACATAACAAACACATAATACAACAATTTCCATTTAAAATAGTAAACGAAAAAATTTAAATACCTAGCTATCTATGTAACTAAGATATATACATCATTATTTAAAGCAAATTTTCCCCCATTACTGAATAAACTACATAAGAATATTCAATACTGGAAAACACTTCCTATCTCAATGGTTGGCTAAATTAATGCCATAAAAATGATTTTTTTACCGCAAATATTATACCTTTTTCAGACAATTCCGATATATTTGTCAAAAAACTTTTTTTTTAAATTGGACTCCATTGTTAATGATTTTATCTGGGATTATAAGAATCATAGGATAAACAAAAGACATTTGTGTAAATCAAAAATAAATGGAGGTTTGGTTTTACCCAACTTTCTGTTTTATATTTGGGCAGTTAATATTAAAAATATGAATTTCTGGTTGGATAGATCAACAACCAGATTGGTTAAAAATGGAAAAGGAAGATTGTTTGCCTTTTGATATCGGTTCGATATTATTTGCTACATCTAAATTAAACAAAAAAATTTATAGGGAAAACCCTATAATATTTAGTGCCATACGAATTTGGAAACAATTAAAAAAGACATTAAAATTAGATAATTTATCACTTTTTCTCCCAATTGTGAATAACCCTTTGTTTAAACCCTCATGGTTGGACAGGGGTTTTACACAATGGAAGAATTATGGAATTAAAAATATGGGACAACTTTATAAGGAAGGCACTTTTCTGACATTTCAGGAGTTGCAACAGACTTATGGACTTCGAGGAAATGATTATTTCAGATATCTTCAACTCAGAGATTATGTAAAATCGAATACTCAAAATGTTGGAATAAACATCCTAATACAGAAAAATTAATATCTTATATATATAATATCTTATTAGACAGTGACATTCCATCGACGGACTTACACAGACAAACATGGGAAAAAGAATTAAATCAAATAATAACGAAAGATACTTGGGAAGAAAGTTTACAACACATACATCAATGTTCATTAAATGCCAGACATTCTTTAATACAATTTAAAGTAATACATAGGTTACATTATTCAAAAACAAAATTACATAAAATCTTTCAACATATCTCACCTATATGTGATAAATGTCAACATTTAGAAGCTACCTTATCTCATATGTTTGCAAACTGTATAAAAATTAAAAAATTCTGGGTAAATATTTTTAGTATAATATTTAAAGTGACCAGCACACAATTGGACCCGGATCCAAAATTAATAATACTTGGAACATTAGAATTAAATCAAACATTTACAACAACACAAAGAAACTTTATTGATTATAGTATAATAACAGGAAAAAAATTAATTCTAAAATTTTGGAAAGGCCCTAAATGTGGATTATAGAAATGACGGAGACCTTAAACGTGGAAAGAATCAGATTTTCCCTGTTGGACAAACAGGAATTATTCGTTGGAACATGGTCTCCCTTTATTGATTATTTAAAGGGTCAGAATGGTTCAGCACAGGAACCTGACTAATGCTCGGGCTAAAGAATGGATGAAATGCTATACTCTGAAATGTACGAATATATCTCGAATGAAGTTTTTATTTTAATAAATTTTTCCATTCTTCTTTAACTATCTTTCTCTTTTTTTTTTGTTTTATGTTTTTTGTTGTTTTTTTTTCTCTCTTTTTCTTCTCTCTCTTCTTTCTTTACTTCATCTATCTTTTTAGTTCTATTTAGTTTTTTTTTTAAAGGCAAAAGGTATTGGAGACAATGTAATAATAATTGATAATATTATCAAGTTAAAAATGTAAGACTGTAAGGATGTTAATATCTCCAATAATATCTCCAATAACTTATCTCCAATAAAAAATATTTTCAAAAAAAAAAAAAAAAAAAATTAAATTAATATAAATATGAATGAATATAAATAATAATAAATATAAATAAATATAATAAATTTAAATTAATATAAATAATAATAAATATAAATAGTAATATAAGAATATAAAATGTTATAATACAAGTCTGTATTATACTATATATAAATATGATATTTTGGCGGATACAAAGACGACAGCCAAGTTTTGTGAAAGTATTTATTAAAGAC
>JAXLNO010000405.1:0-46054 GCA_038087875.1 Malacoraja senta | reverse complement strand
TGTATCACCGTGCTACCCTGTATTCGACCGAATTACTCAGGGAAAGTGGTCCTCCTCCTTTCATCCCTCATCTCATTACTCTATACACCTCAATTGATGCTCTCGTGAAATTTAGCCTTTCCAATAATTTATCAAAGTTCCAAATACAGTTAATAATATCCGGACTTATTCCAATTAACCACCTAACAGCCCGTGACTTTGCCAATTGTAACCTTACTTGGAATTAGAACTGTGTGGTAATGTTTGAGTTGTGTTTATGTGTCGGAACAGCATTTGTTTTTATTTGAGCAGAAGTTGTGAGCAGCCAATTCCACCCATGTGTGACAGGATCTGTTGGGGGAGAGAGTTCACCATTTGGACTCATCGATATTTTAAAGTAGAGGTGGTGTGCAACCTAAATGGGAACTTGAGGTTGTGTTTTCCGGTTTGATTTCAGACCTGCAGCATCTGTGGGTTTGATTTTAGACCTGCAGCATCTGGGTCTGCATTTCACATTTGCAGCATCTGCCGGTCTTTATTTCACATTTGCAGCATCTGCGGGTCTTTATTTCACATTTGCAGCATCTGCTGGTCTTTATTTCACATTTGCAGCATCTGCGGGTCTTTGTTTCACATTTGCAGCATCTGCAGGTCTTTATTCACATTTGCAGCATCTGCGGGTCTTTGTTTCACATTTGCAGCATCTGCGGGTTAACAACTCTCGTTGGCCAAAGTGCTTTACATTTGTTATAAGAATAGCACAAACAAAACAAACTACCTACGTATATACATGTAGCCCTCACTCAGAGGACGTGAGGAAAGGCTTGGGAGTATAGATAAGTCTTTAGTCTTGACTTAAAAGAGAGAGACGGGAGAGAGAGAGGGGGAGAGAGAGGGGGGAGAGAGATGGGGGCGAGAGAGACGGTAGAGAGAGAGTGGGGAGAGAGAGGGGGAGAGAGAGGGGGGAGAGAGAGGGGGGAGAGAGAGGGGGGAGAGAGAGGGGGGAGAGAGATGGGGGCGAGAGAGACGGGAGAGAGAGAGAGGGGAGAGAGAGGGGGGAGAGAGAGGGGGGAGAGAGATGGGGGCGAGAGAGTGGGGAGAGAGAGGGGTGGAGAGAGGGAGGGGAGAGAGAGAGGGGAGAGAGGTGGGGTGAGAGAGACGGGAGAGGGAGGAGAGAGGGGAGAGAGAGAGTGAGGGTGGGAGATTGCAACCTTCACCTGGTCCGCCCTGTTTCGACGAATGCAATCGACCCGGCGTGCACAATCAAATAAGATCAAATAGAACAAGTTGTCCTACAACTTTAGCCTGTGTACGACATACACAAGAGATGAAGGAGAGAGAGAGAGAGAGAGAGGAGAGAGAGGTGGGGTGAGAGAGAGGGGGGAGAAATAGAGAGGGGAGGAGGTGGGGTGAGAGAGAGGGGAGAGAGGTGGGGAGAGAGACGGGAGAGAGAGAGGAGAGAGAGAGGGAAGAGAGGTGGGTGAGAGGGGTGAGAGAGATGGAGAGAGGTGGGGTGAGAGAGAGGGGAGAAAGAGAGGTGGGGTGAGAGACAGGGACAGTCCCTTCCCTCCACATCTCCCCTCACACTCTCACTCCTCTACCTCCTCCCCCTTCACTCCAGCCGATCAAATAAGCGCCACGTTTTGTTAAACAGTGACGACGCAATCATTTTAAAAAAAAGCAATTTGTTCTTCTTCCCCAACCCGCACATTTTATTAAAGCATGGAATAATCTCCACCCTACTATAGTGACCCAACCAGATGTAACTACATTGAAGGTTGCTCTTTCTTCCCAAAAACCCTTTCTGGCTGAAGTCCTCCCTCCACCACCTCCAGTTTAAATTACATTTGGAATATTTTGGAGGGCCAAGAAACCAAGAAACCAAGATTATTCAAATATAAATAATAATAATAATAATAAATATTGTAGAAAAAAAACATCCACGTTCGGGAAAACAAAAAAAGAAAAGCCTTCTTTATCTTTTTGAATAATATGGTGTAAATCGAAATAATGAAATGTAAATAGATTCTCAAAAACAAAGAGAAATTTTAAAAACCCGGGCAGAAACGCATTGTTTATATGGAACTGTAACAGTGACAGTGAACAGTGGGGAAAATGTGGACAAGACAAGTCCCAATGGAGACACTTGGGGTCGGGCCCGGGAGCGAGTGTAATACAGTTGGGGTCGGGCCCGGGAGCGAGTGTAATACAGTTGGGGTCGGGCCCGGGAGCGAGTGTATTACAGTTGGGGTCGGGCCCGGGAGCGAGTGTAATACAAGGTACACAAAAATGCTGGAGAAACTCAGCAAGGTGCAGCAGCATCTATGGAGCGAAGGAAATAGGCAACGTTTCGGGCCGAAACCCTTCTTCAACACTGAACTAACCAACTACCCCCCCCCCCCACACACACACACACACACAGAGCGGGGAGGGGTGAGGAGAGGAGTGAGGGGAGAGGAGAGAGGGGGAGGAGTTAAAATCCCCACTGCTCTCCCTTCTATTTTCTTTTCCAAACGTTGCCGTTATTGACTTTCCAGTCTGAAGAAGGGTTTCGGCCCGAAACGTTGCCTATTTCCTTCACTCCATAGATGCTGCTGCACCGCTGAGTTTCTCGAGCATTTTTGTGTACCTTCGATTTTCCAGCATCTGCAGTTACTTCTTTAACAGCGAGTGTAATACAGTTGGGGTCGGGCCCGGGAGCGAGTGTAATACAGTTGGGGTCGGGCCCGGAGCGAGTGTAATACAGTTGGGGGTCGGGCCCGGGAGCGAGTGTAATACAGTTGGGCCGCCCAGTTGTGGGGGGGGAGCGAGCGTCGACAGTTGGGTCGCCCGGGAGCCATTGAACGGCTTCTTCTTCCAGAGCGAGCGGGCGGGCGGGAAATAACGGCGGCAACGGCTGAAGGGACGTGGATCGGGCGGGAAACAAGCGCGAGTGGCGACAGTTGGTGAATGAGCGAGCGTCAATGCGCGGTTGCTGGGGGAGGGGTGGGGGCGGCATCAACACTGAACTAACCGACTACCCCCCCACCCCCACCGCCACCGCCAGGTGAGGCAGCATCTACGGAGCGAAGGAAATAGGCGACGTTTCGGGTCGAGACCTTCCTCAGATTGATGTGAGGTGAGGGGTGGGGAGGGCGGGAAGAAGAAAGGAAGAGGCGGAGACGGTGGGCTGAGGGAGAGCTGGGAAGGGAGGATAAAGCAGGACTACCTGAAATTGGAAAAGTCAATGTTCATACCGCTGGGGTGTAAACTGCCCAAGCGAAATATGAGGTGCTGCTCCTCCAATTTGCGGTGGGCCTCACTCTGGCCATGGAGGAGGCCCAGGACAGAAAGGTCGGATTGGGAATGGGAGGGGGAGGGGGAGTTGAAGTGCTGAGCCACCGGGAGATCAGGTTGGTTGTTGCGAACCGAGCGGAGGTGCTGGGCGAAGCGATCGTCGAGCCTGCGCTTGGTCTCACCGATGTAGAGCAGCTGACACCTAGAGCAGCGGATGCAATAGATGAGGTTGGAGGAGGCGCAGGTGAACCTCTGCCTCACCTGGAAATGTAAGGTTCATTTTCTTAAAACAGCCAACTTACAATAAGTTAGGTAAAACCAATACAAGCTTTAATGATCATTTAGCTAGAGAGTGCTAGGAGATACAAAGTCAAGTATATAGCAGATACTTAACTCCTCCCAGGCCATCACTCTAAAGAATGAAGACATACACCATCTTTTTATACTGTTTTGGCAACAATAGTCACATGTTCATACAGAATGGCAGCAATGACGTCTAACATATCAATCACAGCTCTACCCATTCAAAGCATGCTTGTCATTAATACAATATGCTATGGTTATATCGATCACAAACTTTAGTTACAAAACCCCAAATAACAGGAAGTTAGTCAAAGGTCTATCATCTGCAGTACCTTCTTAAACAATGTAAGGATCCTTGTCAGTTGCCCACAGAAGTTTCTGCTAGCAGAGAATACCAATTTCTCAGGAAGCTCATCCTCTCCCAAGGCTTGTGTTTACAGAAGCCAGAACCTTCTCAGCAAGTACATCCCCTCTCACCATTGTCAATATCTTTTGCTTGGGCACAACAGGAAGCAGCTTGGATGCAGTTTGAATGCTGGCCTCAATTTCCTGATTACCCAGCCCTTCTACACAACCCAATTTTCAAAGCTTTCATTTACTCAGAACCCAAAACCCAAATTAATCTTTACTTAATCAAATACATAAAATATTCCACTATTAACTGGGATATTGTCAGAAAGACTGCTTGTGCCAAGGGTAACATTTCCTGCGGTTGCAAGGGAAAGTGCCAGGGGAGGGGGGTGGTTTGGGTGGGAAGGGACGAATTGACCAGGGTGTTATGGAGGGAGCGGTCTCTGCGGAAAGCCGACAGGGGAGGAGATGGGAAGATGTGGGAAAATTTCTATATTGCACTACCACTACGGACTGACGCAAAACTGCATTTCGTTGTACCCATACTCAGTATTTGTGCAATGACATTAAAGTTGAATTGAATTGAATTGAAAAACAGGAAAGTAGACTATTACCTGAATGGCGGCCGATTAGGAAAAGGAGAGATGCAACGAGACCTGGGTGTCATGGTACACCAGTCATTGAAAGTAGGCATGCAGGTACAACAGGCAGTGAAGAAAGCGAATGATATGTTAGCATTCATACCAAAAGGATTTGAGTATTGGAGCAGGGAGGTTCTACTGCAGTTGTACAGGGTCTTGGTGAGACCACACCTGGAGTATTGCGTACAGTTTTGGTCTCCTAATCTGAGGAAAGACATTCTTGCATAGAGGGAGTACAGAAAAGGTTCACCAGACTGATTCCTGGGATGTCAGGACTTTCATATGAAGAAAGACTGGATAGACTCGGCTTGTACTCGCTAGAATTTAGAAGATTGAGGGGGGTTCTTATAGGAAACGTACAAATTCTTAAGGGGTTGGACAGGCTAGATGCAGGAAGATTGTTCCCGATGTTGGGAAGTCCAGAACAAGGAGTCACAGTTTAAGGATAAAGGGGAAATCTTTTAGGACCGAGATGAGAAAAACTTTTTCACACAGAGTGGTGAATCTCTGGAATTCTCTGCCACAGAAGGTAGTTGAGGCCAGTTCATTGGCTATATTTAAGAGGGAGTTAGATGTGGCCCTTGTGGCTAAAGGGATCAGGGGGTATGGAGAGAAGGGCAGGTACAGGATACTGAGTTGGATGATCAGCCATGATCATATTGAATGGCGGTGCAGGCTCAAAGGGCCGAATGGCCTACTCCTGCACCTATTGTCTATGTTTCTATGTGATCCTGCAGGTCCCCCACCCGCTGTAATTCCCCCGTCCCCCACTGGAGGGCAGGCAGGCAGTACCGGATATCCGGCAGCATCAGCAGCAGCGCCACGTACCCGGTGACAGCGGGCAGGCAGGGTCGCCTCTGACGTCACCACCCGGCCGGCACAGGAAGTGTCGGGTTTAAAGGGGAGGGCGGGGCGGCCGTTTAAAGGGGAGGGCGGGGAATCGGCCAACAATATTCCGGTCCCCAGGGCGGTGACGTTTACACCCCCAGATGTTCACACGGACACACTCAGTCCGGGTCTGGGTTCCTGCAGCGACCTCAGTTCCTTCTTCCCAGTCGACCAAACTTATTCCCCTCCAGCCTGAAACAAGTGGAGGAATAAAGAGGAAATAAACAGATGAAACAACGGTGTCAATAACTGGGACTGGGTTAATATTTCAACAACACACACTTACAGAACAAAATCACAGAAGAAAGAAGCCACGGATGGATGGATGGATCCCCGATATTTCATCACATTAAACATTAACACAAACACTCACCTGATCCCCTCCAGACTCGGGTGTTTCAGTATGAGGCGGCAGAGAGTGGGGACACATCGGTCTGTGAGGAAGTTGTCTGTCAGGTACAGCATCGTCAGTGAGTGGTTTGTACTGAGAGCGGAGACGAGATCCTCGGCTCCAGAATCTGTGAGACCGACATGTTCCAGCCTGGAGATGAGAGAGAGGGTGAGGGACACAGAGAGACAGGAGACGGTGCAAATCCCCAGTGTTTATCAGTGACACAATTACTGATCGTATTAATGTTCAGTGTCAGACAGACACCCAGTGAGTGTAAACACAATCTCTCACAGTCTGGGACTTACCCCAGTATCTGTATTTTACAGTCCGGTTTCCTCAGAGCCGCAGACACCAGTTTTCACTCCGGAATCTCCCAGTTTATTCTCACCCAGCCACAGGGTCCGTCACCGTGTGGTTTTGTACTGAGAGCGGAGACGAGATCCTCGGCTCCAGAATCTGTGAGACCGACACGATGCAGCCTGGAGATGAGAGAGAGTGAGGGTGAAGGGACAGAGAGAGACAGGAGACGGTGCAAATCCCCAGTGTTTATCAGTGACACAATTACTGATCGTATTAATGTTCAGTGTCAGACACACACCCAGTGAGTGTAAACACAATCTCTCACAGTCTGGGACTTACCACAGTCTCTGTATTTTACAGTCCGGGTTCCTCAGAGCCGCAGACACCAGTTTCACTCCGGAATCTCCCAGGTCGTTGTTGAGTCCCAGACTAAACACAAACAGACAGAGTAAGAAACAAACTGATACAAACCCCGGCCCGGCGAGGCTGAGATAGATAACTTCTCCCAAACGGATATTTATGGAAACACCTCAGCACATTATTGAACAAATCTCTGTGGATGGATGTGGTGTTTGGTGACTTTCACCATTTATTCTCATTCCCCGACCAACGACCGGGAAATGTTGCCCGTGCAGAGAACGGCGGCAGGGCAGGGCAGGCACGCAACAGGCGTGTCCCGGGGGAAGGGGTCGATCACCGGAGACCTGGGGGAGCAGGGGTAAAAGAGGAGGGGTGCCCCCCCCCCTCGTGCACAGTGACGGCCGCTCGGCCCCATAGAAGGGCTGCTGGACGGAATAACAAAATAGTGGAACAATTTTACAGTTCAGTGTTCGTGTCAAACGGACAGTTACCTCAAGTACTGACACTTGTGCAGATCCGGTCCCAGCCGCTGGAGACCTTCACACTGAATACGGCAGCTCTCCAGATTGAGGTATTTGATTGTATCACAGAGCTTGATGCATGAGACAGGACCGCACAGTCAATCGGGGTCAGTCCCAGTCCACTGAATGAAAGTGTTTCCACAGATCCCAGTGTCTCCTTAGCCAGTGCAGGATTCTGAGACTCAAACAGGTAGTGCAGTGGTGTTCAGGAGCCTCCTTTTACCAAACTCACTCCCTGCATTTCTAATCTGACGTTGAAACTCCTCCTTCACCCAGTCAATCACTCGGCAGATTGTTTCATTAGGGAATGGACCCAGAAACTCCTCCAGGATCCGAGCTGCCCTTGGGAAGGAGAGACCAGCGACAAACGGAGAAATACTTCAAATCGCCCGTCTGTCGTGCTGTGGGCTTCAGACAGGAATTTCACGATATTCCTGGGATCTACGGTCAGGAATTGTGCGATTGCGGCTACAAACTCTTGGATGGTGAGGTGCGGGAAGGTGTACACCACGCTCGGGCTGAATCCTCTCTCTCCAAAAGTTCCATCAGGAACCCGGACAGGAACTGGGAAGGCTGCAGTTTGTATTTGATCAAATCTCCATCTGTGAACACAATGTTCTTCTCAGCACTCCAGTGTAGGCCATCTGACCAACCCTCAGTAACACCTCACGGAGGGTTCTCAATCTCACGGCCGTGGTTTTTCAGGATGTTGTAAATAAAGTAGCATATAGTTGGGTGATGGTCTTGGGAACTCGCTGCGGGTCCGGTGTCTTTGTGTGAAGAAGGGGCCCAGTGTCAGGACAAGGATCCAGCAGTAGGAGGGGTTGTAGCTCATGGTGTACAGGATCTCGTTCTCCTTCACGTGTTTGAAAACAGCTGCTGCCACCGACTGATCTTCAAAATACCTGGTGAAATCTTCCTTCCGTTCCTCACCAACAAATCCCAGGATTTCAGCCCAGACACTGATCTCTGCCTTTTCCAGTAAATGTAACGCAGTGGGGCGGGTGGTCACTAGCACTGAACACCCTGGGAGCAGCTTGTGCTGGATTAAACTGTACACAATGTCAGACACTTACACCGGGATTCAGGATCTGGGCACTGTGCTGAGGTTCTGTGTCTCTCCGACTGTCAGCAAAATCGATTCTACCCTTGAATTCATCAGACCATCGAATATAAACAGCAATCCCTCTGGGTCCTTCCAGACCTCTCCTAGCATATTCCCAAAGTAAGGATACTGATCCAGAATCAGTTCCCTCAGGGTTACTCTACAGTTAATAGTGTTCAAATACCGGAATTTGAAACTGAAGACAAACTGGAAGTGTGGGTATATTTTCCCAGTGGCCCAGTCATGAACAATCTTTTGCACCATAGTTGTTTTTCCGATCCCCGCGACTCCGGCCACGGCAGACGAACTACCCGGGACTCCGGCTACTGATGCTGAACTTCCAGATCGGATTTACTTTGGGAAAAGCTCCTCAGGAACAATTGATCAGTCCTGATTTTTTCCAGTTCTCCCCGGAGATGCTTCTCTTGCCATTCCTCATGGTCCTGGCCTCTTGCCAACAGCTCATGTTCCACCAGTGTCCGATCTCGAACAGTGGAGATGATTGTGAGCTCAGCGTATCGATCAAGCAGCAGGAAATTCTTAACCTTCTCCTTCATCAGGATGGTGTTCACACTCAGTCTTTCAGTCTGTGTCCGCAGAGTCTCCTTGTGTTTCCGTTGAACATCTGTGGACATAGGGACAGCATGTCTGTATCTATTCTGGAGAAGGTGAAACAGCCAACATGTGTTCAGCAAAATAGTAGGGGGATGTTTTTTACTGAATCTTTGGAAAATCAGAGATCGAGAGGTTGAAAATGAACATTGGCCAGAAAATATTTATATATATATATATATATTTTTTTTTTATTAGAAGTATTTTACATTACAGTAATCTGCAATAACGTAAGTTTATACTTTTCTTGTACCACTTCTTATTTTAAACTTTAATAGGAAAAAGGATAGAAAGAGTTAGTAAAGATAGTCAGTGAGTGATTGAAAGAGTGTCCAGGAACACCCATATGGACCTAAACCACAAGAAATAGTTAAAAAAGAAAAAAAAAGAAGAGAAAAACCAAAAGGAGGAAACAGAAAAAAGAAAAAAGAAAGTAAGATAGGACAATATGAAAGGGATGTACCTACTTCTTATCTTTACTCACCCCTCGCCAGGTCCTAAAACCATTTATTATCAACATTTTGTTGCACCCTATGTTTGTAATAAGTCGATATATGGAGACCAAATCTTTTGGAATTGGTCTTGTTTACCTGCTTGGAGGAATCTCATATCTTCTAGGTGTAACAATTCCGACATATTAGAAGTCCACATTTTTATTGTTGGCGTGGGAGTGTTTTTCCAAAATTTCAGTATCAGTTTTTTTGCCGTTATTAAGCCATAATTAAGAAACTCCTTTGAAACGAAGTCAGCTCCAAACTTGCTTCTATTGTTCCAAAAATAATCAATTCTGCATTCGGTTTCAGTTCTATTTAAATAATTGAGTGAAAATTTCAAAAATTTCATTCCAAAAGTTTTGGATTTTTATACAAAAAATAAGAGTGTGCTATAGTTGATTCTTGGATTAGGCATTTATCACAGATAGCAGAGGTATTTGGGTAAAATTTACTTAATTTAGCTTTTGCATAGTATAATCTATGTAAAATTTTAAATTGAATCAGAGAATGTCTTAAGTTAATCGAGCATTTATGCACATATAATAGGTGTTTATCCCAACTCTCTTTCGAGATTTTTTATAGCTAGTTCCTGTTCCCATTCTTTTCTAATCCCATCCGATGATGGAATTTCTATGTTTAAAATGGAATTATACAGGTATGATATTAAATTAGCTGATTCCGCTTTTATATTCATTATCTCATCTAATAGGTCAGGAGACATATTTGATATTCTCGTGTATACTTTTTCAAATAGTCACGTATTTGAAAATATTTGAAATATTGATTACTATTCAAGTTGTATTTAAGTTGTAGTTGGTGAAATGTTAAAAAACTTCCATTATCATACATATCTCCAAACGTTTTAATTACTACTCTTTCCCAATTTCTAAAAGATTTATCTATCATAGAAGGTTTAAACGAAGGGTTATTCATTATAGGTGAGAGAAGTGATAGATTTCTTAATGTTAACGTTAATTTTATTTGTTTCCAAATTCTAATTGTACTATGAATAATTGGATTTTTACTATATATTGTATTCTTCATTTTTGTTGGTGAGAGAAGGATCGCTCCTATGTTAAAAGGGGAACAATCCTCTCTCTCCATTACTATCCAATCCACCTGCTGGCCGAATTGTCCAACAGGTGAATCATATTTTTGACATTTGTGGCCCTGTACTCAACTCATCTTGTGATAATCCGCCAGATTCTTTAGGTTTATCACAAATGTTTTCTTTGGATTCTGTGGGATTTATAGTCCATATAAAGTTTGTAATATCAGCATTCAATTAAAAAAAAACATTTTGGTAAATATATCGGTATTGACTGGAATAGATATAAAAATTTGTGGTAAAAAGATCATTTTTATAGCATTTATTCGGCCTATAAGAGACATCGGGAGGGTTTTCCAGAATTTAATCAGTATGTTTAGTTTATTAAGTAAGGGCATATAGTTTGCATTAAATAGAGATTTATATTTTCTAGTAATTTCAATTCCCAAATATTTAAATTTTTTCTGAAGCGATTTTAAAAGGGAATTTTAACAGGTGTGTCGGTTCTGAGGTTTAATCGTCATTAATTTCACTTTTATTCCAGTTTATTCTATATTCTGAGAAAGGATCCAAATTCATCTATTAAATTTAATATATTTGGTATACTAATTTGTGATTTTGTGATATATAGTAGTACATCATCTGCGTGTAATGATATTTTATTATTTGAGTATTTTGTCATTATACCCATGAATGTTCGGATGTATTCTATACTTTCCGCTAACGGTTCTATTACAAGAGCAAATAGCAGAGGTGATAATGAACAACCCTGTCTATTTCCCCTTGATAATTGAAATTTCGAGGACAAAATATTATTAGTTAATATTCTGGCAGTAGGCCTATCATATAATAATTTTACCCAAGCGATAAAATTCTCTCCCATTTGAAATTTTGAAATACCTTAACCAGTAATCCCATTCCACTTGATCAAATGCTTTTTCTGCGTCCAGTGAAATAATGATAAGTCTTGTTCTTCGGTTTTATGTGAGTGCATTATATTAAACAGACGTCTCAGGTTATTGCATGAGTATCTCTTGGGTATAAACCCTGTTTGATCCGGATGGCCAGAAAATATTTCAAACAACCCAAATGTAATTCCGAATGTGTTTGCGTAAGCTTAAGGCAACATTGATCGCTTTATTAACAGAATGAAGATTGTTTCACGGAGCCCCTAGTCTACGCCCTACTCTGTAAGTGGCTACGGGGCATAAATATGGGCACTTACTATTCTTCTGCAGTTGTATAGTGCTCTGGTGAGACCACACCTGGAGTATTGTGTACCAGTTTTGGTCTCCTAATTTGAGAAAGGACATCCTTGTGTTTGAGGCAGTGCAGCGTAGGTTCACGAGATCGATCCCTGGGATGGCGGGGACTGTCATATGAGGAAAGATTGAAAAGACTAGGCTTATATTCACTGGAGTTTAGAAGGATGAGGGCAGATCTTATAGAAACATGTAAAAGTATAAAAGGACTGGACAAGCTAGTTGCAGGAAAAATGTTCCCAATGTTGGGCGAGTCCAGAACCAGGGGCCATAGTCTTAGAATAAAGGGGAGGCCATTTAAGACTGAGGTGAGAAAAAAGTTTTTCACCCAGAGAGTTGTGAATTTGTGGAATTCCCTGCCATAGAGGGCAGTGGTGGCCAAGTCACTGGATGGATTTAAGAGAGTTAGATAGAGCTCTAGGGCTAGTGGAATCAAGGGATATGGGGAGAAGGCAGGCACGGGTTATTGATAGGGGACGATCAGCCATGATCACAATGAATGGCAGTGCTGGCTCGAAGGGCCGAATGGCCTCCTCCTGCACCCATTTTCTATGTTTCTATGCCTTCACTGATCAACTGAACTAGGAAACATTGCGGAGGGTAACAGTCGACGGGATCAATTACAATGTGTTGGTCTTCGCATGGATTCGTTTAATTGAGTTTTACTGTAGTTTAGAGGAAACAGGCCATTCGCCCAACCAATCCCACGCCGATCATCGATCACCTTTTCTTCACACTCGGGACAATTTGCCAGAAGCGAATTAACATACAAACTGCAAGTCTTGGAATTTGGGATGAAACTGGAGCACCCGGAGAAAACCCACGTGGTCACGGGGAGAAGGCACAAACTCCACACAGACAGCACGTGTAGTTAGTATCGAGCTGGTGTCTCTGGCGCTGGAGGCAGCAACTCTGCTCCACTGTAACATCACTGTGCCACATGTGTAACTGGTCGATGATGCTCACCTTGCATAGTCAGATTGTGAGAAACATAGAAAACTCGCTGACTTGCTTATTATGACAATAGACAATAGGTGCAGGAGTAGGCCATTCGGCCCTTCGAGCCACCACTGCCATTCAATGTGATCATGGCTGATCATCCCCAATCAGTACCCCGTTCCTGCCTTCTCCCCCATATCCTCTGACTCCGCTATCTTTAAGAGCCCTATTTAGCTCTCTCTTGAAAGTATCCAGAGAACCGGCCTCCACCACCCTCTGAGGCAGAGAATCCACAGACTCACCACTCTCTGTGAGAATGACAGACTCTACTGACAGAGAGCAGCTGGCCGCTGGATTCCCCATGGAGGAGTCTGATTAAACATTGTGACTCCACAAAATGACGGAGGATTGTGACACTAACACATAGTTCCCCGTCCGTCCTCCAGAGCCAACAAGGAAGGCCCAGTGCCCAAGTTGTGACAGATTCTCATCAGGCAGCTAAAGGCAGACATTCAGTTTCAGAGTGAAAGGCAGGCGGCTATGGGATCCCATCCATCACTTACCTTTCAGGTAAGTGGGCACTTCAGATAAACCCTGCCCCACCGTGACCATGTAGGCGAACTGGTCTTTACCTGTTTAAACAGATTAACATATTAACGTGAGCTTACACCCCAGCGGTATGAATATTGACTTCTCTAACTTCAAGTGACCCTTGTTTCCCTCTCTCTCTATCCCTCTCCCTTCACAGTTCCCCGACCAGTCTGACTGTCCTTCATTACATTTTATCTGTTTGTTTTGTTACCTTCTCCGAGCTAACAATGATCTATTATACATTTTCATTCATCTACATCCTCTTTGTCCGTTTTCACACCTTACACTTCCTTATCTCTGTATCTCCCACTCCCGACTCAGTCTGAAGGGTCTCGACATGAAACGTCACCCATTCTATCCATCCTGAGATGCTACCTGCCCTGCCAAGTAAAGGGCCTGTCCCACCAGCATGCGATTGCATGCGTCTAGCGCGGCCAAACGTGGTGGCTTGAGGCGTACGCCTCGCGGGGCCGGTCCCACTTCCAACCGCGGAGGCGTCTGGAGTTGTGCGGGGCTGGTCCCGACATCATACTCACCAATCAGCTGGGCAGGAGGCGGGCCGACTGTATTTTGGACGTCGCACGGCGTCGGGCGGTGACGTCATCACGCAACGGCACGCTGGGCGGTGACGTCATCGTGCAACGGGACACGCCGCTCGGTGACGTCATCGCGCAACAGGACACGCCGGGCGGTGACATCATCACGCAACGGCACGCCGGGCGGTGACGTCATCACGCAAGGGCACACCCGGCGGTGACGTCATCATGCAACGGTACGCCGGGCGGTGACGTCATCGAGCAACGCCACGCCGGGCGGTGAAGTCATCACGCAATGGCACGCCGGGCGGTGACGTCATCACGCAACGCCACGCGCTAGGCGTACGCCGTCAAGACGCTGCGCACGCCCGTCGAGGTGCTGCGTACGGCCTCGATGCGGCTGGTCGTTGCCGCGCGGGATTTTTTGAACACTGTCAGTTTTTCGTAGCCCCGCGCAATGTCGGGACCAGCCCCGCACAACTCATACGGCTCCAGCGATCGAAGTGGGACTGGCCCCGCGAGGCCATACTCCTCAAGCGACCATGTGAGGTCACGCTAGCCGCATGCAGTCGCATGCTGGTGGGACAGGCCCTTAACTCCAGCATTTTGTGTCTATCTTGTGCTTAACTTGTATGAAGTGCTTTTTGTTCAATATTGTAAGATCAGCAGCATTTACAGCTGAAATTTAATAATAGTCTAATGTTGCCGTACCTTGAGCCAGTATCTCTTTCAATATTCTGCTCAGCTTTGGTAGTGTGTGACGTATTTTCACAAGGGATTCCCACAACATCCTTTGTGCCTCAGAACCCTTCTCCATCACCAGATTCAGGAGCAGTTTGGAGCCGGCCGCTTGTTTTCCTGTCTCTGCGAGCTCAGTCACTCTCTGTAATGAACAAGTCAAGTCCAGAGAGTTTATTGTCATGTGTCCCAGATAGGACAATGGAATTGTAGCTTGCTGCAGCACAACAGAATATTGTAAGCATAATACAGAACAGATCAGTTCAATATACACATAAATAAACAGATAAAGTGCAACAGGCTGTTATAGTTTAGAGTTTGTTTGTTGGCAAGTTTACTAGCCTGATGGCTGTGGGGAAGTAGCTATTCCTGAACCTGGATGTAACAGATTTCAGGCTCCTGTACCTTCTACCTGATGGTAGCGGGGAGATGAGTGTGTGGCCAGGATGGTGTGTGGGTCCTTGATGAAACTACCAGCCTTTTTGAGGCAGCGACTGCGATAAATCCCCTCGATGGTGGGGAGGTCAGAGCCGATGATGGACTGGGCAGTGTTTACGACTTTTTGTAGTCTTTTCCGCTCCAGGGCGCTCAAGTTGCCGAACCAAGCCACGATGCAACCAGTCAGCATGCTCTCTACTGTGCACCTGTAGAAGTTCGAGAGAGTAATCCTTGACATACTCACTCTCCGTAATCTTCTCAGGAAGTAGAGGCCAACAATGGTGAACATATTGAGAAGCGGAGGAAGGCATGCAGCAAGCGGGAGAATAGGGTCGACTCCGAGACCACATCTGGAGTATTGTGTACAGTTTTGGTCTCCAAATTTGAGGAAGGACAACCTTGTGATTGAGGCAGTGCAGCGTAGGTTCACGAGATTGATCCCTGGGATGGCGGGACTGTCAGATTGAAAAGACTAGGCTTGTATTCACTGGAGTTCACAAGGATGAGGGGGGGATCTTATAGAAACATATAAAATTATAAAAGGACTGGACAAGCTAGATGCAGGAAAAATGTTCCCAATGTTGGGCGAGTCCAGAACCAGGGGCCACACAGTCTTAGAATAAAGGGGTGGTCATTTAAGACTGAGGTGAGAAAAAACGTTTTCACCCAGAGAGTTGTGAGTCTGTGGCCATTTGGGACTGAGATGAGGAGAAACTTTTCCACCCAGAGAGTTGTGAATCTGTGGCCATTTGGTACTGAGACGAGGAGAAACTTTTCCACCCAGAGAGTTGTGAATCTGTGGCCATTTGGGACTGAATTACACCGCTGTAATTATGAAACTGTGAAATATTCAGAAGGAAAAGGCAACTGCAACATGAGGCATGATGGAATATGCCCAAATGTACAATATTCATTTATTAAAGGTGAGATAATAGTCATGCAGTGTTTGTTCAACTTATGCTGGGCTGCAGGAGAAAGGCCAGAGGGACTGAGAACTGGGTCACAAGATGGTACGGGAAGCCGGGAATCACGGGGACTACTCAGCCCCTTGTCAGGGCCTTTGGGCCAAGTATTTGACACATCATGGAAGACAAGCTTAATACAATCTGCACTCGCAGTACAATGAGTTGTCATATCACATATTTGAGTATAGGAGCAGGGAGGTTCTACTGCAGTTGTACAGGGTCTTGGTGAGACCACACCTGGAGTATTGCGTACAGTTTTAGTCACCTAATCTGAGGAAGGACATTCTTGCCGTAGAGGGAGTACAGACAAGGTTCACCAGACTGATTCCTGGGATGGCAGGACTTTCATATGAAGAAAGACTGGATAGACTCGGCTTGTACTCGCTGGAATTTAGAAGACTGAGGGGGGATCTTATAGAAACTTACAAAATTCTTCAGGGGTTGGACAGGCTAGATGCAGGAAGATTGTTCCCGATGTTGGGGAAGTCCACAACAAGGGGTCACAGTTTAAGGATTAGGGGGAAATATTTTAGGACCGAGATGAGAAAAACATATTTCACACAGAGAGTGGTGAATCTGTGGAATTCTCTGCCACAGAAGATAGTTGAGGCCAGTTCATTGGCTATATTTAAGAGGGAGTTAGATGTGGCCCTTGTGGCTAAAGGGATCAGGGGGTATGGAGAGAAGGCAGGTACAGGATACTGAGTTGGATGATCAGCCATGATCAAACAGGCCTCACTCCCCACCAACATCCTCAGGACTCTCTACAGGGGTACGGTGGAGTCTGTACTCACGTACTGCATAAATACGTGGTACTCCACCTGCAACTGCTCGGACAGGAAGGCTCTGCAGAGGGTAGTGAGGGAAGCAGAGAAGATCATTGGCGTCTCCCTACCCTCGGTACAAGAATTGTTCCAGAGTCGCTGTCGGAAAAAAGCTCAGAGAATTGCTAAGGACAAACTGCACCCCCTCCACATACACCTGGATCTCCTGCCATCAGGCAAGAGATATCGCAGCATTAAAGCCCGGACTACAAGACTGCTAAACAGCTTCCTGCCATATGCTGTGAGGCTGCTAAACAGCCACTCTGTACTCACAGTCACCTGATTCTGCGGCTTGGCACGGACACTTTAATAACTGGCACTGGCCACTCAAATCAGCCACCCTGGACATGTTTATGATTGGTTTTACTGTATTTTAACATTGTTTTTACCTACTTTTAACTATTTATACTGTTCCATCAGGGACTGGATTGTTTTAGTGTTATTATGTGTGAAATGTTTTAAATTTCATGTGCGATGCTCCTGTATTCCCTGGGAAACGTCTTTTCATTTTGCACTGTACAACTGTTGCTTGCAAGATGACAATAAAGGTTGATTTGATTTCCTGCACCTATTGTCTATGTTTCTATGTTTCTATCACTGGAAGTTACGTGCCCAAATGTGGCTAACAAGGGAAGTCAGGGATAGTATCAAAACGAAAGATGAAGCATACAAATTAGCCAAAAAAAGCAGCCTACCAGAGAAATTCAGAGTCCAGCAGAGGAGGACAAAGGGCTTAATTAGGAAAGGGAAAATAGATTATGAAAAAAAACTGTCAGGGAACATAAAAACTGACTGCAAAAGTTTTTATAGATATGTGAAGAGAAAAAGATTAGTTAAAACAAATGTAGGTCCCTTGCAGTCAGAAACTGGTGAATTGATCACGGGGAACAAGTATATGGCAGACCAATTGAATAACTACTTTGGTTCTGTCTTCACTAAGGAAGACATAAATAATCTGCCGGAAATAGCAGGGGACCGGGGGTCAAATGAGATGGAGGAACTGAGTGAAATCCCGGTTAGCCAGGAAGTGGTGTTAGGTAAATTGAATGGATTAAAGGCCGATAAATCCCCAGGGCCAGACAGGCTGCATCTCAGAGTACTTAAGGAAGTAGCCCCAGAAATAGTGGATTGATTAGTGATAATTTTTCAGAACTATTTAGATTCTGGAGTAGTTCCTGAGGATTGGAGGGTAGCTAATGTAACCCCACTTTTTAAAAAGGGAGGGAGAGAGAAAACGGGGAATTACTAACCAGTTAGTCTAACATCGGTAGTGGGGAAAATGCTAGTCAGTTATTAAAGATGGGATAGCAGCAAATTTGGAAAATGGTGAAATCATTGGACAAAGTCAGCATGGATTTATGAAAGGTAAATCATGTCTGACGAATCTTATAGAATTTTTCGAGGATGTAACTAGTAGAGTGGATAAGGGAGAACCAGTGGATGTGTTATATCTGGACTTTCAGAAGGCTTTCGACAAGGTCCCACATAAGAGATTAATATACAAACTTAAAGCACATGGTATTGGGGGTTCAGTATTGATGTGGATAGAGAACTGGCTGGTAAACAGGAAGCAAAGAGTAGGAGTAAACGGGTCCTTTTCAGAATGGCAGGCAGTGACTAGTTGGGTACCGCAAGGCTCAGTGCTGGGACCCCAGCTATTTACAAGATATATTAATGATCTGGATGAGGGAATTGAATGCAACATCTCCAAGTTTGCTGATGACACGAAGCTGGGGGGCAGTATTAGCTGTGAGGAGGATGCTAGGAGGCTGCAAGGTGACTTGGATAGGTTGGGTGAGTGGGCAAATGCATGGCAGATGCAGTATAATGTGGATAAATGTGAGGTTATCCACTTTGGTGGCAAAAACAGGAAAGTAGACTATTATCTGAATGGTGGCCGATTAGGAAAAGGGGAGATGCAACGAGATCTGGGTGTCATGGTACACCAGTCATTGAAAGTAGGCATGCAGGTGTAGTAGGCAGTGAAGAAAGCGAATGGTATGTTAGCATTCATAGCAAAAGGATTTGAGTATAAGAGCAGGGAGGTTCTACTGCAGTTGTACAGGGTCTTGGTGAGACCACACCTGGAGTATTGCGTACAGTTTTGGTCACCGAATCTGAGGAAATACATTCTTGCCATAGAGGGAGTACAGAGAAGGTTCACCAGACTGATTCCTGGGATGGCAGGACTTTCATAAGAAGAAAGACTGGATAGACTCGGCTTGTACTCGCTAGAATTTAGAAGATTGAGGGGGGATCTTATAGAAACTTACAAGATTCTTAAGGGGTTGGACAGGCTAGATGCAGGAAGATTGTTCCCGACGTTGGGGAAGTCCAGAACAAGGGGTCACAGTTTAAGGATAAGGGGGAAGTCTTTTAGGACCGAGATGAGAAAATCATTTTTCACACAGAGAGTGGTGAATCTGTGGAATTTGCTGCCACAGAAGGTAGTTGAGGCCAGTTCATTGGCTAAATTTAAGAGGGAGTTAGATGTGGCCCTTGTGGCTAAAGGGATCAGGGGGTATGGAGTTGAGGCAGGTACAGGATACTGAGTTGGATGATCAGCCATGATCATATTGAATGGCGGTGCAGGCTCGAAGGGCCGAATGGCCTACTCCTGCACCTATTGTCTATGTTTCTAGACATGGGAACTCAAGACAATTGGTGACTTCTGTTGGAGCTGTGAGCTTGTGTCGGTCGAATACAGGCTCATTGTTGCTGCATCCCCAGACTCCTTTGTGGAGCTTGATCAACATGGGCCCCGGATATTTCATTCTCCAGCCATTCCCTTACATTGGTTCTCTCAGTCTGTGTTAAATTTAGAAGCAACACACAATCTGGGTCCGTTCCACTTACCTGACACTCTTGCCCAGTGAAGTGATCCGTGTCCATTACCATGAAGCTAACTCCCTCCACACCCTCTTCAATCGCCAGCTCCAGTCGGTCCTTGTAGAATCTCGTCAACTGTAAGAGCTGGTGATCATCACAGTTTGACATGAAAGCGGAGATTGCGGAGTTTAGATCTGTGAACACAGGAGGGGAAGGAAAACACCATCTGAGAAATCTTTCACCACTGGCCCTCAGTTCAGACTTCCATGGGTGCATTGTATAGGGCTCTGGTGAGACTACATCTGGAGTATTGTGTGCAGTTTTGGTCTGTTGGCCTTCATAACAAGAGGATTTCAGTATAGGAGTAAAGAGGCCCTTCTGCAGTTGTATAGGGCCCTGGTAAGACCACATCTGGAGTATTGTGTACAGTTTTGATCTCTTAATTTGAGGAAGGACACCCTTGTGATTGAGGGAGCCCAGCGTAGGTTCACGAGATTGATCCCTGGGATGGCGGGACTGTCATATGAGGAAAGATTGAAAAGACTAGGCTAGTATTGACTGGAGTTTAGAAGGATGAGGGGAGATCTTATAGAAAGATATAAAATTATAAAAGGACTGGACAAGTTAGATGCAGGAAAAATGTTCCCAATGTTGGGCGAGTCCAGAACCAGGGGCCACACAGTCATAGAATATAGGGGAGGCCATATAAGACTGAGGTGAGAAAAAACGTTTGCACCCAGAGAGTTGTGAATTTGTGGAATTCCCTGCCCCAGAGGGCAGTGGAGGCCAAGTCACTGGATGGATTTAAGAGAGAGTTAGATAGAGCTCTAGGGGCTAGTGGAGTCAAGAGATATGGGGAGAAGGCAGGCACGGGTTATTGATTGGGGACGATCAGCCAGGATCACAATGAATGGCGGTGCTGGCTCCTGCACCTATTATCTATGTTTCCATGAGAAAAACATGCAGTTTTAACATCGCGTATTCGCAGTGAATGGTCCCCGCTCCCACACCATTCATCACACCTGAACATGTTCTCTCGATGGGCCACAGGAAATAGACAATAGGTGCAGGAGTCGGCCATTCGGCCCTTCCAGCCAGCACCGCCATTCTATGTGATCACGGCTGATCATCCCCAATCAGTACCCCGTTCCTGCCTTCTCCCCATATCTCCTGACTCCGCTATCTTTAAGAGCTCTATCCAACTCTCTCTTGAACGCATCCAGTGATTTGGCCTCCACTGCTTTCTGTGGCAGAGAATTCCCCATATTCACAACTCTCGGGGTGAAAAAGTTTTTCCTCATCTCCGTCCTAAAATACATTGAAGGAAGGTCTCATCAACACCACTGTGCAATAGCCCAGGAAACCAGAATTAAATTGTCACTTGGCCTTCCAATTTGATATCGAAAATACCTGTATTTCTGGAAATACTCCAATCCTTAATCTATATAATTAAAAGTTTAAACGTGACCACTTCCTGTTTGCACTGTATATTGATTTTAGAAAAAACGCTACCACTTACGGCTGTGATTTTTGGCCATCATACTCAGAGTCCCCCTCCAGCTGTCAGGGCAAAAGGAATTTTCCCATCGATTAAAAATAAAAGAGTTTCTAATGTTTAAAAAATGTTGAGATTCTCTCTCCTGTCAATCACGCCATGAAGACCACGCCCCTTCCAGTGGGAAGGGGGAGGGACTATAAAACCCGGAAGTGTGTTGGAGAGGTCACGACTCATTCTGAGATGTGAATAACACTGAACACATGTCTACTAAACTGTGAGTATGGTTTTACTGACCTGTGAGTGCCCTTAATGTGGTTTGAAAATGAAAATGTGGTTTGAAAACGCAAATGTGTCTGGTTTGAAAATGCAAATGTGGTTGGTTTGAAAATGAAAATGTGGTTGGTTTGAAAATGAAAATGTGGTTGGTTTGAAAATGAAAATGTGGTTTGAAAATCGATATAATTAAAAGTCTAATCTTGACCACTTCATGTTTGCGCTGTATATTGATTTTAGAAAAAATACTACTACGTACGGCTGTGATTTTTGGCCATCTTACTCAGAGTCCCCCTCCGCTCATCAGGTGCCGAGGATTTTTCCCATCGATGAAAAATAAGAGTGATTAGTGATGTAAAAATATTGAGATTCTCTCTCCTGTCAATCACGCCATTGAAGGCCACGCCCCTTCCGGTGAGAGGGGGGGAGGTACTCTAAAACCCAGAAGTGTGGGCGTGGCTCAGTGTCTGCAAGAAGGGGGAGGGAGAGGTCATGACTCTCTGTCTTTGGTGACCTTGCACCATGCTTGAAATTGTATGAAACTGTATTTGAATTTGGTGGCCTTGCACCATGCTTGAAATGGTATGAAACAGCATTTGAATTTGGTGGCCCTGCACCCTGCATGAAATGGTATGAAACAGCATTTGAATTTGGTTGCCTTGCACCCTGCTTGAAATGGTATGAAACTGCACTTGAATTTAGTGGCCTTGCACCCTGCTTGAAGTGGTATACAACTGCACTTGAATTTGGTGGCCTTGCACCCTGCTTGAAATGGAATAGCCGTGAGTGTGTGAGCTGCCAGCACACCAGGCTCGAGTGACTGAGCTGCCAGCCCAAGAATCCATTTGGCCCACAATGTCCATACTAGCCCTCTGGGAACCAGTCCCTTCAGCCTACAACACCCATACCAGCGCTCCAGAAAGCCACCCCTCCCCCTCTCCACCAATATTGGAATTGGTGGAGAGGTGGAATATTGCGTTGGGGGACCAGCCCTCCCGTGTGATGCTGGGACCCAACGGGTCCCACTTAGTCTAGTCTCCATTCTAAAGGTACGTCTTATTCTGAAACTGTGCAATCCGGTCCTAGACTCTCCCACTGGTGGAGACATCCTCTCCACATCCACTCTATCCAGGCCTTTTCACTATTTGATGGGGTGGAGGGTGCAGAGAGGGTTCATGAGAATGGAGGGGATGTAGAGAGGGTTCAGGAGAGTGGAGAGGGTGCAGAGAGGGCACAGGTGGGCAGGGCTGGGACGTGGAGGGTGCAGAGCAGGAACAGGGGAGTAGAGAGGGTGCAGAGAGAGTTCAGGAAGGTGGGGACAGTGTGGGTGGGTGTTGCAAATAGTGTAAATCTAACGTGCTGAAGCAAGCTGGATGACGTCACAATGCCTCTGCTCCACGCGGCGTAGAGGTATCAACACGCAGCCTGCTGGCCACTCTATTCCATGAGCTGCGGGTTACATGGCCCAGCCGCCCTCCTCCCCCCCCCCCCGTCACGGCTCTGGATTGAAGCCGCTAAACACGTGCTCAAGTCGTGCTCCGCGCTCCGCTGGGCTCCATGAAATTCTACAACATGGCGGCGGCGGTCGTTATCGCAGCGTGGACAAGTGGGGTGGAAAAGTGGTCGTGGCGGCCGTCACAGAGGACGACCTCCTCTTCGTCTCCCCCGCCCATTTGTCTGTCACGCTGGTGGGTGGGCTTCCCCTCGCGCGGAAGCCACGATCGGCCGGCCCTCCGCTGGTTTTTTTTAATTTATTTTTATTTATTAGAAGTACATTACATTAAAACCACGAACATTAGTACTCGTCACATATATCTTCTTACAGTTAATGTACTCCGTTTGTTTTTTTACACTAGTAAAGGGAAGGGATGAAATTGAGAGAAAGAGGAAAGTGAAGGAAAAGGTGAAAGTGTAGCAAACGTGACAACAAGAAAGAACGAAGACCCTATAAGAACAAAATTAAAAACAAAAGAAAAAGAGTTAAGAAATAGACCCTACAAAAGAAGAGGATAGAGAAAGAGGGAAAAGAGAAAAAACAAATAATTTTTGTAAGTATCACGCAAATGGGATATACCAACTATCCAACTTTCGTCCCCCCTTACCTGACCTCAGTTTTTTTAAGGTACTTTTGCACCCTATATTTGTAATAATTCTATAAATGCAGACCACGTCAGGTTTACCTGCCAGGAGGAGTCTTATCTCTTCTAGGTGTAATGTTTCGAACATATTTGAAATCCACATATTTATAGTTGGTATTGGAGCCTTTTTCCAAAATTTTAGGATTAGCTTTTTTCCAGTTATTAACCCGTAGTCTATTACTTTCTTTTGGAACACATTTAGTTCTGTACCATCTTCCGTTATTCCGAAGATAATCCATTCTGCTTTGGATGTCAGTTTTATTTTAAATAATTTTATAAAGATTTCAAAAATTTCAATCCAACATTTTTGAATTTTTGTACAGAAAACAAATGAGTGCGCTATAGTAGCTTCTTGGGATTGACATTTATCACAAATGGATGATACATTGGGGAAAATTTTATGGATTTTAGTTTTGGAATAATATAATCTATGTAAAATTTTAAATTGTATTAAAGTGTGTCTTACATTAATCGAACATTTATGCACGTTTAATAAGTGTTGATTCCACCTTTCCTTTAAAATTTTAATAGCTAATTCTTGTTCCCAGTCTCTTCTGATACCCTCCGTAGATGGTATTTCTACATTTAAGATAATATTATACAAATATGATATTAAATTTGCTGATTCAGCTTTTATCTGCATTGCATCATCCAATACATCTGCTGGGCTATTATAATGATCTTTTGTATATTTTTTTAAATAGTCGCATATTTGAAAATATTTAAAATATTGATTATTTCCGAGGTTATATTTTATTTGTAATTGTTGAAATGAAAGTAATTTTCCAGTTTCATACAGGTCACCGAACGTTTTAATTCCTAGTCTATCCCAGTGCGTGAAAGATTTATCTATAATAGAGGGATTAAACGAAGGGTTATTAACTATGGGAGATAAAAGTGATAAATTTCTTAATTTTAAATTTTGTTTTATTTGTTTCCAAATTCGGATTGTACTATGAATAATTGGGTTCTTATTATAGTTTATGTTATTCAGTTTCATTCGTGAGAGAAGGATCGCTCCAATGTTTCCAGCGGAGCAGTCCTCTCTCTCCATTACAATCCAGTCCACTTGCTGGGCGGAGTTATCCATCAGTTGAATCATATTTTTAATATTTACTGACCAATAATAATACATAAAGTTAGGTAGTGCTAAACCCCCTATTACTTTAGGTTTATTCAAATGAGTTTTTTGTATTCTATGTGATTTATAGTCCCATATGAAGTTAGTGATATCTGAGTCCAGTTTAAAAAAAAACTTCTTTGGTAAGTATATAGGAATCGATTGAAATAGGTATAAAATTTGTGGTAAAAAAATCATTTTTATTGCATTTATTCGGCCTATTAAAGACATCGGAAGCGTTTTCCAAAATTTAATTAGTGTGTTTAATTTATTAAGTAGGGGATCAAAATTTGCTTTAAACATACCTTGGTATGTTCTAGTAATTTAAATTCCCAAGTATTTGAATTTTTCTGTAGCTATTTTAAAAGGGAATTTTAAAAGATGTGTTGAATCTTTCGGTTTTATTGACATAATTTCACTTTTATTCCAGTTTATTCTGTATCCAGAAAAAGATCCAAAGTCTTCAATTAAATTTAATATATTTGGTATAGTGATTTGGGGTTTTGTAATATACAGTAATATATCATGGTGTATTCTAATTTTTTCTGCTAGCGGTTCAATAATAAGAGCAAACAACTGTGGTGATAATGAGCATCCTTATCTATTTCCCCTTGATAGTTGGAATTTCGAGGATAATATGTTATTAGTATTCTAGCTGTAGGTTTGTTATATAATAATTTAATCCATAGAATAAAATTCTCTCCCAGTTGGAATTTTTGTAATACTTTATCCATATAATTCCATTCTACTTGATCAAATGCTTTTTCATCATCCAGCGAGATAATTGATAATTCTTGTTCTTCAGATTTGTGAGTCCTCAGATCGCTCCGGGCTTCGCTCGGGCCCCAGCGAGCTGCCGACCCCGCTCCTCTCTCTCTCTCCCCCCTCCTCTCTCCTCTTTCTCACCTTCCCTCCTCTCTCTACCCCCTCCTCTCTCCTCCCTCCTCTTGCCCCCCTCTCCCTACCCCCTTTCTCACCCCCCCTCCTCTCACCCTCCCTGCTCTCTCTACCCCCCTCCTCTCTCGCCCCCTCCTCTCCCGCCCCCCTCCTCTCTCTACCCCCTCCTCTCTCCCCTCCTCCTCTCTCTCCCCCTTCTCCTCTCTCTCTCCCCCCTCCTCTGTCTCTCCTCCCTCCTCTTTCCCCCCTCCTCTCTCTGCCCTCACTCTCTACCCCCCTCCCTCTCTAGACGCGCCTGCGAGTTGGGGCTATGCGTCAGTGGATAGGGCGGTTATGGGGTAAAAGGCGCAAATGAATAATATTAATATAATATCAAGGAGGGTAGTTAGTATGTGTGTGGGGGGTGGTTAGTGCGTGTGTGACGCCGCATGCCGCCCCCCCCAACCACGCGTTGAGGGGACAGGACCCAACGGGTCCCCCTTGGTCTAGTCCAATATAACATTTGGATGCTTTGTTACTTTGAGATAATCTGATAATTTTGTTCCAAGTATTCCTGATTTTGGCCTTTCAGTGATCTGCCAAATTAGTGATCACTTGACTAAACATTTCTACCGCCACAATGGATTTGTACCAGTATTTGTCAATGATTAGTCAACATGTTGGGCGGAGAAATGACATTTCAAATTTAATCCTGATGTGGGCAAGGTGACGCATGTTGGAGGGGTAAATAAAACCAGGATATTCAGCCTATTTCCTTCGCTCCATAGATGCTGCTGCACCCGCTGAGTTTCTCCAGCATTTTTGTGTACCCAGGATATTCACCATGAATTGCAAGGGCCTTGAGACCACTGAGAAACACCCGTACAAATCCATAGATCCCTAAAGTCAGCAGCACACCAAGACAGCATTGAACATTCTTGTCATCAGCTGCAGCATTGAATGCAAATGCAGGGAGGCCTTGATACAAATGTATAGGGAGTTAATTAAGCCTTAAGTTGGAGGAGTGTGTGGAATTCTGATCTCTATACTGTGGGAAGGATGCCTTTGCACTGGAGACGATGCAGAGGAGATTCAGGATATTGCTCGGAAATGAATATTTCAATTATCAGCAGACTGGAGTGATTTAAGTCGTCTTCCTTGAAGCTGGGGCGGACAGGCAGTGATCCGATAGAGGTACAGAATACTGTGAGAAAAGTAGCGTCGATGGAACATAGAAACATAGAAACATAGACAATAGGTGCAGGAGTAGGCCATTCGGCCCTTCGAGCCTGCACCGCCATTCAATATGATCATGGCTGATCATCCAACTCAGTATCCTGTACCTGCCTTCTCTCCATACCCCCTGATCCCTTTAGCCACAAGGTCCACATCTAACTCCCTCTTAAATATAGCCAATGAACTGGCCTCAACTACCTTATGTGGCAGAGAATTCCACAGATTCACCACTCTCTGTGTGAAAAATGTTTTTCTCATCTCGGTCCTAAAAGATTTCCCCTTTATCCTTAAACTGTGACCCCTTGTTCTGGACTTCCCCAAGATCGGGAACAATCTTCCTGCATCTAGCCTGTGCAAACAAATAGTTGTCTCCATAGTAGAGATGCCTAACACCAGGGGGCATCGATTTAATGCGGGGACCATGAGGTTTAGAGGATGATCTTTCAGGAAGAATCTTTCAGCAGTGATGGCTGCAGTATGGGACACACTGCCTGAGGTGGTGTTGGAGGCAGGTACTCTGTCACAACATTGTACGATGTCCTTTCAAACTGTACATTGATAGTAGGCGACAGACCAAGTGCTCAGAAATGGGATTAGTGTGGAGAAATTGTCAGGTGGCAGACGGGTCAAAGGCTCATTTCTGCGCAGAATCTGATTCTGGACACTGATATTCTGACTTCACTTTTGTGGCAACTCAGATCAAGATCAAGAAGATTCAAGATTCAAGTGAGTTTATTGTCATGTGTCCCAGATAGGACAATGAAATTCTTGCTTTGCTTCAGCACAACAGAATATAGTAGGCATTGACTACAGAACAGATCAGTGTGTCCATATACCATTCTATAAATATATACACACATGAATAAATAAACTGATCAAGTGCAAATAACAGATAATGGGCTATTAATGTTCAGAGTTTTGTCTGAGCCAAGTTTAATAGCCTGATGGCTGTGGGGAAGTAGCTATTCCTGAACCTGGTCGTTGCAGTCTTCAGGCTCCTGTACCTTCTACCTGAAGGTAGCGGGGAGATGAATGTGTGGCCAGGATTGTCACTTTTGTGGCAACTCAGATCAGTTGTTTCCAAAAAGAGTGCTGATTTATCAAACAATTCCTGCATCCACCCACCTGTGACTGATGTCCCTGTAGATGTCAACTCTGTGCTCACCCCCTTCCCTGTTCCCACTTCCGTGTGAGCCTCATTTCTTGCCTCAGGTGTACACCCACTGTCAGGGCATCATATATGTGTCACAGAAGGATCACTAACCTTTTTGTTCCTTTGATGTACAGGCCACTGAATCACCTCCCCAGTCACCATCTTCAGCCATGATGTCGACAGATGTTCACAAACTATGTAGCTCTGGAATGAACAATATAAATAGAACCATCAGGTGACAATTGAATGTGAAGGGAGACATTGCCCTGTGAACCAACAAACAGCATTACAGTGCAGCGGAGATGTGAAAAACAATAAACAATAGACAATAGGTGCAGGAGTAGGCCATTCGGCCCTTCGAGCCAGCACCGCCATTCACTGTGATCATGGCTGATCATCCCCAATCAGTACCCCGTTCCTGCCTTCTCCCCATATCCCCTGACTCCTCTATCTTTAAGAGCCTCTCTCTTGAAAGCATCCAGAGAACCGGCCTCCACCGCCCTCTGAGGCAGAGAATTCCACTCACAACTCTGTGAGAAAAAGTGTTTCCTCGTCTCCGTTCTAAATGGCCGACCCCTTATTCTTAAACTGTGTGTGGCCCCTGGTTCTGGACTGCCCCAACATCGGGAACATGTTTCCTGCCTCTAGCGTGTCCAAGCCCTTAACAATCTTATATGTTTCAATAAGATGCCATCTCATCCTTCTAAACTCCAGAGTATACAAGATCAGCCACTCCATTCTCTCAGCATATGTCAGTCCCGCCATCCCGGGATGAACCTGGTGAACCTACGCTGGGCTCCCTCAAAAGCAAGAATGTCCTTCCTCAAATTAGGGGACCAAAACGGCACACAATACATGGTTAGACAAGTTATCAAGGCCTTTATTGTGTCCATTTGTCAGAATATTTCAAGTTACAAGGACAGACATTTATAAATGACTCTGGGGAAAAAAAACAAAGTTGTATGAAGGCAAAAAGAAGTTGATCACCTATTAATTATCTCAAATATGCAGCGCCTTTACCACCTCAGACAGCTGAGGAAATTCAGAGTCTCTCTGAGGATCCTTCAGTGCTTCTACTCTGGGGCTGTAGAAAGCATCTTGTCCAGCAACATCTCAATCTGGTTTGGGAACAGCTATGCCCAGGACAGGAAGGCTCTGCAGAAAGTAGTGCGTTCGGCCGAACAATTATGGGAACTACTCTCGCCCCCCTGCAGGAACTATACATCAGGAGGTGCAGATCCAGAGCCAGCAACATTATGGGGCACCCCTTCCCCCCCAGCTGATAAAGCTGAATTATGTTAAAAAATATAAGAAAAGCTTACAGCTTATATTTAGTCTCAAATCAGGCTTTTCTCCAGTAGAATAATACAGAAAGGCAAGTTAAGTTGCCTCAGGTTTTGGGGTATTGAGATAATAAATACCATAACATTGTCTCCCAAGTGAGGAAGTGACAGAGAAAGAAACAGCTAGTCACATCTTTGAAGTAAGATGCCATAAAACAAATGGCCAATGTTTATGGGGGAGGAGGTGATGAGAGAGGAACCAGGGAAGTGGAAAGATAAGATTCCATAAACCAAATGGCCTATGTTTATGAGGGACCAAGTGACAGAGAGGAAGCAGCGAAAGAGCTAGGGTGATCTCTTTGAAGATAAAATGACCTAAAACAAATGGCCAATGTTTTTAGTATATCTTGTACCATGTAAACAAAAGGCCTTTGATGTGATGCATTCTGTGGAAACCTTTTCCTGTACCTCTGCCCATGACTAATGTCTGTGGAATGTGCTAAGGGGACAAAAAAAAACTATTTAAGACAATGTAATTCTGTTGTTCAGAGGAGGGGACCGAGGACAGTCGAGTGTCTACATTGGTCACTTAGCTGGAATTCTCGCTCCCTTCCATCGGCCGATGTTAAGTAAAGTTTTGAACTGGTCTACCAAACAGTTTGTGTGGTGTCTGTTTATTAAGAAGCAAACCTGTTTAGTTGTTATAAAAGTAACTTTTTCATTGGCGTAGTTATGCAGGCCTCGCTGGGACCACATCAACGGCTGACTGTGCAAGAGGTTGCAGAGGTTGCCGGGATTGGAAGGGAGATAACTGAGCTCTATCGGCCCCCTTGTAAGACCGACTCCCTAGAAACTCCCGGGAATGTCTGTGATCCTTCATCAGAGGTTGATCCAGGTTCCCTGCCGAGGTTCTTAGAAACAGACCAAGGTAAGACCAGTTGGGCTTTATAGGGTTTTTTTTTTTAAGAAGGGATTGTGTATGTATTTTAAAGACAGAATTGTGCATGTATTTTTAAGAAGGGCTTGTGTATATTGTTAAGAAGGACGTGAGTGGTTTCTCTTTTTCTCTCTCTCTGTCCATCTCTCTTTGTTTTCTTTTTTTTCTTCTCTCTCTCTCTCTACTAAGGGCTCATCGGCCTCGTTGAGATATCCGTGATTTGTCGGGTTGAGATACGGGGGTTGAGGTGTGCGTCTGGCTTATTGAGACATCCGAAGAGTTGTCGGATTGAGAAATAAGTGGCGTTGTATATTAAAGAGTAAGAAGTCTGCCAGGTTGAGAAACGGGGGTCTCGGTTAGCGGGTCTGCTTCGTTGAGACACATGGGGCTTATTTTAGGTCTGCCAGGTTGAGAAACGGGGGTCTCGGTTAACGAGTCGGCCTCGTTAAGACACTTGGGTCGTATATCAAAAAGGTTAAAAAAAAGTCAGCCAAATTGAGAAACTGGGGTCTCGAGTAGCGAGTCGGCCTGGTTGATATATTTGGAACGATTCGGAATTAAGAAGTCTGCCAGGTTGAGAAACGGGGGTCCCGGTTAGCGGGTCTGCTTCGTTGAGACACATGGGGCTTATTTTAGGTCTGCCAGGTTGAGAAACGGGGGTCTCGGTTAGTGAGTCGGCCTCGTTGAGACACTTGGGTCGTATATCAAAGAGGTACAAAAAAAAGTCAGCCAAATTGAGAAACTGGGGTCTCGAGTAGCGAGTCGGCCTGGTTGATATATTTGGAACGATTCGGAATTAAGAAGTCTGCTTTCTCTTTCTCTTTCTCTCTATCTATCAATGGGGAATGCTCTGGATAACAGTGAGGGGGGAACCCCCGTCCAACATATGTGTTATTTGAATCCTAAGTATAATACGAAATTTAGAATGTTAAGTTACAAGTTGACCAAACGGTTGGGGGATGAAGCCTGGCCAGTAGGGGGCACATGGAATGTCGAGACAATTAAAAAAGCAGAGATGTTGATATGGGAAAGGAAGGCAGGAAAGAAATGGAAGAAGGGAATTAAAACGTGGAAAGCAGAAGCAGAAAAGAAGCATGAGGAGAGTAGAGATCGAAGTTGGATGGATACTGCATGTAAACAAGGGATAGAGTTACGAAATAAGGATGGCACTATGAAAGGATGGAAAGTATTGCAACTAGAATGCCAGTGGGCGAAGGAACAAGAGAAAATAATTAAGAGACAGGCAGGAGGTGAGAAACAGGTGATGGTAAACAGATGCTAGCAAATAGAACGGTCCTGCCAAACATGAGGGAAGTATGTACATTACAGAGGGACGCCTCTGATAACCCAAAACAACTATGGAAACAGGAGGGCTGTGCCATTGATTCGGCTCACCCCGCTTGGACAAGTTGGTGTATCTGATGCATTTTTACCTGTTTTACTAACATATATTCACTCACTTACCCATGCTGGTAAGGAGGGAATGATAAGGATGATAAAGGAAACGTGGTGGCACCTGAAAAATCCGGCAAGAGGCACTGAAGCAGGCCTCTGAATGTAAAATTTGCCAACGAAGTAATCCAGGCAAACCAATTAAGATATCCTCAGGGGTGACGCCAATGCCATCACGACCGTTTGAATGCATACAGATTGATTTTATTGATATGCCAAGGGCCCAGTGTTATAAATATTGCTTAGTGATTTTAGATTTATTTAGCAGGTGGATTGAAGCTCTACCCACCACTAATAATACTGCTGAGACTACAGTAACATTGTTGTTAAGGGAAGTTATTCCCAGGTTTGGCCTACCTACTGTCATAAGCTCGGACAATGGTCCCCATTTTATTGCCACTATTAGTAAGGAAATATGTACACATTTTTATATCCGACAGCAATTTCACTGTGTACATCACCCACAGGCATCTGGGATGGTGGAAAGAGCCTATGGGGCATTGCAAAACAAAATTACCCCGGGGGAATCCTTTTTCTGACTGTGTTATAGAAAAATTGGGGATGAAGACAAATTCGGTGGAGAAATGAGGATAGGATAGGGAGACTGAAAAGTCACGGGGAGTCTGACTAATCATGATCTGGATCAAAGTCCAATTAGGGTTAGGTAACCAGGATTCTGGTAAACAGAAGTCTTGTCAGAAAAAGGGAAAGTAAATTACAAAGAGACGTCTTTGAAGATGAAATATTATATACTGCTGGTAAAACAATTTTTTTGTGTATGTACTGCTTGTAAAACAATGTTTTTTGTATGTGGAATGTGTGAAATTTGAAGCAATGAGCAAAGGTGTGTGTCCCTTTAAGAACAGTTTGTCCTTTAAAATGCAAATGAACAGGCAGGTTATGGTGTGTTCCTTTAAGGCACTGCCATGAATGGGGGGTGGAGTTATACTCAAATGATAAAATGTGTTGGTTGTTATAAATCTTTTGAGCCGAGTTCAAAAAAAGACTCATCCCAATTAAAGTGTTAAATGAGATTGGAAATGTCAAAATTACAGAGAAAAAGAAAATGTATTATTGATTACTGATTCTGAGTGAGTTCTTTTGGGAAAGATTGTTTTGATGTGATAACAGAGGTTGTCCTTTAAAATGCAAATGAGGCAAGATTACGGTCTGCAGACGAACAAAGGTGTTGAAGCATGTGCTGTGTAAGGGAAATGAATGTACATGTAAAATTGTCTTATGGCTTACAAAAGGGGGTTTGAGGGAACTCACAATGAGGGATAAAAGGTGAAAAGATAAGTAGATTGGGGAAGAGAACATATTTGGAGAATTTAATATTTAGGTGGGGAGAGCCTCTTCAGATATAATTGGATTAAAGAATAAGTTCACAGAGAAGTGTTTAAGAAGGAACTGCAGATGCTGGAAAATCAAAGGTAGACAAAAGTGCTGGAGAAACTCAGGGGATGAGGCAGCATCTATGGAGCGAAGGAAATAGGCATCATTTTGGGCCGAAGCCCTTCTTCAGAGTAGATTGGGGTTATTCAACTGCAGCTAGAGAAACAGGATTTACAACTTTTTTATTGATTCAGGAAAGGCTGCTGTGCCCACCCCCTGGAGAGTGGGGGGAAGCCACCTACAGGCCCTGGGCAATTAACTAATTATGTATGGACAGCAATTAACCCAGGTCTTGCCAGATCTGCATTCCCAGGTTAGAGGAGCTGGGCTGAAAACCAGTGAGCACAGGGACGAGTCCATAAAGGCTACAAAATGACCATGTGCTGGGACAAGAAGAAATTGAGATTGTGTTGAAAGGAACAACCAAGTGCTATCAACAACATAAACTGCTGTGAAGATTGAAGATCATCGTCGTTGGATACATTTGATTGACTGTGAACGGTTTGTGGAGCTATTGACCCTCCTTTTATTCTGGGGTGGCCCACATGGACTGGACTTTCTTCAGAATGGCAAACTTGCAGACTAACCCACATTTAAAGGATGGTACATACATCCTTTTAAACAAGATTGGAGTCAAACATGACAAGTGCAGCAAAGATACCCTGACTACAGACAGTGAGATAATTTGCCTGATGAGATGCTTATGGTCTTTCGTATGTACTCGGCAAGGACTGTAGCTATTATCAAGATTTTGATAAAAGGATGGAATGATAAAGCTGAATTATGTTAAAAAATATAAGAAAAGCTTACAGCTTATATTTAGTCTCAAATCAGGCTTTTCTCCAGTAGAATAATACAGAAAGGCAAGTTAAGTTGCCTCAGGTTTTGGGGTATTGAGATAATAAATACCATAACATTGTCTCCCAAGTGAGGAAGTGACAGAGAAAGAAACAGCTAGTCACATCTTTGAAGTAAGATGCCATAAAACAAATGGCCAATGTTTATGGGGGAGGAGGTGATGAGAGAGGAACCAGGGAAGTGGAAAGATAAGATGCCATAAACCAAATGGCCTATGTTTATGAGGGACCAAGTGACAGAGAGGAAGCAGCGAAAGAGCTAGGGTGATCTCTTTGAAGATAAAATGACCTAAAACAAATGGCCAATGTTTTTAGTATATCTTGTACCATGTAAACAAAAGGCCTTTGATGTGATGCATTCTGTGGAAACCTTTTCCTGTACCTCTGCCCATGACTAATGTCTGTGGAATGTGCTAAGGGGACAAAAAAAAACTATTTAAGACAATGTAATTCTGTTGTTCAGAGAAGGGGACCGAGGACAGTCGAGTGTCTACATTGGTCACTTAGCTGGAATTCTCGCTCCCTTCCATCGGCCGATGTTAAGTAAAGTTTTGAACTGGTCTACCAAACAGTTTGTGTGGTGTCTGTTTATTAAGAAGCAAACCTGTTTAGTTGTTATAAAAGTAACTTTTTCACAGCAACGGACTGTTCCAGCTGCTAAGGTCAGGCAAACGCCTCCACTGTCACGCTGTGAAAACAGAGGATGAGACGGAGTTTCTTCCCACAGGCCATCAGGAATGTAAACTCTCATCTCACCAGCGACTAATTTACTGTTGTGTTGTGTCTTTTGTAAACAATTATTTTCTAACATGTAAATACTGATTCTGTTCTATTCTGTTCTGTAGTTTTTGCACAAACCTGCAGCCATTGCCACTTTCATTTCACTGCACATCTTGTATGTGTATGTGACAAATATTGTTGGCTTGGCTTGACTTGTTTGATCAAAACTTACATCATCAGGGCATGGTGGCAAGAACCACGTCCCCACAGCAATTGCAACTGCTCCAGAGAGGAGGCACGACATACCCGTTGCTTCGTGTAGTGGGTTAATTTATTACAATTGTAAAGGGCCTGTCCCACTTTCACCACCTAATTCACAACCTTTTTTACTCGTGGACATTTTTCATCAGGCTAGAAAAACGCCCCGACCTACTTGATGCCACGAGTACCTACGACTAGCATCACGGCCTGCTACAACTTACCTATGACCTCGTGACGACCATGCTGTGAGTATGAGTCAAGGGCAAACTCGGCAGAGGTCGTGAATTAGGTTGTGAAAGTGGGACAGGGCCTTAACTGCTTCAGAGAGGGTGTCATTGTAAATGCTTCAGGTTTTCACCCTACACCCCAATTCTTCACCAGTCTTATTTTACTCCGCACCTGATATCGGAGATTATTCGCAGATCATCACCCTCAAAGCCCTGCATCATAATCTTTTACATACCGCCCCCACCACCAATTACACTCAACACGATCCGAACTCTGCCTCTCATAATCCCATATCCCCTGACTCCGCTATTTTTAAGAGCCCTATCTAGCTCTCTCTTGAAAGCATCCAGAGAACCGGCCTCCACCGCCCTCTGAGGCAGAGAATTCCACAGATTCACAACTCTCTGTGTGAAAAAGTGTTTCCTTGTCTCCGTTCTAAATGGCTTACCTGACATCCCTTGTCAGCCACGGTCGCCCCTTACTCCCCTTGGAATCTTTCTTCCTCTTTGGAATGAACTGATCCTGCACCTTCTGTATTATTTCCAGAAATACCTGCCATTGTTGTTCCACTGTCATCCCTGCTGGGGTCTCTTTCCAGTCAACTTTGGCCAGCTCCTCCCTCATGGCCCCATAGTCCCCTTTATTCATCTGCAACATTGACACCTCCGATTTACCCTTCTCCCTCTCCAATTGTAGATTAAACCTGACCATTTTATGGTCACTACCTCCTAATGGCTCATTAACCTCAAGTTCCTTTATCAAATCCGGTTCGTTACACAACACTAAATCCAGAATTGCCTTCTCCCTGGTAGGCTCCAGTACAAGCTGCTCTAAGAATCCATCACGAAGGCACTCCACAAACTCCCTTTCTTGGGGTCCAGTCTCAACCTGATTTTCCCAGTCTACCTGCATGTTGAAATCTCCCATAACAAGCGTAGCATTACCTTTCTTCCTTGCTTCGTTCCAGCTAGTCGGGTGAATATTGATTAGCGAGGTGCGGCTGTAGTTCTGTTGGTGCAGTGAACAGTATTTGCGTGCAAGCAGCTGCCTGTCCACAGAGTGTATTCCAACCCTCCCATTCCTCAGAACAGGGAGCGGTCTCGCTACAGAAACCAAGACTAACCCGTTTGACAACCTTCTACTGTATAATGTGCATAAAGTACTTTTAAAATTCCTGTTAACCCTTTCTGCTGCCAGGAATACAGTAACATGGATAGGATTTGAACATAACCTGTAGGAATATTGTCTGCAACATTCCTGGAAAAGTCTCCTTCATCTTGTTACTCATAGTTTTATTTCTTCCTTCCTTCATAGAAACATAGAAAATAGATGCAGGAGTAGGCCATTCGGCCCTTCGAGCTTGCACCGCCATTCAATATGATCATGGCTGATCATCCAACTCAGTATCCTGTACCTGCCTTCTCTCCATACCCCCTAATCCCTTTAACCACAAGGGCCACATCTAACTCCCGCTTAAATATAGCCAATGAACTGGCCTCAACTACCTTCTGTGGCAGAGAAGGTCCTTTCTTCCTTGTTTTTCTATTTGCGCACGAACGGTACACGACAGCGCTACGATGTTTCACCACGTTACTCACCGTTCTCCTGTGCTGTGAGTGCAAAAAGTTTCATTCAGATCGGTGGTATCTTGTAAAACTTAGCGAGGTTTAAAGATCTTAAAAATCGCGCGTGTGCAGATTGGTCTCCTCTCCTGTCAGTCACCCGGGATGGCGACAACCCTTCCGGTGCTCCATCGCCGCACTGAATGGCCGGCTCATCTGTCACAATAAAGCTGAAGGAGCTGAGCGAGCAGAGTTTGTGCATCACTGCGGCCGGAGTGCGGAGCGTCCCGAGTGCGGAGCCTGGCCGACTGCGATGCCAACTGCGGCAACCGTGAGATCCTGAGGAAGTGAGGAGGGAGAGTGGGGGGATTGATGGAGCCGGTGGGGCCGGGCGCTGGGCCGGACGGGCAGCCAATGGCCAGGGATCTTCCCGGTACAATATAAGACAATATAATACATATGATACAATACTATACAATATACAACATAATACAATATTATACAATCTAATCCAATAATATACAATTTAAGGCAATATAATACAAGAATATACCATATAATACAATATAATAATATATTGTCATATTTATATTTATCTAATATATTTATCATTATATTTATTTAATATATTTATCATTAATGTTTTATTATTAGTAATGTTTAGTGTTTTCTGAGTCATTCGTAACTGTCACTGTATGTCATGTTGTTACTTGTGGGCGGAGCACCAAGGCAAATTCCTTGTATGTGAATACTTGGCCAATAAACTTACTTACTTACGTAATACAATACAAGACAATATAATACAATAATATACAATATAATACAACTAGACTAAATGGGACCCGTTGGGTCCCATGTTCACACGGGAGGGCTGGTCCCCCAAAGCAATATTCCACCTCTCCACCAATTCCCCCCTCTTTTGTGTCCCTCTCTGCTCCACCCTCCTCCTACTCTTCCCCCCCCCTAACCGTTCATCGCCGCTGTTAATCGTTTCCACCGCTGTTAACCGCTCCTAACCTGACAGCTGGAACCTGTCGTCCGTGAAGCCCCGTCGGAGATCGGCATCCCCAACACGTCTTGGCCTCAGAGACTTGGCAGCCGTTCTCCCCGTTAAACTCATCTTCGGTGAACGAGAGTCCGACTGTCTCGGAAATCAGAAATAAAGACTCGCAGATGCTGCAAATCTGAAACAAAGACCCAGATGCTACAAATGTGAAATAAAGACCCACAGATGCTGCAAATTTGAAATAAAGACCCACAGATGCTGCAAATGTGAAATAAAGACCCGCAGATGCTGCAGGTCTAAAATCAAACCCGAAAACACAACCTCAAGTTCCCATTTAGGTTGCACACCACCTCGACTTTAAAATATCGATGAGTCCAAATGGTGAACTCTCTCCCCCAACAGATCCTGTCACACATGGGTGGAATTGGCTGCTCACAACTTCTGCTCAAATAAAACAAATGCTGTTCCGACACATAAACACAACTCAATCATTTAACACACATTTCTAATTCCAAGTAAGGTTACAATTGGCAAAGTCACGGGCTGTTAGGTGGTTAATTGGAATAAGTCCGGATATTATTAACTGTATTTGGAACTTTGATAAATTATTGGAAAGGCTAAATTTCACGAGAGCATCAATTGAGGTGTATAGAGTAATGAGATGAGGGATGAGAGGAGGAGGACCACTTTCCCTGAGTAATTCGGTCGAATACAGGGTAGCACGGTGATACAGGAATTAGCTGAAAGATTGTAGACCTGGTGAAACGTTTCTCCCACCACAGGATCAGTACAGATCAGGAACTCAGCCAAAATTACCTTTGAAGAAACGTATACACTAAAATGTGTGCTTGAAGACTGGTTACCAGAAGGTGGGATCTGACCGATGAACTCTTGCACAACCGGCAAAGACACTGTGGGGCGAATAACTGGCTTCCTCTGTCCTCAATGTATTGAAACCGCAAATGACCAACGGTAGCTGGGGGGTGGAGGTACCACTGGTAGACAGAGTGATGAAGACAGGAATCCCAAGCACATTTACACAGGGTGGAGCTGGGCACCATGTTATCTAATACAGCAAGGCACCATGTTAATTGTATAATAGTACAAACAACATTGACAGAATACAGCATTGCTGCTTCATTGTCTGCTGGCGAGGATGGTCTCACATTTCCCACAGTCACCCCATCTGGCACCATGCTGTCACCCACCCACCCTGTCCCCATCCTGCCGAGCCCTCTCGACACCCTCCACACCCCATCCCCACCCTCCTGAACCCTCTCTTCACCCTCCACACCACATCCCCCCCTCCCAAACCCTCTCTTCACCCTCTACACCCCATCCCCCCCTCCTAAGCCCTCTCTTCACCCTCCACACCCCATCCTCACCCTCCTGAACCCTCTGTTCACCCTCCACAACCTCCTGAACCCTCTCTTCACCCTCCACACCACATCCCCACCCTACTGAACCCTCTCTTCACCCTCCACACCCCATCCTCACCCTCCTGAACCCTCTCTTCACCCTCCACAACCTCCTGAACCCTCTCTTCACCCTCCACACCCCATCCCCACCCTACTGAACCCTCTCTTCACCCTTCACACCCCATCCTCACCCTCCTGAACCCTCTCTTCACCCTCCACAACCTCCTGAACCCTCTCTTCACCCTCCACACCCCATCCCCACCCTACTGAACCCTCTCTACGTCCTCCACATCCCACCCACTCTCCCAAACCCTCTGTGCAAAATTTTGTAACCTTGCTCCTATAGGGAGGTTTCATGGCAGTCGGGTCACGACCCATGAACCGTACTGTTGCTACGCTACGCCAAATGGATTACATGCGATGAACTGCAGGTAAGCACTCTCCATTGTTTCCAGCGTAGCGAGGCCGTTAAAACCCGCCGAAATTGTCAATTTTTGCGCTGTAAATAATTATGGAAATCGGGATAAGCGTGAGAGAGAATCAAATACACAGGACAAGATGTTAAGAAGTCCCTTGTGCCAATAGGTGGAGAGCATTTCACGACATTCGTTGATTGTTGAGAGTGGTAGACGCTCAACATCGGGGGGGGGGGTGGGGGGGGTAACCTTCAGGACAGTTGGGCACAGGACACATCATCAGTAGTGTACCCTTGCATCACTGGGTGTTTCGGCCTTTTAACACTATACACCCTCCACAAGGGCGGCCCGCTGCAGGATGATCAACCCTCAGCGCATGTCCCGTGTCAAACCGTCCCAAAGATTCACCCCGACATACTTGGGGCCCAGCATGGGTCTTTCCGCTTGAGCCAAATCCACCGGCTGCTTCTTTCAGCCGCCTCTGAGAGTGATCTTATGGTCTTCCGCAGAGCCTGACCGTGGATTCCAAGCTCCTTCAGCAGTCTGATGGTAGATGACGCAACAAATCCTCTGCATCCCACTTCAACTGGATAGACTTTGGTGTTCCAGCCACGCTGCGTTGCCTCTGCTGCAAGCTCTGCGTAGCGCAGCTTCTTACGCTCATAGGCCTCCTCAACAGAGTTCTCCCATGGAACTGTGAGCTCTATGATGTAAGCAGTCTTCTGTGAAGGGGACCAGAACACCAAGTCTGGCCTGAGGGTGGTGGAAGCAATTTCAGGTGGAAAAATTAGTTGTCGGCCGATGTCCGCCAGCATCCTCCAGTCACGGGCCCTGCATTGGCTTCCTTCTTCTGATCTGGTGGAAGGAAGTTTAGAAGTTTTCTGTCCTTCTCGGACAAAGGTTATTACCCTTAGGGGAGGGGGGTTGCTTGCTCTCGGAGGCAAGGAGTTGGTCGCACACCGCCTGTTCTCAAGGGCTGATGCCAGGCTTTTTAGTACCTGATTATGCCGCCACATGTATCTCCCTTGCGTGAGGCTGGTCTTGCAGCCTACCATGATGTGTTTGAGGGTCGCTGGAGTTGGGCAGATGGCACAGGTTGGATCCTCGCCGTACCACTGATGGAGGTTCTTTGGTGATGGAAGCACGTCATATGTCGCTCTGATGATGAAGCTGATCTTGCTTGCTTCCATTTCCCATAGTTCTTTCCAGCTGATCTTCCTCCGCTCCACACCTTCCCACTGCATCCATTGCCCCTGCTTGGCAAGAGAGATCGCCTTTGCACTTCTTGCGGCCTCCTCCTGTCGCCGCACCTCCTCAACCACCAACGTCCTCCGCTCTGATGTTGTGGCCTTTCGCCAAGTTGGTTTACTTGTCGTAAGGCCAAAGCCTCCTCTTCCCTGCTGGACTTGCCCCACTATGTCTTTGTGCCTCAGGGCTGATGAAGCTTGCTGTACTGCATCAGATGGTGTCCACTTCCGGCCAGTTGCTAGGGGCGGCGCAACAGCACTGATGATCTTGTCTCTAGAGTCCCTCAGTGTCATCTGGAGTCTTACTTTAGAACACTTATATTCCTCTGTTAGACTAGTGAGAGGTAGTTCCAGGACCCCTTTGCCATAGAGGCCGATGTTAGTTAGACATCGTGGGACACCGAGCTATTTCTTCACGTATGAAGTTATGGTTCGCTCCATCTTCTCCACAGTTGTTATTGGGGCTTCATAAACGGTCAGTGGCCACATTGTCCGAGAAAGGAGTCCAAACTGTAGGCACCAGAGCTTCAGTTTCCCAGGCAGTAGGGTCTGATTGATGTTCTCCAGTCCATTGACAATTTCTTGCCTTAGTTGTTGCACCTGCTCTTTGTCCTTGAGACTTGCGTTATACCATCTTCCCAGGCTTTTAACTGGCTGCTCAGACACTGTTGGTATTGGGTCGTCACCGATACAGAACCTTGTGTCTCTAAGCACCCCCTTGACTGTGGAGATGCTTCGAGATTTACTTGGTTTGATTTTCATTCGGGCCCACTTGATGTTCTCCTGCAGCTTTCCAAGTAGCCGCTTGGTGCATGCTGCAGTAGTGGTTAGTGTTGTCATGTCGTCCATGTATGCCCTGATGGGTGGCAGACGGAGCCCAGCCCTGGTTCGTTCACCGCCCACCACCCATTTTGAGGCCCTGATGATGACTTCCATGGCCATTGTAAAGGCCAAGGGTGAGACTGTGCAGCCTGCCATGATGCCTACTTCCAAGCGCTGCCATGTTGTACTGAAGTCAGCTGTTGTGAAGCACAGCTGCAGGCCTTGGTAATATTTCTTGACCAGTGTGGTGATGAGCTCTGGTACATGGAAAAAGGCAAAAGATTCCCAAAGGAGTTCATGGGGAACTGAACCAAATGCATTGGCCAGATCGAGGAAGATCACATGTAGGTCTCTCTTGTCCTTCTTAGCTGCTTGGATCTGGTGCCAGATCATGCTTGTATGCTCCAAGCAGCCCGAAAATCCTGGAATTCCTGCTTTCTGTACAGATGTATCAATGTACTTGTTTGTTACCAGATAGGTGGACAGCCTTTGTGATACAATGCTAAAAAAGATTTTTCCCTCGACGTTGAGGAGACATATTGGCCGGAATTGGCTGATGTCTGACGAATCCTTTTCTTTAGGTATTAGCACGCCGCCGGCCCTTCGCCACGCCTTAGGTATTGTTTGCTTCTTCCACACCACCCTATGAGCTTCCATAGAAAGCGTAACACATCCGGTGCGTTCTTATAGAGTTTGTATGGTACTCCGTTTGGCCCCGGAGCTGATGCTGCTCTTGCTCGCCGGACCGTGTTCTCCACCTCTTTCCATCTCGGAGGGCTGGTGTCCATGTTGAATTCAGGTGGTTGAATAGGCGGGATGTCATGTGGGATGACCAACTGCTCATGCCTTTTCGTGTCTTTGTGGACCTTTTCCAGGTGTTCCTCCAATTCCTGTTTTGATGTTTTCAAAGTTCCACTTTTTTCCTTTGCGAAGAGGTCTTTGATGAACTTGAAAGGGTTTTTATAGAACCGTGTTCTTGTGTGTTCTTTCTTCTTGCGAAGTTTCCTCAAGTTCTCTGCTTTTCGCAAGGTTGCCAATCGGTTCTTGATGTCCTCTTGGAGTAGCATGAGACCTTCTCTCTCTGCGTCAGTTGCTTTTTTCCATTGCTTTTTCAACTGTCTCCTCTCTCTGATTAGCCTCTCGATCTCCTGCTGCCTCCTGGACTTGATTGGTGTTGGTAATTTCTTTCCACCTCTCCCTTTACTCACCCCAAACCGTTCTTCTCCATAGCTGTAGATTGTGTTGCCCATCCTTTCAAGCTTTTCCACTGCTGTGCCCGCTTGTTGCTCCAAGATATGTATTAGGTCACTGTTGACCGTCTCCCACTCTTTCTTTTCAACAGCCTTGGGCCATTTCACTCCAGGTTTGTGCCCTTTGATCTTTCCCTCCAATGGAGGTCTTTGTAGTTGTTGCGTGGGCTCCTCCACCGGCATTTCTGTGCTTGTATCACCCTCTTCAGTGACATGGGTGCTGATGCTCTGCGAACTTTGGTTTGTGTCCCGTCGCTGTGCTTCACTCGACTGATTTGACTGGTTGCTTCGTAAGAAGTACTGGTCAATGCGAGGCCCATGTTTCTGCTCTCTCAAGCACTTTTTCTTCCCTTGGTGGATCTTCAAGCCTTTCACTGATCTTAATTTCTCCCAACCACAGATGCACACCTGAAGTTTGTGTCCCGCAGCTGTTGTGGATGTCTCATGTGCCATGCTCTCCTTGTCAGTAGTCGTTTCCGTTCCTGGGTCTGTAACCGTGTTATCAATCGGTGAGCCATCTTCCGCCCCCGCTCTCGCAGGCTCTAGGGGTATTCTCTTTATTTTACTTTTAGTAGCATTTAGCGGGTGTCTCCAACTAGCTGAAACAGCGTTGGGGACTGCTGTCATGGGTAGCTAGCCCATGACGGCCCCAGTGGGGTCTGTTCCCTCCTGTCAGCTGTCTCTCCAAGCTGTCACATGGACTTTCCCATGTTGTCAGCTGTCCTTTCACAGCAGTCACTGGACGAGTCCAGATTATCAGAATCAAATACACAGGACAAGATGTTAAGAAGTCCCTTGTGCCAATAGGTGGGGAGCATTTCACGACATTCGTTGATTGTTGAGAGTGGTAGACGCTCAACATCGGGGGGGGGATGGGGCGGGGGGGTAACCTTCAGGACAGTTGGGCACAGGACACATCATCAGTAGTGTACCCTTGCATCACTGGGTGTTTCGGCCTTTTAACACTATACACCCTCCACAAGGGCGGCCCGCTGCAGGATGATCAACCCTCAGCGCATGTCCCGTGTCAAACCGTCCCAAAGATTCACCCCGACATACTTGGGGCCCAGCATGGGTCTTTCCGCTTGAGCCAAATCCACCGGCTGCTTCTTTCAGCTGCCTCTGAGAGTGATCTTATGGTCTTCCGCAGAGCCTGACCGTGGATTCCAAGCTCCTTCAGCAGTCTGATGGCAGATGACGCAACAAATCCTCTGCATCCCACTTCAACTGGATAGACTTTGGTGTTCCAGCCACGCTGCGTTGCCTCTGCTGCAAGCTCTGCGTAGCGCAGCTTCTTACGCTCATAGGCCTCCTCAACAGAGTTCTCCCATGGAACTGTGAGCTCTATGATGTAAGCAGTCTTCTGTGAAGGGGACCAGAACACCAAGTCTGGCCTGAGGGTGGTGGAAGCAATTTCAGGTGGAAAAATTAGTTGTCGGCCGATGTCCGCCAGCATCCTCCAGTCACGGGCCCTGCATTGGCTTCCTTCTTCTGATCTGGTGGAAGGAAGTTTAGAAGTTTTCTGTCCTTCTCGGACAAAGGTTATTACCCTTAGGGGAGGGGGGTTGCTTGCTCTCGGAGGCAAGGAGTTGGTCGCACACCGCCTGTTCTCAAGGGCTGATGCCAGGCTTTTTAGTACCTGATTATGCCGCCACATGTATCTCCCTTGCGTGAGGCTGGTCTTGCAGCCTACCATGATGTGTTTGAGGGTCGCTGGAGTTGGGCAGATGGCACAGGTTGGATCCTCGCCGTACCACTGATGGAGGTTCTTTGGTGATGGAAGCACGTCATATGTCGCTCTGATGATGAAGCTGATCTTGCTTGCTTCCATTTCCCATAGTTCTTTCCAGCTGATCTTCCTCCGCTCCACACCTTCCCACTGCATCCATTGCCCCTGCTTGGCAAGAGAGATCGCCTTTGCACTTCTTGCGGCCTCCTCCTGTCGCCGCACCTCCTCAACCACCAACGTCCTCCGCTCTGATGTTGTGGCCTTTCGCCAAGTTGGTTTACTTGTCGTAAGGCCAAAGCCTCCTCTTCCCTGCTGGACTTGCCCCACTATGTCTTTGTGCCTCAGGGCTGATGAAGCTTGCTGTACTGCATCAGATGGTGTCCACTTCCGGCCAGTTGCTAGGGGCGGCGCAACAGCACTGATGATCTTGTCTCTAGAGTCCCTCAGTGTCATCTGGAGTCTTACTTTAGAACACTTATATTCCTCTGTTAGACTAGTGAGAGGTAGTTCCAGGACCCCTTTGCCATAGAGGCCGATGTTAGTTAGACATCGTGGGACACCGAGCTATTTCTTCACGTATGAAGTTATGGTTCGCTCCATCTTCTCCACAGTTGTTATTGGGGCTTCATAAACGGTCAGTGGCCACATTGTCCGAGAAAGGAGTCCAAACTGTAGGCACCAGAGCTTCAGTTTCCCAGGCAGTAGGGTCTGATTGATGTTCTCCAGTCCATTGACAATTTCTTGCCTTAGTTGTTGCACCTGCTCTTTGTCCTTGAGACTTGCGTTATACCATCTTCCCAGGCTTTTAACTGGCTGCTCAGACACTGTTGGTATTGGGTCGCCACCGATACAGAACCTTGTGTCTCTAAGCACCCCCTTGACTATGGAGATGCTTCGAGATTTACTTGGTTTGATTTTCATTCGGGCCCACTTGATGTTCTCCTGCAGCTTTCCAAGTAGCCGCTTGGTGCATGCTGCAGTAGTGGTTAGTGTTGTCATGTCATCCATGTATGCCCTGATGGGTGGCAGACGGAGCCCAGCCTTGGTTCGTTCACCGCCCACCACCCATTTTGAGGCCCTGATGATGACTTCCATGGCCATTGTAAAGGCCAAGGGTGAGACTGTGCAGCCTGCCAAGATGCCTACTTCCAAGCGCTGCCATGTTGTACTGAAGTCAGCTGTTGTGAAGCACAGGTGAAGGTTGCAATCTCCCACCCTCACTCTCTCTCTCCCCTCTCCCCTCCCTCTCCCGTCTCTCTCACCCCACCTCTCTCCCCTCTCTCTCTCCCCCTCCCTCTCTCCACCCCTCTCGCTCCCCCTCTCTCTCCCTCTCTCTCCCCTCTCTCCCTCTCCCGTCTCTCTCGCCCCCATCTCTCTCCCCCCTCTCTCTACCCCTCTCTCTCCCCCTCACTCTCGCCCCCTCTCTCGCCCCCTCTCTCTCCCCTCTCTCTCTCCCCCTCTCGCCCCCCTCTCTCTCCCCTCTCTCTCTCTCCCGTCTCTCTCTTTTAAGTCAAGACTAAAGACTTATCTATACTCCCAAGCCTTTCCTCACGTCCTCTGAGTGAGGGCTACATGTATATATGTATGTAGTTTGTTTTGTTTGTGCTATTCTTATAACAAATGTAAAGCACTTTGGCCAACGAGAGTTGTTAACCGGCAAATGCTGCAAATGTGAAATAAAGACCCACAGATGCTGCAAATGTGAAATAAAGACCCGTAGATGCTGCAAATGTGAAATAAAGACCCACAGATGCTGCAAATGTGAAATAAAGACCGGCAGATGCTG
>JAXLNO010000404.1:0-26663 GCA_038087875.1 Malacoraja senta | reverse complement strand
AGAGAGAGAGAGAGAGAGAGCATACAGGGCCCGACTCTCTGGAAACCCGGAGTGGGTAGCAGCGAGGGGAGGAGCAGGATAGGAGCGGTTAGCAACAGGAGGGAGGGGGCGCGGAGAGGCGTGACTTCACTCGCTGCGCAGGCCGTGAAGAGAAAGTTCTTCAAATGCAAGCCGGGAAGCTCGTGAGCGCGGGTGACCTCCGGTGACCTCGGGATCTGCAGAACTTACTCGTTCTTTCTGCGCCTTTTGAAGACCGGGGGGGGGAGGGGGGGAGGGTGGTGACGTAACTCGTGGAAAACAGTGGCCCTGCACGTTGACAGCAGCTGCTTTAATCCAGAGCCGGTGGGGGCGCGGTAGGGGGAGGGGTGGGGATGGGGGGCTGGGCCACGAGCAAAGGCATTGTGACGTCATCAGCTGGCCAGCGTTTAGATTTAAAAAAAATGTCAGATTGGTGAACAATTTTAGTAAATAAGTCGGGTAATAATTAACCGAATTTTCAGATGAGGGGATTTTTGAAATCATGAGGTAAATCTCTACCGGAATATGTATGAATTTCACCGTTACCGAATCGGGTTTTCGAGGAGATGTGAATCACAGACAAAGTTCAAGTTTGAAAAGCAATAGGAACAAACATCCAGAGTATATGATGTTCCCAAACAGAACAATGGCATTCTTACCTGCAGCAATACACCATAATGCAGCACCACCCGGTGGTTAGGCCACTTACTGTGCGAACCCTCGGCAGTCAGGAGTAGGGTCACGTGACTGGGTAATGGCGGGAAGGAGTTGTCACGACGCTTGGGGGTGTGCCCTAGTATAAGTATTGAGCCCCGGGTCAGCCTTCCCCCATTCACGTGCGTGTTGTTCTCTTTACTTCAGCAATAAAGATCTCTTTGTTTCATCACGCGTGGCTTGCTTATTCATCCACCATAATGGTGACCCCGACAATCCAAATCAGTCATTTTGGAGTTCGCAGCCAATGATCAACCTAAACAGCAATCCAGCCCAGCAGAATGCTGTCTCCCTGAAGCTGCCCGTGTTCTGGACATCACAGCCCCAAGTGTGGTTCCAACAAGCCGAGGCCCAGTTTCACGTTCGACGCATCATGGCTGATGACACCCATGTGGTCGGCGCATTGGATCAGGAGACGGCCGGTCGCCTGGTCCCTTACCTACACGCGCCGCCGGATCAGGACCAATACGAGGGCCTTAAAGCGCTGCTCTTGCGGACCTTTAGGCTCAGCCGCCGGGACCACTCAGCACGGCTCATGCACATGGGCGGCCTCAGCGATCGCTAGCCGTGAATGAGATGCTCACCCTCATGGACAGTCATCGGCCCTGCCTGCTCTTCGAACACGCCTTCTTGGAGCAGATGCCGGACGACATCCGCCTGCTGCTCGCCGGTGAGGATTTCGCAGACCCCCTGCTGCTAGCTGAGCGTGCAGACGAGCTGTGGCAAGCCAAGAAGCAGGGCGGTGGCTCGATTGACCGAGTAGCGGCAGTGCCTTGGAGGGCCCAGAAACCAGGCCCTGCGTCCACTGGGAGTTCAGCTGCGTCGCCTGTCCCAAACGACCCCGGTAAGGGGAAGTGGTGTTACTACCACCAGCGCTAGGGTCCTGCAGCCCATCAGTGCTGCCCGCCCTACACATATCCGGGAAATGCTGGGGCTGGCCACCAGTAGTCGCTGCGGCAGTCGGCCTGAAACACCGCCTCTAGGCGTGGGATCAGCACTCGGGACAACGGTTCCTGGTTGACACGGGCGCAGAGGTTAGCGTTTTACCCCCGTTGCCGATGGGCACCCGTTCTGGCAAGCGGGGGCCTTCTCTGACTGCAGTCAACGGCAGATCCATACGGACATATGGGGTTCACATGATCCCGCTCATCTTTGGCCCCTGCCATTTTACCTAGACTTTTACGGTGGCCGACATTTCCCTGCCGTTGCTGGGCGCTGATTTCCTCCGGCCCAATCTCTGTTGGTGGATGTGCGGGGGCAATGCCTCGTCCGTCTACCCTTTCGCTTTCGTGCCTCCGATTCTGGGGGGATCCTGTGGCGCCACCTGGTGGTTAGGCCACTTACTCTGCGAACCCTCGGCAGCCGGGGGTAGGGTCATGTGACTGGGTATTGGCGGGAAGCAGTTGTCACGAGGTTTGGGGTTATGCCCTAGTATAAGTATTCAGCCCCGGATCAGCCTTCCCCCATTCGCGTGTGTGTTGTTCTCTTCACTTCAGCAATAAAGATCTCTTTGATTCACCACGCGTGGCTTGCTTATTCGCCTGTCATAATAGTACATATAGTATTCTGCAAACACCATAATAAATACCACAAAAAGGAACTCAGTATATATAAAATAAATAAACAAACAATAATAGTGCAAAGACACAAACAATGTCCCCCAAGTGTATGTCGTTTGGAGCGTATTTGAAAGTTGTAGTGTTTAATTGCCTGCTGGTTGTTGGGGAAATACTGCTGCTGAATCTGAACATTACACTTTTCAGGCTCCTGTATCTTCAGTTCAGTTTAGTTTATTGTCATGAGTGCCGATGTACAGTGAAAAGCTTTTGTTGTGTGCTAACCAGTCAGCGGAAAGATAATACATGATTACAATCAATCTATTTACAGTGTACAGATAGAGGCAATAACCTAAATAATATTTAGTGCAAGATAAAGCCAGTAAAGTCCGATCAAAGATATTGACTCCTAGGAATTTGAAGCTTTCAACCATCTCTACTCCGGCACCATCAATGCAAACTGGGGTATGTGTCGATCATTATCTCCTTTGTCTTCCTGACATTGAGAGAAAGGTTGTTGTCTCAACACCAGGACACGAGGTTCTCAATCTTCTTCCTTTCCTTTCCTTTATTACTTTATTGTCATTGTAGTGGTGCATACAACAAAATCCAGGCGCACCGCCTGAGTGGAGCTCAATTGTACAAGATAAAAAATAACAATAAAATAGCAGTAAAAAGTGAGAAAAATAAAAATTGTTCATCCACTCATACTGTGACACATACACACAGATTCACACACGCATACACATTCTGCCTACATATCCACCCTTACCAGAATATAAGATATTGCACAGAAGGTCATTGTCAGAATATAGGATATTGCACAGAATAGTATCATAAAAATGAATATTATAAATGAATATATCAGTAATGCTGTACAGTATAAATCTTGTACAGTATAAATATTGACCATGGGGGGTGGGCTTTCAGTGCAGACTTCAGAGTGGTGATGGCCTTGGGGTAGAAACGCTTTGTTAGCCTTGTGGTGTGCGCTTTGATGGACCTGTAGCGTTTACCTGAGGGCAGAAGGGCAAACAAGTGATAGGCGGGGTGAGATGGGTCCTTTAGGATACTGGATGCCTTCCGCAGGCATGGGAGCTATAGATGTCTTCCAGGACAGTGTGTTGGTGATCTTCTGGGCTGTATTGATGACTCTCTACAGAGCCTTCTTGTCAGCCGCAGTACTGTTGCCGTACCACACCAGGATGCCATGTGTCAGGACACTCTCTAAAGAGCAGCGGTAGAATGACACAAGCAGCTGTTTTGGCAAGTTGACTTTCCTGAGTGTTCTTAGGAAGTGAAGCTGTTGTTGTGCCTTCTTTACCAGGGAGTGCGTGTTAGTTGACCACCTGAGATCTGCTGAGATGTGGGTGCCCAGGAACATGAAAGTGGAGACTCTGTCCACTCTTTCTCCGTTTATGTGCAGTGGGGGATGGTCACCCTGCTTCTTCCTGAAGTTGATGATGAGTTCTTTAGTTTTCTTGGTATTGAGTGCTAAGTTGTTTTCTGAGCACCGGCCTATTAACCTCTGTACCTCCTCCCTGTGAGCCGAATCATCGCCCTCAGTGATCAGTCCCGCCACTGTCGTGTCGTCTGCAAATTTAATGAAGGTGTTCATGCTGTGGGTCGGTATACAGTGATAGGTATAGAGAGAGTAGAGGAGGGGGCTCAGCACACAGCCTTGTGGAGCTCCTGTGCTGAGTGTCAGTGGGGGGGAGTGGTGGGGGCCCATCCTGACTGACTGCGGCCGGTCCGTTAGGAAGTCCCTAATCCAAAGGCAGATGTTGTGTTGGAAGCCTAGGTTGGACATCTTGGAAACCAGTCTACTGGGTACGATTGTGTTGAATGCAGACCTGTAATCAACAAACAGCAGCCGTGCGTATGCTCCCCATTGTTCTAGATGGAGCAATACGGTATGGAGGACAGTGGCAATGGTTTCATCTGTTGACCTGTTGGCTGTGTATGCGTATTGGTGTGGATCCAGGGTGGATGGGAGAGCAGCCTTGATGTGCTTAAGGACCAGTCTCTCCAGGCACTTCATGATTATTGGTGTTAATGTGACCGGCCTGTAGTCGTTGAGGCAGGTTCTGGCTGTCTGCTTCGGAACTGGCCCAATTGTAGATGTTTTTAGGCATGTGGGAACAATGCTCTGTGCCAGGGATAGATTGAAAATGTTTGTGAACACATCAGCTATTTCAGCAGCGCAGTTTCTGACAACCCGTCCTGGAACTCCGTCCAAACCAGCTGCTTTCCATATGTTGACATTACGGAGCATGCGTGTGACATCAGCCGTCTGTATGATGAGTGTCTGCTGTTGGAAGCTGGAGCTGGAGTAGTGAACATGACAGTCTCAGTTCCCTCCACCTCATGCTGCCAAAGAAGTGCTGGAGCTGCTCGACCAGTGACGTACTGTTGCTAGTGGATGGGTTGGTGTTGTTATTGTAATTGGTGATGTGCTGTATACCTTGCCGTACACCACGGGGGTCTGAGTTGTCGAAGTGGCTCTTGTAGGCTGCTTTGGCATCTCTGGTGCCCCTCTTCAGCTAGGACCTGGCCACACTATACAGCTCTGTATTGCTGGACCGGAAAGCCATGTTGTGGGCTTTTAGCAGGAGTTGGACGTCTTTGGTCATCCATGGTTTGTTATTGGGAAAGACATGGATGAGTTTTGTGATAGTGACATTGTTTACACAGCTTTTTATGTAAAACAGTACAGTGAAGTGTAGGTGTCAATGTCCTCATCCGCAAATAAGTCCCAGTCGGTGCAGTTAAAGCAATCCTGCAGTTTCTCAGAAGCTCCCTCAGGCCACACTTGTATGTCTCTAGCAGCTGGTTTGACAGTGTTGATAAGAGGTCTGTATGCTGGTGTTAGAAACAAGGAGATGTGGCCAGACTGGCCCAGATGGGGGAGAGGTGATGCTTTGTACCCTTGTTTAATGTTACTATAAACATGGTCGAGTGTTTTTTTTCCTCTTGTGGGGCACTGCACATGTTGATAACATTTCGGGCGGACAGTCTTTAGTTTTGCTTGGTTGAAAATCACTTGCTATTATAAAACCTCCATCAGGATGGGCATGCCGTTGTCTGTTAATGGCAGTTAGCAGATAGCCCAAAGCTGTTGTAGTATTAGCATCTGGTGGTATCTACACAGCTGTGATTATGGCAACCGTCAATTCTCGTGGCTTATAGAAAGAGCAACATTTTATTGATAAATATTCTAAGTCCAGGGAGCAGTGGTTATCAATGACCTTTACATTTGTGCACCAGTTGTTGTTTGTATATACACAAATTCCTCCTCCCCTGCTATAGCCGGAGTCTCTGTTCCGGTCGTAGCGGTGAGCTGCGCGGCCTGCTAGCCTGATAGCCTTCTCCGGGATTGTCGAATTGAGCCACGTTTCCGTAATGATCATAACGCAGCAGTCCTTTATGTTTTTCTGCGTAGATGTGATAAGTTCCAGCTTTTCCATCTTGTTGGCAAGTGATCTTGCATTCGTGATGAAAAGACTTGGCTATGGAGGTTTGTACCCTAGCCCAGCATGTTTCCAAGCTCGGCAGCCTCGCTTTTGTTTCCTCTCTCTGCGTCACCTTCGTCGCTTTCCGGGTGGGACATTAATCCATGGAGACCCCAGCGGTCTGACCAGCTCTGGCGGAATGTTGTGTCCAAAGTTTTATATCGAACCGATGTTCAGTAGTTTGTGTCGGTTGTGTGATATGTTAACGTATGCATACGTGGCAATCAATAATAAATAAACTGCAAAACTACTAATTAAGGAGCGCCGTGCTCGAGGAGTGCTGAGCTGCTGCACATACGTGTGGCACCATTATTATTATCCTAAATGTACTAGGATTAAAGAAGGGGGCTGAGAACACAGGAGTGGCAGGAATAAAATGGGAATGTGGCCAGGGTGCTCTAGATCTCTGATGATGCTGCCTGTTTAATTTGAGGCAGCGACTCTTGTACATCCCTTTGATAGTGGGTAGGTCAGTACACATGAAGGACTGGGCAGCCTTCACCATTTTTGGCGAATTCCAGGGCATTCGAGTTGTAACCAGTCAATATGCTCTCAACTGTACACCTATAGAAGTTGAAGAGAGTTTTCATTGACATACCGAATTTCAATCTTCTAAGGAAGTAGAGGCGTTGGTGGGCTTTCTTTGTGATTGCATCAATGTGCTGGGTCCAGGACAGATCTTCATAGATACATAGATACATAGAAAATAGGTGCAGGAGTAGGCCATTCGGCCCTTCGAGCCTGCACCGCCATTCAATATGATCATGGCTGATCATCCAACTCAGTATCCCGTACCTGCCTTCTCTCCATACCCCCTGATCCCTTTAGCCACAAGGGCCACATCTAACTCCCTCTTAAATATAGCCAATGAACTGGCGTCAACTACCCTCTGTGGCAGAGAGTTCCAGAGATTCACCACTCTCTGTGTGAAAAAGTTTTTCCTCATCTCGGTCTTAAAGGATTTCCCCCTTATCCTTAAGCTGTGACCCCTTGTCCTGGACTTCCCCAACATCGGGAACAATCTTGCTGCATCTAGCCTGTCCAACCCCATAAGAATTTTGTACGTTTCTATAAGATCCCCTCTCAATCTCCTAAATTCTAGCGAGTATAAGCCAAGTCTATCCAGTCTTTCTTCATATGAAAGTCCTGACATCCCAGGAATCAGTCTGGTGAACCTTCTCTGCACTCCCTCTATGGCTATAATGTCCTTCCTCAGATTTGGAGACCAAAACTGTACGCAATACTCCAGGTGTGGTCTCACCAAGGCCCTGTACAACTGCAGTAGAACCTCCCTGCTCCTATACTCAAATCCTCTTGCTATGAAGGCCAACATACCATTCGCTTTCTTCACTGCCTGCTGCACCTGCATGCCTACTTTCAATGACTGGTGTACCATGACTCCCAGGTCTCGCTGCACCTCCCCATTTCCTAATCGGCCACCATTTAGATAATAGTCTGCCTTCCCGTTTTTGCCACCAAAGTGGATAACCTCACATTTATCCACATTATACTGCATCTGCCAAAAATTTGCCCACTCCCCCAGCCTATCCAAGTCACCTTGCAGTCTCCTAGCATCCTCCTCACAGCTAACACTGCCCCCCAGCTTAGTGTCATCCGCAAACTTGGAGATGTTGCTTTCAATTCCCTCGTCCAGATCATTAATATAAATTGTAAATAGCTGGGGTCCCAGCACTGAGCCTTGCGGTACCCCACTAGTCACTGCCTGCCATTGTGAAAAGGACCCGTTTACTCCTACTCTTTGCTTCCTGTTTGCCAGCCAGTTCTCTATCCACATCAATACTGAACCCCCAATACCGTGTGATTTAAGCTTGTATCCTAATCTCTTATGTGGTACCTTGTCGAAAGCCTTCTGAAAGTCCAGATACAACACATCCACTGGTTCTCCCCTATCCACTCTACTAGTTACATCCTCGAAAAATTCTATAAGATTCGTCAGACACGATTTACCTTTCGTAAATCCATGCTGACTTTGTCCAATGATTTCACCACTTTCCAAATGTGCTGCTATCCCATCTTTAATAACTGACTCTAGCAGTTTCCCCACTACCGATGTTAGACTAACTGGTCTGTAATTCCCCGTTTTCTCTCTCCCTCCCTTCTTAAAAAGTGGGGTTACGTTTGCTACCCTCCAATCCTCAGGAACTACTCCAGAATCTAAAGAATTTTGAAAAATTATCACTAATGCATCCACTATTTCTGGAGCTACTTCCTTAAGTACTCTGGGATGCAGCCTATCTGGCCCTGGTGATTTATCGGCCTTTAATCCATTCAATTTACCCAACACCACTTCCCGACTAACCTGGATTTCACTCAGTTCCTCCATCTCCTTTGACCCGCGGCCCCCTGCTATTTCCGGCAGATTATTTATGTCTTCCTTAGTGAAGACGGAACCAAAGTAGTTATTCAATTGGTCCGCCATATCCTTGTTCCCCATGATCAATTCACCTGTTTCTGACTGCAAGGGACCTACATTTGTTTTAACTAATCTCTTTCTCTTCACATATCTATAAAAACTTTTGCAGTCAGTTTTTATGTTCCCTGCCAGTTTCCTTTCATAATCTATTTTCCCTTTCCTAATTAAGCCCTTTGTCCTCCTCTGCTGGTCTCTGAATTTCTCCCAGTCCTCTGGTATGCTGCTTTTTCTGGCTAATTTGTACGCAACATCTTTTGCTTTGATACTATCCCTGATTTCCCTTGTTATCCACGGATGCACTACCTTCCCTGATTTATTCTTTTGCCAAACTGGGATGAACATTTTTTGTAGTTCATCCATGCAGTCTTTAAATGCCTTCCATTGCATATCCACCGTCAACCCTTTTAGAACTAATTGCCAGTCAATCTTGGCCAATTCACGTCTCATACCCTCAAAGTTACCTTTCTTTAAGTTCAGAACCGTTGTTTCTGAATTAACAATGTCACTCTCCATCCTAATGAAGAACTCAACCATATTATGGTCACTCTTGCCCAAGGGGGCACGCACAACAAGTCTGCTAACTAACCCTTCCTCATTACTCAATACCCAGTCTAGAATAGCCTGCTCTCTCGTTGGTTCCTCTACATGTTGGTTTAAATAACTATCCCTCATACATTCCAAGAAATCCTCTTCCTCAGCACCCCTGCCAATTTGATTCACCCAATCTATATGTAGATTGAAGTCACCCATTATAACTGTTTTGCCTTTGTTGCACGCATTTCTAATTTCCTGTTTGATGCCATCCCCAACTTCACTACTACTGCTAGGTGGCCTGTACACAACACCCACCAGCGTTTTCTGCCCCTTAGTATTTCGTAGCTCTACCCATACCGATTCCACATCCTCCAAGCTAATGTCCTTCCTTTCCACTGCGTTAATCTCCTCTCTAACCAGCAACGCTACCCCACCTCCTTTTCCTTTCTCTCTATCCCTCCTGAATATTGAATATCCCTGGATGTTCAGCTCCCAGCCTTGGTCACCCTGGAGCCATGTCTCCGTGATCCCAACTATATCATAATCATTGATTGCTATCTGCACGTTCAACTCATCGACCTTATTACGAATGCTCCTTGCATTGAGACACAAAGCCTTCAGGCTTGTTTTTACAACGCTCTTACCCCTTATACAATTATGTTGGAACGTGGCTCTTTTTGATTTTTGCCCTGGATTTGTCTGCCTGCCACTTTTACTTTTCACCTTGCTACCTATTGCTTCCGCCCGCATTTTGCACCCCTCTGTTTCTCTGCTCACCCATTTAAGAACCCCACCACCTCTTATTCTCTGTTTATTATTGTTTTCTTCTTTCCCCCCTACATGTTGGGTCTGAGTGCTTTCCTTCTCTGCCTCCTGCCTCACACACTGTCTAATAGCATTCTCTATTTGAGTCCCTCCCCCCAACCATTCTAGTTTAAAGTCTCCCCAGTAGCCTTTGCAGATCTCCCCACCAGGATATCGGTCCCCCTCAGGTTCAAGTGCAAACCATCCTTTTTGTACAGGTCGTACCTTCCACAAAAGAGGTCCCAATGATCCAGAAATTTGAATCCCTGCCTTCTGCACCAGTCCTTCAGCCACGCATTTATCCTCCACCCCGCTCCATTCCTACTCTCACTGTCGCGTGGCACAGGCAGTAATCCCGAGATTGTTACCTTCGCTGTCCTTCTCTTTAACTCCCCTCCTAACTCCCTAAATTCTCCTTTCAGGACATCTTCTCTTTTTTTACCTATGTCATTTGTACCTATATGTATCACGACTTCGGGCTCCTCTCCCTGCCCTTTCAGGATGTCTTGGACACGTTGAGACACATCACAGACCCTGGCACCAGGGAGGCAAACTACCATCCGGGTCTCCCGACTGCGTCCACAGAATCGCCTGTCTGACCCCCTAACTATAGAGTCCCCTATTAATATTGCCCTCCTCTTCTTACCCTTCTGAGCAACAGGACCGGTCTCTATACCGGAGGCCCGGCCGCTGTCGCTACCCCCAGGTAGGCTGTCCACCCCAACAGTGCTCAAACAGGAGTACTTATTGTCAAGGTGTACAGCCACCGGGGTACTCTCTAGTCCCTGCCTGTGCCCCTTGCCTCTCCCAACCGTGATCCACTTGCCTGCCTCCTGTGGTGTTGGAGTGACCACATCCCTGTAACTCCTCTCGATGACTTCCTCGCTCTCCCTGACCAGACGGAGGTCATCGAGCTGCTGCTCCAGGTTCCTAATACGGTCCATTAGGAGCCCCATCTCGATACACCTGACGCAGATGTGGACGTCTGGAGGGCTATCAGACTCCATGACTTCCCACATCTGACATCCAGAACAGTAAACTGCCCTGGCCCTCATACTCCCCTTACCCTGGATACAATACATCTGACATCCAGAACAGTAAACTGCCCTGGCCTTCATACTCCCCTTACCCTGGATAGAATATAAAACAAACTGCTACAATACAAAACAAACTGCTACAATACAGTACAATCAGCAGGGATCTGACTCCCAATCAGCTGCTCCCTCTTGTCTGCGTCCACCAATCAGCGGCTTCCTCAAACCCACTTGTTTTTGAAGTGGAACTTGGAACGTTACAGATTTCGGTACTCCTCCCTCTGCGTTCTCTGCAACGGCTCTTGGGCCTCTGTAAGGAACAAGCAAGCCCCGCGCTCCTTTTTAACTCCTACCGGTCCTGTGTAGCTCCTCCCTCTGCGTTCTCTGCAACGGCTCTTGGGCCTCTGTAAGGAACAAGCAAGCCCCGCGCTCCTTTTTAACTCCTACCGGTCGTGTGTAGCTCCTCCCTCTGCGTTCTCTGCAACGGCTCTTGGGCCTCTGTAAGGAACAAGCAAGCCCCGCGCTCCTTTTTAACTCCTACCGGTCGTGTGTAGCTCCTCCCTCTGCGTTCTCTGCAACGGCTCTTGGGCCTCTGTAAGGAACAAGCAAGCCCCGCGCTCCTTTTTAACTCCTACCGGTCGTGTGTAGCTCCTCCCTCTGCGTTCTCTGCAACGTCTCTTGGGCCTCTGTAAGGAACAAGCAAGCCCCGCGCTCCTTTTTAACTCCTACCGGTCGTGTGTAGCTCCTCCCTCTGCGTTCTCTGCAACGGCTCTTGGGCCTCTGTAAGGAACAAGCAAGCCCCGCGCTCCTTTTCAACTCCTACCGGTCGTGTGTAGCTCCTCCCTCTGCGTTCTCTGCAACGGCTCTTGGGCCTCTGTAAGGAACAAGCAAGCCCCGCGCTCCTTTTTAACTCCTACCGGTCGTGTGTAGCTCCTCCCTCTGCGTTCTCTGCAACGGCTCTTGGGCCTCTGTAAGGAACAAGCAAGCCCCGCGCTCCTTTTTAACTCCTACCGGTCGTGTGTAGCTCCTCCCTCTGCGTTCTCTGCAACGGCTCTTGGGCCTCTGTAAGGAACAAGCAAGCCCCGCGCTCCTTTTTAACTCCTACCGGTCGTGTGTAGCTCCTCCCTCTGCGTTCTCTGCAACGGCTCTTGGGCCTCTGTAAGGAACAAGCAAGCCCCGCGCTCCTTTTTAACTCCTACCGGTCGTGTGTAGCTCCTCCCTCTGCGTTCTCTGCAACGGCTCTTGGGCCTCTGTAAGGAACAAGCAAGCCCCGCGCTCCTTTTCAACTCCTACCGGTCGTGTGTAGCTCCTCCCTCTGCGTTCTCTGCAACGGCTCTTGGGCCTCTGTAAGGAACAAGCAAGCCCCGCGCTCCTTTTTAACTCCTACCGGTCGTGTGTAGCTCCTCCCTCTGCGTTCTCTGCAACGGCTCTTGGGCCTCTGTAAGGAACAAGCAAGCCCCGCGCTCCTTTTTAACTCCTACCGGTCGTGTGTAGCTCCTCCCTCTGCGTTCTCTGCAATGGCTCTTGGGCCTCTGTAAGGAACAAGCAAGCCCCGCGCTCCTTTTTAACTCCTACCGGTCGTGTGTAGCTCCTCCCTCTGCGTTCTCTGCAACGGCTCTTGGGCCTCTGTAAGGAACAAGCAAGCCCCGCGCTCCTTTTTAACTCCTACCGGTCGTGTGTAGCTCCTCCCTCTGCGTTCTCTGCAACGGCTTAGCTCCTCCCTCTGCGTTCTCTGCAACGGCTCTTGGGCCTCTGTAAGGAACAAGCAAGCCCCGCGCTCCTTTTTAACTCCTACCGGTCGTGTGTAGCTCTCCTCCCTCTGCGTTCTCTGCAACGGCTCTTGGGCCTCTGTAAGGAACAAGCAAGCCCCGCGCTCCTTTTTAACTCCTACCGGTCGTGTGTAGCTCCTCCCTCTGCGTTCTCTGCAACGGCTCTTGGGCCTCTGTAAGGAACAAGCAAGCCCCGCGCTCCTTTTTAACTCCTACCGGTCGTGTGTAGCTCTCCCTCTGCGTTCTCTGCAACGGCCTCTTGGGCCTCTGTAAGGAACAAGCAAGCCCCGCGCTCCTTTTTAACTCCTACCGGTCGTGTGTAGCTCCTCAAGGAACAAGCAAGCCCCGCGCTCCTTTTTAACTCCTACCGGTCGTGTGTAGCTCCTCCCTCTGCGTTCTCTGCAACGGCTCTTGGGCCTCTGTAAGGAACAAGCAAGCCCCGCGCTCCTTTTTAACTCCTACCGGTCGTGTGTAGCTCCTCCCTCTGCGTTCTCTGCAACGGCTCTTGGGCCTCTGTAAGGAACAAGCAAGCCCCGCGCTCCTTTTTAACTCCTACCGGTCGTGTGTAGCTCCTCCCTCTGCGTTCTCTGCAACGGCTCTTGGGCCTCTGTAAGGAACAAGCAAGCCCCGCGCTCCTTTTTAACTCCTACCGGTCGTGTGTAGCTCCTCCCTCTGCGTTCTCTGCAACGGCTCTTGGGCCTCTGTAAGGAACAAGCAAGCCCCGCGCTCCTTTTTAACTCCTACCGGTCGTGTGTAGCTCCTCCCTCTGCGTTCTCTGCAACGGCTCTTGGGCCTCTGTAAGGAACAAGCAAGCCCCGCGCTCCTTTTTAACTCCTACCGGTCGTGTGTAGCTCCTCCCTCTGCGTTCTCTGCAACGGCTCTTGGGCCTCTGTAAGGAACAAGCAAGCCCCGCGCTCCTTTTTAACTCCTACCGGTCGTGTGTAGCTCCTCCCTCTGCGTTCTCTGCAACGGCTCTTGGGCCTCTGTAAGGAACAAGCAAGCCCCGCGCTCCTTTTTAACTCCTACCGGTCGTGTGTAGCTCCTCCCTCTGCGTTCTCTGCAACGGCTCTTGGGCCTCTGTAAGGAACAAGCAAGCCCCGCGCTCCTTTTTAACTCCTACCGGTCGTGTGTAGCTCCTCCCTCTGCGTTCTCTGCAACGGCTCTTGGGCCTCTGTAAGGAACAAGCAAGCCCCGCGCTCCTTTTTAACTCCTACCGGTCGTGTGTAGCTCCTCCCTCTGCGTTCTCTGCAACGGCTCTTGGGCCTCTGTAAGGAACAAGCAAGCCCCGCGCTCCTTTTTAACTCCTACCGGTCGTGTGTAGCTCCTCCCTCTGCGTTCTCTGCAACGGCTCTTGGGCCTCTGTAAGGAACAAGCAAGCCCCGCGCTCCTTTTTAACTCCTACCGGTCGTGTGTAGCTCCTCCCTCTGCGTTCTCTGCAACGGCTCTTGGGCCTCTGTAAGGAACAAGCAAGCCCCGCGCTCCTTTTTAACTCCTACCGGTCGTGTGTAGCTCCTCCCTCTGCGTTCTCTGCAACGGCTCTTGGGCCTCTGTAAGGAACAAGCAAGCCCCGCGCTCCTTTTTAACTCCTACCGGTCGTGTGTAGCTCCTCCCTCTGCGTTCTCTGCAACGGCTCTTGGGCCTCTGTAAGGAACAAGCAAGCCCCGCGCTCCTTTTTAACTCCTACCGGTCGTGTGTAGCTCCTCCCTCTGCGTTCTCTGCAACGGCTCTTGGGCCTCTGTAAGGAACAAGCAAGCCCCGCGCTCCTTTTTAACTCCTACCGGTCGTGTGTAGCTCCTCCCTCTGCGTTCTCTGCAACGGCTCTTGGGCCTCTGTAAGGAACAAGCAAGCCCCGCGCTCCTTTTTAACTCCTACCGGTCGTGTGTAGCTCCTCCCTCTGCGTTCTCTGCAACGGCTCTTGGGCCTCTGTAAGGAACAAGCAAGCCCCGCGCTCCTTTTTAACTCCTACCGGTCGTGTGTAGCTCCTCCCTCTGCGTTCTCTGCAACGGCTCTTGGGCCTCTGTAAGGAACAAGCAAGCCCCGCGCTCCTTTTTAACTCCTACCGGTCGTGTGTAGCTCCTCCCTCTGCGTTCTCTGCAACGGCTCTTGGGCCTCTGTAAGGAACAAGCAAGCCCCGCGCTCCTTTTTAACTCCTACCGGTCGTGTGTAGCTCCTCCCTCTGCGTTCTCTGCAACGGCTCTTGGGCCTCTGTAAGGAACAAGCAAGCCCCGCGCTCCTTTTTAACTCCTACCGGTCGTGTGTAGCTCCTCCCTCTGCGTTCTCTGCAACGGCTCTTGGGCCTCTGTAAGGAACAAGCAAGCCCCGCGCTCCTTTTTAACTCCTACCGGTCGTGTGTAGCTCCTCCCTCTGCGTTCTCTGCAACGGCTCTTGGGCCTCTGTAAGGAACAAGCAAGCCCCGCGCTCCTTTTTAACTCCTACCGGTCGTGTGTAGCTCCTCCCTCTGCGTTCTCTGCAACGGCTCTTGGGCCTCTGTAAGGAACAAGCAAGCCCCGCGCTCCTTTTTAACTCCTACCGGTCGTGTGTAGCTCCTCCCTCTGCGTTCTCTGCAACGGCTCTTGGGCCTCTGTAAGGAACAAGCAAGCCCCGCGCTCCTTTTTAACTCCTACCGGTCGTGTGTAGCTCCTCCCTCTGCGTTCTCTGCAACGGCTCTTGGGCCTCTGTAAGGAACAAGCAAGCCCCGCGCTCCTTTTTAACTCCTACCGGTCGTGTGTAGCTCCTCCCTCTGCGTTCTCTGCAACGGCTCTTGGGCCTCTGTAAGGAACAAGCAAGCCCCGCGCTCCTTTTTAACTCCTACCGGTCGTGTGTAGCTCCTCCCTCTGCGTTCTCTGCAACGGCTCTTGGGCCTCTGTAAGGAACAAGCAAGCCCCGCGCTCCTTTTTAACTCCTACCGGTCGTGTGTAGCTCCTCCCTCTGCGTTCTCTGCAACGGCTCTTGGGCCTCTGTAAGGAACAAGCAAGCCCCGCGCTCCTTTTTAACTCCTACCGGTCGTGTGTAGCTCCTCCCTCTGCGTTCTCTGCAACGGCTCTTGGGCCTCTGTAAGGAACAAGCAAGCCCCGCGCTCCTTTTTAACTCCTACCGGTCGTGTGTAGCTCCTCCCTCTGCGTTCTCTGCAACGGCTCTTGGGCCTCTGTAAGGAACAAGCAAGCCCCGCGCTCCTTTTTAACTCCTACCGGTCGTGTGTAGCTCCTCCCTCTGCGTTCTCTGCAACGGCTCTTGGGCCTCTGTAAGGAACAAGCAAGCCCCGCGCTCCTTTTTAACTCCTACCGGTCGTGTGTAGCTCCTCCCTCTGCGTTCTCTGCAACGGCTCTTGGGCCTCTGTAAGGAACAAGCAAGCCCCGCGCTCCTTTTTAACTCCTACCGGTCGTGTGTAGCTCCTCCCTCTGCGTTCTCTGCAACGGCTCTTGGGCCTCTGTAAGGAACAAGCAAGCCCCGCGCTCCTTTTTAACTCCTACCGGTCGTGTGTAGCTCCTCCCTCTGCGTTCTCTGCAACGGCTCTTGGGCCTCTGTAAGGAACAAGCAAGCCCCGCGCTCCTTTTTAACTCCTACCGGTCGTGTGTAGCTCCTCCCTCTGCGTTCTCTGCAACGGCTCTTGGGCCTCTGTAAGGAACAAGCAAGCCCCGCGCTCCTTTTTAACTCCTACCGGTCGTGTGTAGCTCCTCCCTCTGCGTTCTCTGCAACGGCTCTTGGGCCTCTGTAAGGAACAAGCAAGCCCCGCGCTCCTTTTTAACTCCTACCGGTCGTGTGTAGCTCCTCCCTCTGCGTTCTCTGCAACGGCTCTTGGGCCTCTGTAAGGAACAAGCAAGCCCCGCGCTCCTTTTTAACTCCTACCGGTCGTGTGTAGCTCCTCCCTCTGCGTTCTCTGCAACGGCTCTTGGGCCTCTGTAAGGAACAAGCAAGCCCCGCGCTCCTTTTTAACTCCTACCGGTCGTGTGTAGCTCCTCCCTCTGCGTTCTCTGCAACGGCTCTTGGGCCTCTGTAAGGAACAAGCAAGCCCCGCGCTCCTTTTTAACTCCTACCGGTCGTGTGTAGCTCCTCCCTCTGCGTTCTCTGCAACGGCTCTTGGGCCTCTGTAAGGAACAAGCAAGCCCCGCGCTCCTTTTTAACTCCTACCGGTCGTGTGTAGCTCCTCCCTCTGCGTTCTCTGCAACGGCTCTTGGGCCTCTGTAAGGAACAAGCAAGCCCCGCGCTCCTTTTTAACTCCTACCGGTCGTGTGTAGCTCCTCCCTCTGCGTTCTCTGCAACGGCTCTTGGGCCTCTGTAAGGAACAAGCAAGCCCCGCGCTCCTTTTTAACTCCTACCGGTCGTGTGTAGCTCCTCCCTCTGCGTTCTCTGCAACGGCTCTTGGGCCTCTGTAAGGAACAAGCAAGCCCCGCGCTCCTTTTTAACTCCTACCGGTCGTGTGTAGCTCCTCCCTCTGCGTTCTCTGCAACGGCTCTTGGGCCTCTGTAAGGAACAAGCAAGCCCCGCGCTCCTTTTTAACTCCTACCGGTCGTGTGTAGCTCCTCCCTCTGCGTTCTCTGCAACGGCTCTTGGGCCTCTGTAAGGAACAAGCAAGCCCCGCGCTCCTTTTTAACTCCTACCGGTCGTGTGCAGCTCCTCCCTCTGCGTTCTCTGCAACGGCTCTTGGGCCTCTGTAAGGAACAAGCAAGCCCCGCGCTCCTTTTTAACTCCTACCGGTCGTGTGTAGCTCCTCCCTCTGCGTTCTCTGCAACGGCTCTTGGGCCTCTGTAAGGAACAAGCAAGCCCCGCGCTCCTTTTGAACTCCTACCGGTCGTGTGTAGCTCCTCCCTCTGCGTTCTCTGCAACGGCTCTTGGGCCTCTGTAAGGAACAAGCAAGCCCCGCGCTCCTTTTTAACTCCTACCGGTCGTGTGTAGCTCCTCCCTCTGCGTTCTCTGCAACGGCTCTTGGGCCTCTGTAAGGAACAAGCAAGCCCCGCGCTCCTTTTTAACTCCTACCGGTCGTGTGTAGCTCCTCCCTCTGCGTTCTCTGCAACGGCTCTTGGGCCTCTGTAAGGAACAAGCAAGCCCCGCGCTCCTTTTTAACTCCTACCGGTCGTGTGTAGCTCCTCCCTCTGCGTTCTCTGCAACGGCTCTTGGGCCTCTGTAAGGAACAAGCAAGCCCCGCGCTCCTTTTTAACTCCTACCGGTCGTGTGTAGCTCCTCCCTCTGCGTTCTCTGCAACGGCTCTTGGGCCTCTGTAAGGAACAAGCAAGCCCCGCGCTCCTTTTTAACTCCTACCGGTCGTGTGTAGCTCCTCCCTCTGCGTTCTCTGCAACGGCTCTTGGGCCTCTGTAAGGAACAAGCAAGCCCCGCGCTCCTTTTTAACTCCTACCGGTCGTGTGTAGCTCCTCCCTCTGCGTTCTCTGCAACGGCTCTTGGGCCTCTGTAAGGAACAAGCAAGCCCCGCGCTCCTTTTTAACTCCTACCGGTCGTGTGTAGCTCCTCCCTCTGCGTTCTCTGCAACGGCTCTTGGGCCTCTGTAAGGAACAAGCAAGCCCCGCGCTCCTTTTTAACTCCTACCGGTCGTGTGTAGCTCCTCCCTCTGCGTTCTCTGCAACGGCTCTTGGGCCTCTGTAAGGAACAAGCAAGCCCCGCGCTCCTTTTTAACTCCTACCGGTCGTGTGTAGCTCCTCCCTCTGCGTTCTCTGCAACGGCTCTTGGGCCTCTGTAAGGAACAAGCAAGCCCCGCGCTCCTTTTGAACTCCTACCGGTCGTGTGTAGCTCCTCCCTCTGCGTTCTCTGCAACGGCTCTTGGGCCTCTGTAAGGAACAAGCAAGCCCCGCGCTCCTTTTTAACTCCTACCGGTCGTGTGTAGCTCCTCCCTCTGCGTTCTCTGCAACGGCTCTTGGGCCTCTGTAAGGAACAAGCAAGCCCCGCGCTCCTTTTTAACTCCTACCGGTCGTGTGTAGCTCCTCCCTCTGCGTTCTCTGCAACGGCTCTTGGGCCTCTGTAAGGAACAAGCAAGCCCCGCGCTCCTTTTGAACTCCTACCGGTCGTGTGTAGCTCTCCCTCTGCGTTCTCTGCAACGGCTCTTGGGCCTCTGTAAGGAAACAAGCAAGCCCCGCGCTCCTTTTTAACTCCTACCGGTCGTGTGTAGCTCCTCCCTCTGCGTTCTCTGCAACGGCTCTTGGGCCTCTGTAAGGAACAAGCAAGCCCCGCGCTCCTTTTTAACTCCTACCGGTCGTGTGTAGCTCCTCCCTCTGCGTTCTCTGCAACGGCTCTTGGGCCTCTGTAAGGAACAAGCAAGCCCCGCGCTCCTTTTTAACTCCTACCGGTCGTGTGTAGCTCCTCCCTCTGCGTTCTCTGCAACGGCTCTTGGGCCTCTGTAAGGAACAAGCAAGCCCCGCGCTCCTTTTTAACACCTACCGGTCGTGTGCAGCTCCTCCCTCTGCGTTCTCTGCAACGGCTCTTGGGCCTCTGTAAGGAACAAGCAAGCCCCGCGCTCCTTTTTAACTCCTACCGGTCGTGTGCAGCTCCTCCCTCTGCGTTCTCTGCAACGTCTCTTGGGCCTCTGTAAGGAACAAGCAAGCCCCGCGCTCCTTTTTAACTCCTACCGGTCGTGTGTAGCTCCTCCCTCTGCGTTCTCTGCAACGGCTCTTGGGCCTCTGTAAGGAACAAGCAAGCCCCGCGCTCCTTTTTAACTCCTACCGGTCGTGTGTAGCTCCTCCCTCTGCGTTCTCTGCAACGGCTCTTGGGCCTCTGTAAGGAACAAGCAAGCCCGCGCTCCTTTTTAACTCCTACCGGTCGTGTGTAGCTCCTCCCTCTGCGTTCTCTGCAACGGCTCTTGGGCCTCTGTAAGGAACAAGCAAGCCCCGCGCTCCTTTTTAACTCCTACCGGTCGTGTGTAGCTCCTCCCTCTGCGTTCTCTGCAACGGCTCTTGGGCCTCTGTAAGGAACAAGCAAGCCCCGCGCTCCTTTTTAACTCCTACCGGTCATGTGTAGCTCCTCCCTCTGCGTTCTCTGCAACGGCTCTTGGGCCTCTGTAAGGAACAAGCAAGCCCCGCGCTCCTTTTTAACTCCTACCGGTCGTGTGTAGCTCCTCCCTCTGCGTTCTCTGCAACGGCTCTTGGGCCTCTGTAAGGAACAAGCAAGCCCCGCGCTCCTTTTTAACTCCTACCGGTCGTGTGTAGCTCCTCCCTCTGCGTTCTCTGCAACGGCTCTTGGGCCTCTGTAAGGAACAAGCAAGCCCCGCGCTCCTTTTTAACTCCTACCGGTCCTGTGTAGCTCCTCCCTCTGCGTTCTCTGCAACGGCTCTTGGGCCTCTGTAAGGAACAAGCAAGCCCCGCGCTCCTTTTTAACTCCTACCGGTCGTGTGTAGCTCCTCCCTCTGCGTTCTCTGCAACGGCTCTTGGGCCTCTGTAAGGAACAAGCAAGCCCCGCGCTCCTTTTTAACTCCTACCGGTCGTGTGTAGCTCCTCCCTCTGCGTTCTCTGCAACGGCTCTTGGGCCTCTGTAAGGAACAAGCAAGCCCCGCGCTCCTTTTTAACTCCTACCGGTCGTGTGTAGCTCCTCCCTCTGCGTTCTCTGCAACGGCTCTTGGGCCTCTGTAAGGAACAAGCAAGCCCCGCGCTCCTTTTTAACTCCTACCGGTCGTGTGTAGCTCCTCCCTCTGCGTTCTCTGCAACGGCTCTTGGGCCTCTGTAAGGAACAAGCAAGCCCCGCGCTCCTTTTTAACTCCTACCGGTCGTGTGTAGCTCCTCCCTCTGCGTTCTCTGCAACGGCTCTTGGGCCTCTGTAAGGAACAAGCAAGCCCCGCGCTCCTTTTTAACTCCTACCGGTCGTGTGTAGCTCCTCCCTCTGCGTTCTCTGCAACGGCTCTTGGGCCTCTGTAAGGAACAAGCAAGCCCCGCGCTCCTTTTTAACTCCTACCGGTCGTGTGTAGCTCCTCCCTCTGCGTTCTCTGCAACGGCTCTTGGGCCTCTGTAAGGAACAAGCAAGCCCCGCGCTCCTTTTTAACTCCTACCGGTCGTGTGGTAGCTCCTCCCTCTGCGTTCTCTGCAACGGCTCTTGGGCCTCTGTAAGGAACAAGCAAGCCCCGCGCTCCTTTTTAACTCCTACCGGTCGTGTGTAGCTCCTCCCTCTGCGTTCTCTGCAACGGCTCTTGGGCCTCTGTAAGGAACAAGCAAGCCCCGCGCTCCTTTTTAACTCCTACCGGTCGTGTGTAGCTCCTCCCTCTGCGTTCTCTGCAACGGCTCTTGGGCTCTGTAAGGAACAAGCAAGCCCCGCGCTCCTTTTTAACTCCTACCGGTCGTGTGTAGCTCCTCCCTCTGCGTTCTCTGCAACGGCTCTTGGGCCTCTGTAAGGAACAAGCAAGCCCCGCGCTCCTTTTTAACTCCTACCGGTCGTGTGTAGCTCCTCCCTCTGCGTTCTCTGCAACGGCTCTTGGGCCTCTGTAAGGAACAAGCAAGCCCCGCGCTCCTTTTTAACTCCTACCGGTCGTGTGTAGCTCCTCCCTCTGCGTTCTCTGCAACGGCTCTTGGGCCTCTGTAAGGAACAAGCAAGCCCCGCGCTCCTTTTTTAACTCCTACCGGTCGTGTGTAGCTCCTCCCTCTGCGTTCTCTGCAACGGCTCTTGGGCCTCTGTAAGGAACAAGCAAGCCCCGCGCTCCTTTTTAACTCCTACCGGTCGTGTGTAGCTCCTCCCTCTGCGTTCTCTGCAACGGCTCTTGGGCCTCTGTAAGGAACAAGCAAGCCCCGCGCTCCTTTTTAACTCCTACCGGTCGTGTGTAGCTCCTCCCTCTGCGTTCTCTGCAACGGCTCTTGGGCCTCTGTAAGGAACAAGCAAGCCCCGCGCTCCTTTTTAACTCCTACCGGTCGTGTGTAGCTCCTCCCTCTGCGTTCTCTGCAACGGCTCTTGGGCCTCTGTAAGAAACAAGCAAGCCCCGCGCTCCCTTTTAACTCCTACCGGTCGTGTGTAGCTCCTCCCTCTGCGTTCTCTGCAACGGCTCTTGGGCCTCTGTAAGAAACAAGCAAGCCCCGCGCTCCCTTTTAACTCCTACCGGTCGTGTGTAGCTCCTCCCTCTGCGTTCTCTGCAACGGCTCTTGGGCCTCTGTTCAGAGTTAGGCACACCCAGTAATTTGAAGTTTTTTACTCTTTCCACCATCATCCCATCAATGAATACAGGTTTATGGATCATAGAGTCATACATCGTGTAATCAGGCCCATCAGCACTACTTGCCCACGTCCAGGAACATGCCCCATCTATACTAATCCCACCTGCCTACATTTGGCCCATATCCTTCTAAACCTATCCTATCCATGTATCTTTCCAAATGTCTATTAAACATTGCAATAGCACCTGCCTTGAGGCAGCTGTGGCAAGCTCTGGCAGCTTGTTCCTCATAGACACCACCATTTGGGAGAAAGGTTACCTCTCAGGTTCCTATTAAATTTTTTCCCCCCTCACTTAAGAACGATGTCCTCTGATTCTTGATTTGCCTGCTTTGGGTAAAATATTTTGTGCATCTATTCTATCTATCTATTCTTCTCATGATTTTATACACCTCTATAAGATCATCCCTCATCCTCCTGCACTCCAAGGAATAAAATCCTAGCCTGCTCAACCTCTCCCTATACCTCAGGCTCTCGAGTCCTGGCAGCATCCTCAATAATCTTCTCATCACCCGTTCCTGCCTAACACCAACTTTCCTATAACAGGGTGACCAAAACTGAACACAATACTCCAAATGTGGCCTCATTAAATGTCATGTACGACTGTAACATGACCTCCCAACTTCTATGCTCAATACTCTGACTGATGAAGGCCGATGTGCCGAAAGCTTTCTTGACCACCCTATCAACCTGTGATGCCCCTTCAAAGGAACTATGAACGTATCTGCACTCCTAGATCTATCTGCTCCACAACCCTTCTCAGAGCCTTTCCATTCACTGTGTAGGTCCTGCCCTGGTTAGACTTCCGAAAATGCAACACCTCACACTTATCTGTATTAAACTCCGTTAGACATTCCTCAGCCCACCAGCCCAACCAATCACGATCCTACTGCAATTTTTTATAACGGTCTTTGCTATGTACAATGCCACCCACTTTCATGCCATCTGCAAACTTGTTCATCATGCCATGCATTCTCATCCAAATTGTTGGTATAAAAAGTTGATCCTTGGCCTTCCTCTTCCAAAGTCAACAATCAGTTCCTTTGTTTTATGACATTGAGAGCAAGGTTGTTATTCTAGCACCATTTGGTCAGTCGATCCATCTCCCTATGAAACTCTGACTCACCATCATCTGTAATTCATCAAATAATGGTGGTGTCATTAGCAAATTTGAAGATGGAGTTGGAAATGTGTCCAGCTACACAGTCATGGGTATAGAGTGAGGAGAGCAGGGGGCTGAGCACACAGCTACAGCCTTGAGGTGCTCCTGTGCTGATGACTATCGAGGAGGAAGTGTTGACGCCAATTTGCACTGATTCTGTTCTGTTGATGAGGAAATCGAGGACCCAGTTGCAGAGAGATGCGCAGAGACAGTTCCGTGAGTCTGGTAACGAGTTTAGAGGGGATGATGGTGTTGAACGCCGAGCTGTAGTCTATGAACAACAGCCTGACGTCTGTGTTTTTATTGTCCAAGTGGTCCAGTGCGGAGTGGAGAGCCAGTGAGATCGTATCCACTGTTGACCTGTTGTGGCTCGAGACAAATTGTAGTGCGACCAGGTTCTTGTTGAGGTAGGAGTTGATATGTGCCATAACCAACATGTCAATGCACTTCATCACCACGGACGTTAGTGCCACCAGTCGATAGTCATTGAGGCATGTCACCTTACTCTTCTTGAGCACCAGTATTATTGATGCCCCCTTAAAGCAGGTGGGAACCTCAGACCTCTGTAATGAGAGGTTGAAAATGTATGCAAAATCTCCAGCCAGTTGGTCATTCAGTGACTCATTCATTCAGGTCTGTTGCCAATTCTTTCGACTTTAGAGATACAGCACGGAAACAGGCCCTTCGGCAAATCAAGTCCATGTCAACCAGCAATCACCCTGGACACACCCACACCCCCTCTACTTCCTTAGAAGACTGAGGAAGTTCGGCATGTCCCCAACAACTCTCACCAATTTCTACAGATACACCAGAGAAAGGATTTTATCAGGATGCATCACAGCTTGGTTTGGGAACAGCTACATCCAAGACCACAAGAAATTGCAGCAAATTGTTGACGCAGCCCACACCTTTACACAAACCAACCTCCCATCTATTGACTCCATTTATACCTCACGCTGCCTCGGCAAGGCCAGCAGCATAATCAAGGACGAGTTGCACCGTGGCAACTCCCTCTTCCCCCCTCTCCCATCAGGTAAAGGTATAGAAGTGTAGAAGTGTGAAAATGCACACCATCAGATTCAGGAACAGTTTCTTCCCAGCTGTTATCAGGCAACTGAATCATCCTACCACAACCACATCAGAGCAGTCCTGAACTACTATCTACCTCATTAATAACCCTCGGAATATCCTTGATCGGACTTTGCTGGCTTTACCTTGCACTGAACGTTATTCCCTCATCATGTATCTGTACACTGGATGGATCGATTGTATTCATGTTTTGTCTTTCTGCTGACTGAACACTAACACTATCCTACACACGGGGGACAATTTACAAATTTACCGAAGCCAATTAACCTACAAACCTGTGTGTCTTTGGAGTGTGTTAGAAAACCGGAGCACCCGGAGAAAACCCACGCAGGTCACGGGGAGAACGTACAAACTCTGTACAGACAGCACCCAGAGTCAGGATCGTACCCAGGTCTCTGGCACTATAAGGCAGCAACTCTACTGCTGCGCCACTGTGCTACCACAGGTTTTAAGACTGCGACCAGGTGTACTATCAAGCCCAGACACTTTACGAGGGTTCACCCTCCTGACGGATCTTATGACATCGGCCTTTGTGACTGTGATTGTAATATCATCGGAGGCTGTGGGGGCCTGGGAAGACACAACAGTGTTCTCCCTATCAAGGTGTGCAGTGGAAGCATTGAGCTGATCTGAGAGTGATGCTTCGCTGTTGGTAGAACTGCCCCCCGGTGTCACCTTGTAGAATGTGATGGTGTGCAAGCCCTGCCACAGCTGCGACTGACCATCTCATCCTCCAGTTTAGAGTGAAAGTCTTTTTGAATTATTTTTTATGGCCTTATCGTATTTGACCTTTTTGTATGAAACCGCATTGGCAGATTTGAATGCCTGAGATCTGGTTCTCAGAAGAATGCAAACCTGGTTCATTCAAGGCTTCTGGTTGGGGAACACTCAGCTGATGTTCGTAGGTACACACTCCTCCATAGATCTCCTTATGAAGTCGGTAACAACTGTAGCATTGAGGTGTATTGCCGAGTCTAGACTTTAGAGATACATTGCAGAAACCGAGTCCACGCCGACCAACGATCACTCTGGACACTAAGACTATCCTGCACACAGTGGACAATTTTACCAAAGCCAATTAACCATCAAGCCTGTATGTCTGTGGAGTGTGGGAGGAAACCGGAGCACCCGGAAAACATCCATGTTGTCACAGTGAGAATGTACAAACTGCATACAAATAGACTGTGTGGGTTTTCACTGGCTTTTCCAGTTTCCTCCCACATTCCAAAGACGTGCAGGTTTGTAGGTTAATTGGCATCTATAAATTGTCCCTAGTGTGTAGGATAGAACTAGTGTACAGGTGATCGCTGGTCGATGTGAACTCGGTGGGCCAAAGGGTAGCACAGTGAAAGAGTTGCTGCCTTACAGTGCCAGAGGCCTGGGTTCAATCCTTGTGAGGCAATAGGGTGCTATAGATATGCCCTCACCCTCCCTTCACTGAGAGGGACAAGAGTGTGCTAAGTTCCCTCTCACTGCGAGAGATAAAGTTACATCAAATGTTCTCTCTACTTGCAGAGGTACATTTACGACATTATAGGACTGATCACACTGGGGAGCGGAGAGAGGATGTTTTACCTGGAAAAGAACGTTGCAGTTATGAGGAGAGACTTGGAGCGAAGAAGGCTGAAGGTGGATAATGGCGGTGGACAAAATTATGAGGGGCAGAGATAGGATGGATGTAGGAAAATTCTCCCCATACCAGAGGTGTCAAAAACTAGAGAACTTAGGGTGAGGGTAAAGGGAAAGAGGTTTAGAGGGGACCTGAGGAAGCATTCATTTTCACTGGAGGGTGGTTGGAATCTCGAATGCACTGCTTGAGAGGATAGTGGGGAGCAGAGAAACTGACAACATTTAAAAAGTAATCAGAAGAATACTTGAATTGCTCAGGTACAGACCGCTATGAACCATGGGATGAGAAATGGGATACAGTAGCACTTGATGGTCATGGTCAAAGGGCCTACTCTGAAAATTAGTTCCTGACATTGTACTCTAAGATGGATAAAAATATCACATAAAATGTGTTGAAACAAGAAAAGTGTTGGAGTCACTGAGTGCGTCAGGCAGCATCTCTGGAGGACACGGAAAAGCGAAGTTTCGGGTTGGGACCCATCTCCAGACTGGTTATAGTAAGGGGCAGAGAACTGGAAAAGAGGTGGGGGCAGGAGAAAGCCTGGAAAGTGATAGGTGAATAATGGTGAGAGTGGTTTGGATTGGCAGATGGGTGGACAAAGTCAAGAGATATCAAAGGAGACAAAACAGTGTAAGATAAGGAAGAAGAGGAGTGAAATGTGAAGCAAGTGAAAGGGATAGCAGCAGAAGGGGAAGGTGGGAGAAATAGGTACGCACTTGGGTGGGCACAGGGAAGAGAAGGGGGGTGCGGGAGGGGGAGAGGGGTTGTTACCTACAATTAGATAAATTAATGTTCATACCTTTGTGTTGTAAGTTACTCAAGAGGAATGTGTTCCTCCTGTATGCTCACTCTGGCAATGTGGCAGGCCCACAACAGAGAGATTGGTATAGCAATGGGAAGCGGAGTTAAAATTGGTCAGCAGCCAGGAGATCCAGCAGGCCTAGGCGGACCAAGCGCAAGTGTTTGATGAAATGGCCACCTAGTCTACACTTGGTCTCGCCAATGTAAAGGAGGCCACACTCACTGAGTTACTCCAGCACTTTGTGTTTTACCTAAAATGTGTTGTCTCTGTCTCTGTGGAGAGGAGAGAGGGCTTTATATTCAATTAGTTCCTCGAAATTTCTTTACGAAAATGTAAGGGGTGCATCAGATAATAAGTTCCTCTCACCATGGGTATAGTTGCCACATAAAATGAGTTCCCTTTTTCCTTGGTCAGAAGGGAAGAGAGCTGCAACAGTTGTGCAGCAGTAAAGGTGCTTCCTTTTAGCGCCAGAGATC
>JAXLNO010000403.1:0-19347 GCA_038087875.1 Malacoraja senta | reverse complement strand
GAGAAAGGGGCGAAAGCTGGAAAGAGGAAGTGGGGTTGGGACGAAGCCTGCCAAGTTCTGCACTGTTTTGAGTAGGGGGTGATCTAGGTTTTGTCCCACTCATTTCCATCTTTATTTCTCCTATCGGCCTATAAAAGGGTCCCAACCCAAAATGTAATTTGTCCGTCCAGTCCACAGACGCTACCTGACCCACGGAGTTCCTCTAGCACTTTGGTGTTGCTTTTTGCTCAAGATTCCAGCGCCTGCAGTTTCTTGTGTCTCCGTTCAATTTTGTTACACAGAATAATAAGACTTGAAAAATTAAACAGAGCACAGAGTATACCTCCAGAGCAATGACATTGGAAAACTATGGAACTTTTGTTGAACTTGTATTGGAAGATTGAACATGGAACTTAGACCAGGCCCTTTGGCCCACAATGTCAGTGCCAAACATGATACCAAGACTAACACTGATCTGCCTGTGCCATTATAACCATTATTTGTCCATTCCCTAGATATCCATGGGCCTGTCTAAAATCCTCTTAAATGTCATGATCGTATCTGCCTCAACTACCATCCCTGGCTGTGCGTTCCAGGCACCCATCACACTCTGTGTATAAAAAAAACTTGCCCCGCACATGTGGGGGAATTCCCGTCTGTGGAATTCTCTGCCTCAGAGGGCGGTGGAGGCAGGTTCTCTGGATGCTTTCAAGAGAGAGCTAGAAAGGGCTCTTAAAAATAGCGGAGTCAGGGGATATGGGGAGAAGGCAGGAACGGGGTACTGATTGGGGATGATCAGCCATGATCACATTGAATGGCGGTGCTGGCTCGAAGGGCCGAATGGCCTACTCCTGCACCTATTGTCTATTGCCTATTGTTACACCTCCATTAAAGTTTACCTTCAAACGTGTATTGTACAGAAGAACAGAGAAGAGACTGTGGGGCCTGATTTAATTTTAGTTTAGTTTAGAGATTCAGCGTGGAAACGAGCCCTTCGGCCTACCGAGTCCATGCCGACCAACAACTGCCCGTACACCAGTTCTGTGTTATCTCAGTTTTGCATCCTACACACTAGGGGCAATTTTACCGAAGCCAATGAACCGACAAACCTGCACGTCTTTGAATTGCGGGAGGAAACCGGAGCACCCGGAGAAAACGCGCGCGGTCACAGGGAGAATGTACAAACTCCGTACAGACAGCAGCTGTAGTCGGGATCGAACCGAGGTCTCAGGCGCTGTCAGGCAGTAAGTCTACCGCTGTGCCGTTCTAGCTGTTGACACCACTGCACCTCTGGCCCACTGGCATCAATTTAAACAAAGCTGAGTGCAACCAGTGAACATTATTGCTGAATATATTCAACATTGGCCATGAATGTCAGATTTCTCCGCCCCCAGAATACTGGACTATTTGATGCTTTCAGGAGTGAGCTGGAAGTGAATTGAAACGCGAGTACTGGGCAGTAATCGGTGAGCTTAGTGATGACTGATGAGACCTCCTTCTCATTTTGTCTGGCTCAAATGAGTTTTTAATGCAGTGTGATGGTTTATTTATCTTTGTTTTCTTCACGAAAATCCCATTACATTTTTACTCTGCTTTAACGTGAAGCCAAGACTGATGAAATGCCTTCATCGGTGCAAGATGGTGATTGAAATCTAATGGAGGGAGCGAGAGGGAGCTGGGATAAGAGAGCTTAAAGTGGATTGTCTGCCATTAGATCCATGATGATTCACCAGTACTTCTCTCAAACAAACCTGATCCTTGATATACTTTCCATTATGGTTAAGAGCAACCTTCCTGAATACCCTGTGCTGAAGGGGCCGTTCCCATGCTGTGTGACTCTCTATCTCAATCCAGTCCTCTGCTCAGTTTTGGTCACCCCTGCTTTAGGTATGATACCATGAAGCTGGAAAGAGTACAGAGAAGATTTACCAGGATGCTGCCAGGACTCGCGTTGGACAGGCTCGGACTTTATTTCTTGGCGCACAGGAGGCTGAGGGGTGATCTTGTACAGGTGCATAAAATCTTGAGTGGGATAGATGGAGTGAATGCACATAGTCCTTTTGCCAGGGTATGGGAATTGAGAACTAGAAGGCATAGGTTTAAGCTGTGGGGAGAAACATTTAATATGAACCTGAGGAGCAACATTTTTCACAGAGAGAATGCTAAGTATATGAAACAAGCATGTACAATAACAATTAACTGACATTTGGATAGGAGAGGTTTAGTGGGATATGGGCCAGGCAGGGGATTAGCTTAGATGAGACATCTTGGTCAGCATGGATGAGTTGGGCCGAATGGCCTGCCTCTGTGCTAAATGACTCTGACTCTATCTCCTGTTCATGTTGCCAATGTTTAGTGTCTTGGTTTTCGGTGAGTAGTGCTTTTAATGAGGATTATGCAGAGGCAGCTCTTTAGTGAAACAAACTGACTCTGAAGCAGATGGAAAACTGAGGTGCTTGCAGGGAGCATCGTGCCTCAACTGAAAAGAAACTGGGGGTAGAGTTGATTCTTGAGAGATGGTGAGGGCAACATTTTATTGCTTATCTCTAATTCAAGGACGATCTTGAATCATCTTCTGGTCATGTGTGGAAGAAACTTCCTTGGTTCTGCAGTGAAGGGAGTTGCAAGATTTTAATCCAGTGACAATAAAGGAATAACAATATGTTTCCAATTCTGGATGTTCTGAAACTTGCTGCAGGACCTGCAGTTTGGGTAATTGCATGCATCTACTGGTCTTGCCCTTGGTGGGAGAGGTACATGTTTGGGAGGTGCATGAAGAGTTGAACCGAGCAGTTGTTGTGCATTTTGTAGGCGGTACACTCTCTTATACTATGCCAACAGTGGAAGGGGTTGGGCATTGGGATGCTGAAGGGGGGGGTGGGGGTAGGCATTGAGGGAGGGTGGGTGTTGGGGGCACTGGGAGAGAGTGCCACTCAACTGGGGTCATTACTCTAGATGACACTAATCTGCTCAATTGGTACCGTGAAATTTGTGGTCACCATACAGCCATACGAATAAAAAAGAGCACAGAACACGATAGTCTTTAACATGGACATCCCCACACAGCGGAATGAAAGTTTCCCACTGTGAGGGAAGGCACCACAGTTCAGTCATCCTCCTCTGTTGTCCTCTGTTGTTCACCCGTGGTCGGGGGGCTCCCGAACCCCTCGCTGTCGTCGCTACGGGCGGCCCGATGTTCAGGCCCGCTCGCCGGATGATGGAACTCCGACGTCGGAATGGGAGAACATTCTCAGCAGCTTGGACTTCCGAATCGGTCACTTCCTACCCGAGACCACGGCTCCCGAAGTCCACAGGCCGCGCTGGGCGGAGATTCACGCTGGCGGCCCTCGGCACAGCTAGTTCTGCTATAACAAGGCAGGTGTGTCCCCAAAGAAAACTCATGTTATTGAAAATCAAGTTTTGTGAATAATTGTGTGAATGATAAAAGGGGGTTAGGAGCTAGAAAGTTTCAATGCTATTTTTCCACAGAACTTCCAAAAATGAAGGTTGGTTTTAATGACTGTTTATTTTTGATACTGCAAGCAAAAAATACTAAAGGCTGTCTGTTACACCGTTTAATGGAATAATTTGTATCTGCTCAAGTGATTACTTGTCAAGTTCAGTGGCCTCCCTCAGTGAAAAGTGACACCTATGTTCTTAAGAGACATGGTGTCTGATTACTGCAGGGAGGTTACATGGAAACATTTCTTTTTTTCTTTTTGCTTGCCGACTCCTAAAGTAACTCTTCAGTGGTTCTCTAGTTCCTGATTGAAGTTGCTTTATGACTAATCCACCCTGCAAATAATGTTCCCTAATTCATCGATCAAGTTATGTCCAATTTATGTTGTGGAAACTCATCAGAGAACTACCTGTACCTGTAGAAAGGTGTATAGGTATCAGAACCCGAGTCATTCAACACAAGATAGTTCATAAGTGATAGGAGCAGAATTAGGCCATTTGACCATCGTCTACTCCGCCATTCAATCATGGCCGATCTATCTTTACCTCCTAACCCCATTCTCCTACCTTCTCCCCAAAACCCCTAACATCCATACTAATCAAGAATCTATCAATCGCTGTCAATATATCCATCGACTTGACCTCCACAGCCGTCTGTGGCAATGAATTCCACCGATTCACCAGCCTCTGACTAAAGGAACATCCTTTAATTCTGAGGCCATGACCTCTGGTCCTCGACGCTCCCACTTGTGTAAATATCCTCTCCACATCCACTCTATCCAGCAATTGATCTGCTTCTTGCAGCCACAGTATTTGTACTTTCCAGTTCATAGTCAGTGCAAGAAACAGGCCATTCAGCCCATCTTGTCCATGCCGATTAAGGTGGCATATTGGGCTATCCAATTTGCCTGCATTTGGCTCATAATCTCTCCAAATCCTTCCTATCCATATTTCTGCAAATCCTTTTTAAAAGTCGTAATTGTATCTGCTTCTACAGTTTCCTCTGGCAGCTCATTCCAGATATGGGCTACCCTCTGAGAGAAAAAGGTTGTCCCCGAGATCTTTCTTAAGTCTCTCCCCTCTATGTTGTCTAGTTTTTGGGGTCCTCTACCTAATTGGGGAGGGGGGAGGGTGGGGGTAGTTGTGGGTGAGGAATAAGACTCTGAGCGTTCTCTTTATCTATGGCCCTCGTGAACGTACACCTCAATCAGGTCACCCCTCAGCCTCCCACGCTCCAAAGAAAATGCCCTCTGACTATTCAGCCTCGACAACTATATTCTGCAGTCTGTATCTTGGCCTTTGCTCGACCTATTGTACTTAAGTTTGACATGATTGTCTGTATAAGCGACTTTGAGTCCTGAAAAGCGCTATATAAATAAAATGTATTATTATTATTATTATGTATGGCATATCCATCTGTTTGCAAAATAAAGCTTTTCACTGTACCTCGATAGGCATGACAGTAATAAACCTAAACCTCTCACTCAAGCCCGCAAGTCAAAGTACCATCCTGATGAATCTCCTCTGCACCTTTCTCATTTAATGACATCCGTGGCCATTCCTTACATGGAAATGCGATTGAAAGCCAGAGAATGCGTTTGACCATCGCTTGACTGCATGGTTCAACTTTCCCAGTTTAGCCCCTGTAACCCCGATGATTGCATCTCTGCTGTGCTGAACTGCACCAAGGGCATTTAATTCATAAAAACCTATTGGCATATCTGAGCAGATCGCGTACGTGGACTGAAGCCAGATGAGGGAATTAGCTCAAAGATCACTTTCTGGATTAATGTAAGTACATGAGGAGAATAATATGGATGTGTGACTAGAACGGACAAGATTGCAGGATTATAATGTAGGAAATTAAATCCTCATGTACGCAAATATAGAGAAGACAAAACATACAGTATGACATCAAATTTGTACATTCGGATCCTTCTGCTCGTACCCCAAGGGATAAAGACTCTTTTATGAAGTGAGGTTCTGCTTGAATTGCCTTGTGTTGTGTTGAAATTAGCCGTGGTCAAGCTTCACATACAATCGTGCATCAGCGCTCTGTGCCATTCCTCTGCTGGAAGTGGATTGTATTTACAGACGCTGCAGGCTCTGCATGGATAAAGTAATGGACTACTGACAGTCGGCTGGTTAAAGCAGCACAACGGTTGTTAAGTTTATTTGGTAAATAAATCTGTGCTCTGGATAGGACTGGGGGTTTCTCGAGGAGCAAGCATCCGTGGTTTACACCTCTGCTTCATTAGGTTGTACTGGCGATGGGAGGCAATAATTTAATTTGTTTTACTCCCTCTGATGCATGCTGAGCTCTGGTCAGGTATCGCCAACTAGTGGCCCATAGTATTATTAAATAAAAGCACCAGGCATCAGCGACTGCTACCGTCCTCACTGACTTGGTGTCCTCCCCACTTTTCGGCTAACATCTATGGACGAGAGCAGGCTTCCTCGGTCAGTCTTCGATGGGCTTTCCTCTCGCTGATTGCACTGGTGTTTTCCCAGGCAGCTCCTGTCAACTGTCCCAGCCTGTGTACAACACTCTGCCAGCCCAGGGCAAGACTCCCTGAGCTCTCAGCACTGTTCGAGGGTCTCTGCTTAAACAACCCTCTGCAGGCACTCAACATGCCATGTTCCCCCTTCAGGATTGGGAAATCCAAGAAATTCTGGTAAGTTTTAATTTAAATCTTGACTGAAGAGAAATTATTTTTCTCCTTCTGTATGGCAATTTAAATCCTTCGTTATCACTTTGAGATTTACATATATTATATATATATATATGTATATGTATATATATATATATATGTATTTGTGTATATATATTAAATGCTGGCTTTTCAAAAAGCAGTTTAATTCTTTCTCTCTGACTGCTTGAGAACATGAGAGATTCTCCCTTCATCCTATTCAGTGAGGGTATTTGCTTCAAAGATAGCCACTCTGCGAAATGTTCCCCTCTCCCAACATTACATAGTGGAGCCACAGCGGCGAGCTGGATGCTCATTTATCAGAATAAGTTACATTAGCACTCCTCAATTAATCTTGCTGTTTATCCAAATGCAGCGCTTTGGGAAAAAGCAGCCGCTGTTGGCAGTAAATAAAAACGCTTTCACACTGTCCGTAGAATGCAAAGCATCTGGCCAGCTGTTCCGAGCCGCAGTGTGGAAGACTGACACACGTAAGGTGGCTGAATGTGGCTTTTAGCAGCTTCGATCAGGACAGAAGCAGATAACTTGTGAGGTAATTTGTTATCATGACCAAAAGGCCCAAGGGAGAAATTCCTTCAGACATTTTTTAAACGTCAGAAGTCATCAGGTATTTTAATGCAATTATCAAGGAGGGCACATCAGCATTCCCCATCTTTATTTAATAGACACTCACACTTACAATATGGTTTGTATCAGACTGATGAAATTTATCAAAGATCTCCTCTGCCTGTTGGTTTGGAGAATCGTATTGACAGCAAAGATGCTGCCTTTTTTATCATCAACTTCATTCATATTCCATGAGCCTGTTCTCAGCTGCATTCCTGCAAATAGCATGAAAAACTCGATAGGCTTTTGTTCCATGAAGGCTCCGAGATTGATTGAATTACCAAGTAAGTTTAATCGGATTCCATCACCGTCACGTTGAATGTTGAATTACAGAATGAAGGTGGTAAAATCTGCCCCAAACATTTATGGTGCATTGGCGTGGAGTCCTTGGTAATCATTACCAGAGCTACATAACAGTTATTGAAATTACTTGTGTTGGGATCAAACTATCACGTGTTTGGATCAGAGCTAAAGCAATCTATAATTAAACAAAACATCACCAACTAAAATAAATGTCCACCTGATCTGTTATATCCCAGCAATAATTTGAACTTCTGCGTCACTTTTAGCTTGGCAAACCATCTTGGGAACATTGTCGATCAAAACATTGCATGTTGGCACAAAGGGGTATGAGGACAGGTGGCCAAAAACTTTTGTCAAATTTGGTCGATCTCTTAAGTTGAATCTTTAATGGGGAAGGTGAGGAATTCCCATGCTCGGTGACCAGGCAGCTGAAAGAGAAGGCCACCAGCTCTGGATCTGACCAGACATTAGGGCCTCTGGTCTGGAGAGTGGAGCTAGATCAGTAAATCTGGGAGTATCAACGGATGAGCAGAAGTGGGTCAGATTCAGGTAATGTTAATAAGTTGAGGCTAAACAGTCTTGGTGATGATGTAGAGACGACGACTCTTCTCGCAGTTGGATCTGACAACATGGTTAAAAAGAAACTGAAAAAGGCTCAAAGTGCTGGAGTAACTCAGTGGGTCACATGGCATCCCTGGAGAGCATGGATCGGTCGGAATCCATCTTCAGACAAAAGGAATGTGGTTTAGCTTCAGACATTTGTCAGGAAGAGGGATCGCTGGTTGTGAGGATAAAAGATTTGTAACAGGAATCCAAGATGGCGACTTTATTCTTCCTTGTATTTAAATTGAATGCATCTCTTTTATTAAGTAACATAACACCCAGCAGATGAGGAGAAAGGAGATGAGAAGGAATTTCATTAGACAGCGGGTGGTGAATTTGTGGAATTCATTGCCACAGAAAGCCGTGGAGGCCAATGGATAATTTTAAGGCGGAGATTGACAGATCCTTGATTGGTACGGGTGTCAGGGGTTATGGGGCGAAGGCTGGAGAATGGAGTTGAGATCAGCTATGATTGAATGGTGGAGTAGACTTGATAGGCCGAAGGCCCTAATTCTACTCCTATCATATATGAACTTATTATGTGATTCCTCCTCCTGTCTGTTTATTATGAAAGGGGACAATGGATAGATTTGCAGCATATGTTGGTGAATACATTTTGCTAGAGGCATTTGTCAGGCACATGAACAGGCAGGGAATACAGGGATATAGACCGTATGCAGGCAAATAGAATTTGTTGAATATGTTATCGTGATTGGCCAGACATTGTGAACTGAAGGCCTCTGCTATATTATTCTATGTACATTCTACGTGTGTCTGCATTTGCCCCCCTCTTCACTTAACAATTAGCATTCTATTTGGTCAGCTTCCAGTTATATGCAAAGCAAAACCCAAAATGCTAGTAACTCAGGAAGTCAGGCAGTATTTGTGGAAGGAATGGATAGACAACATTTCAGTTAGGGGCCCTTCTTCAGTCCTGCCCCGAGACATCATACATCCATTCCCCCCATAGATGCTGGTTGACCCTCTGGGTTAATCCAGCAGTTAGTGTTTTGCTCAAGATTCCAGCATCTGCAGTTCCTTGTGTCTGCTTTGTAAACTCATTTGTTTGCTTACTAAATTAAAACATTTTTGCAATGATTGGGGATGGTCTGAGATAAGATACCAGTCAACTCTTGCAGAATGTTTGTGTCTGCTAGAAATCTGCTTCTCTTCCCTCTCCACCCCCTCCATTCCTGCCACAGATGCTGCCTGACCTGCTGAGTTCCTCCAGTGCTTTGTGTTTTGCTCGAGATTCCAGCATCTATAGTCTCTTGTGACTCCCTCTCTGTGTGTGAAAGGTGTGTTTACATGGAGTTAAAATTGGCATGTAGTAAAAGTTGTTATGGGAGATTTCAACATGCAGGTAAAGTGGGAAAATCAGGTTGGTACTGGACCCCAAGAAAGGGACTTTGTGATGGATTCTTTAACAGCTTGTATTGGAGCCTACCAGGGAGAAGGCAATTCTGGATTTAGTGTTATGTAATGAACCGGATTTGATAAAGGACCTCGAGGTTAATGAGCCATTAGGAGGCAGTGACCATAACATGGTCAGGTTTAATCTACAATTGGAGAGGGAGAAGAGTAGCTCGGAGGTGTCAGTGTTGCAGTTGAATAAAGGGGACTATGGGACCATGAGGGAGGAGCTGGCCAAAGTTGACTGGAAAGATACACTAGCAGGGATGACAGTGGAACAAAAATGGCAGGTGTTTCTTGGAATAATACAGAAGGTGCAGGATCAGTTCATTCCTAGGAGGAAGAAAGATTCCAAGGGGAGAAAGGGACGACCATGGCTGACAAGGGACGTCAGGGACAGTATAAAAATTAAAGCGAAGAAGTACAACGTAGCAAAGATGAGCAGGAAGCAAGAGGATTGGGTAATGTTTAAAGAACAACAGAAGATAACCAAAAAGACAATACGGGGAGAAAACACGAGGTACGAAGGTAAGCTAGCCAAGAATATAAAGCAGGATAGTAAAAGCTTCTTTAGGTGTGTGAAGAGGAAAAAATTAGTTAAGACCAAAGTTGGACCCTTGAAGACCGAAAAAGGTGAATTTAGTATGGGGAACAAGGAAATGGCAGATGTTGAACAGGTACTTTGGATCTGTCTTCACTAAGGAGGACACAAACAATCTTCCTGATATAGTGGTGGCCAGAGGATCTGGGGTGACGGAGAAACTGAAGGAAATCCACATTAGGCAGGAAATGGTGTTGGATAGACTGATGGGGCTGAAGGCTGATAAATCCCCAGGGCCTGATGGTCTGCATCCCAGGATATTTAAGGAAGTGGCTCTAGAAATCGTGGATGCATTGGTGATAATTTTCCAATGTTCTCTAGACTCAGGATCAGTTCCTGTGGATTGGAGGGTAGCTAATGTTATCCCACTTTTTAAGAAAGGCGGGAGAGAGAAAATGGGGAATTATAGACCAGTTAGCTTGACATCGGTGGTGGGGAAGATGCTGGAGTCAATTATAAAAGATGAGATAGCCGAACATTTGGATAGCACTAACAGGATAGGTCCTAGTCAGCATGGATTTATGAAGGGGAAATCATGCTTGACTAATCTTCTGGAATTTTTTGAAGATGTAACTTGGAAAATGGACAAGGGAGAGCCAGTGGATGTAGTGTACCTGGACTTTCAGAAAGCATTTGATAAGGTCCACATAGGAGATTAGTGGGCAAAATTAGGGCACATGGTGTTGGGGGTAGAGTGCTGACATGACATAGAGAAGTGGTTGGCTGACAGGAAACAAAGAGTAGGGATTAACGGGTCCCTTTCAGAATGGCAGGCAGTGACTAGTGGGGTACCGCAAGGCACGGTGCTGGGACCGCAGCTATTTACAATATACATCAATGATTTGGATGAAGGGATTCAAAGTAACATTAGCAAATTAGCTAATGACACAAAGCTGGGTGGCAGTGTGAACTGTGAGGAGGATGCTACGAGAATGCAGGGTTACTTGGACAGGTTGGGGGCGTGGGCAGATGCATGGCAGATGAAGTTTAATGCGGATAAATGTGAGGTTATCCACTTTGGTAGCAAAAACAGGAAGGCAGATTACTATTTAAATGGCGTCAAGTTGGGAAAAGGGGAAGTACAACGGGATCTGGGGGTCCTTGTACACCAGTCTATGAAAGTAAGCATGCAGGTACAGCAGGCAGTGAAGAAAGCGAATGGCATGTTGGCCTTTATAACAAGAGGAATCGAATATAGGAGCAAAGAGGTCCTTCTGCAGTTGTACAGAGCCCCAGTGAGACCACACCTGGAGTATTGTGTGCAGTTTTGGTCCCCTAATTTGAGGAAGGACATTCTTGCTATTGAGGGAGTGCAGCCTAGGTTTACAAGGTTAATTCCTGGGATGGCGGGACTGTCATATGCTGAGAGAATGGAGCAGGTGGGCTTGTACACTCTGGAGTTTAGAAGGATGAGAGGATATATCATTGAAACATAAGATTGTTAAGGGCTTGGACACACTAGAGGCAAGAAACAAGTTCCCGATGTTGGGGGAGTCCAGAACCAGGGGCCACAGTTTACAAATAAGGAGTAAGCCATTTAGAACGGAGACGAGGAAACACTTTTTCTCACAGAGAGTGGTGAGTCTGTGGAATTCTCTGCCTCAGAGGTCGGTGGAGGCAGGTTCTCTAGATTCTTTCAAGAGAGAACTAGATAGGGCTCTTAAAAATAGCGGAGTCATGGGATATGGGGAGAAGGCAGGAACGGGGTACTGATTGGGGATGATCAGCCATGATCACATTGAATGGCAGTGCTGGCTCGAAGGGCCAAATGGCCTGCTCCTGCACCTATTGTCTATTGTCTATTGTCTACATTCAATACCTGCTGCAATAGAACACAGTGCTGGTCCTGAAAGCTTAACAAAGGAATTATTAGGTTGTCGATTTGTCTTCTCGTGCTGTCTTTTCACGTTATACCAGTGGTTACTCCAGATACTGTAAGTTCATTATGAAGCACTTCCCTTTGTGTCCCACCACAGCCTCTCATCAGAATCAGAATCAGAATCACACTGTGTTCGCCAAGTATGTTTTGCAACATACGAGGAATTTCATTTGCCAGGTCAGTCATACAAATAAAAACAAACAGATCACTCAAAAACACATTTTAACATGAACATCCACCGCAGTGACTCCTACACATTCCTCACTGTGATGGAAGGTGAAATAAAGTTCAAGTCCCTTCCCTTAGTTCTTTCTCGGTCATGGGCCTCGAGCCCCTGTTGACGGGATGATCTTGACCCCCGTTGCCGACGGCGTTCGGGCCCTTGTGTCGAGGCGATCAGCTCCTGCATCGGGGTACGTCAGCTCCCCGCGCTGGACGATCGATCGTTGGAGAACAAATAGAGCTGATGGAATTAACAATATCGACAGCCGCAATGCAGAGTTGTATATCTTCAGGGTAACAATTTTTCCAAATTTAAATGTTGTCATTAAAGTTAATGGATGTTGACTGCAGCTTGCATTATAAAAATCAGTTGACTCAACTGAAAATTCACCAGTACAGACACTCTTTTCTAGTAATGAAGGATGGCTCATCTCTTGTGAATATAAAACAAAGAGATGAAAGATTGAATGCAAGTCATTTTGAACTGAAGGTGCAAGAGTCTGTTGAAGCTGCGGACGTTGTGATGAAAGCTGGGGTAATGGCGGCATTGGTTACGTTGGATGAGGTGCAGAATAAAGTGATATTGGAGTGGAATGGGTAAAGAAGGTTGGAGCCATTGACTGGTTAGGCGATGAGAAGCAACCTAGACTGTTCAGGCCAAATAGCTTGATGCATGAATCGAAAAAACCCTGCAGATGTTCAACTCTGAGATCTGGTGGAAACTGTCAGTAGGTTTGGTGATCTCTGTAGGAACAGCAATAGTTAATGTTTTGGGTGGAAGTCTCTTCATCAGGACTGTGATATTGCCTCGCTTTTGCTGGAGGTACCATGTAATGGTCTACTTTAGAGGCCTCAATGTACTGCAGTGTGGCCTGACCAGGTTTTCTCCACAATGACTTTGGTTCATATTCCAGTCTTCAACACAATGCCATTATTTTGTGGGAAATTAGAGCAGAATTAGGCCATTCTGTCCATCAAGTTTACTCCAACATTCAATCATGGCTGATCTATTTTTCCCCCCTCAACCCCCTTCTCTGCATCAGGAAACCTGCCTTGGAGTGGAGTTGGTAGCAGAGAAACAGAGGTCCATTGATAAGTGCCTTGGTATTGATATTAGTTTATTGTTGTTGAGTGTATTGAGATACAGTGAAAAACCATGTGTGCAATAAGTAGTGCAAAGAGAAAAATAACCAGAATGAAGAGTAAAGATTTACAGCTAGACAGAAAGGGTAGATAAAGAAAGGTGCAAGGACCTCAATAAGGTAGGTTGGCAGATGAGGACTATTCATTTGGCTTATGTGAGAATGTTCAGTGGTCTAGTGACAGCAAGGAGGACACTGCTCCTGATTCTGATGGTACGTGCCTTCAAGCTTTTGTATTTTCTGCCTACCGGGAGAGTGGAGAAGATCAAATGATTGGGAGTTGGTTGGGCCTTGATTGTGTTGGCAGCTTTTGCGGAGTTTCACATCTGAAACCTTTGTAAATCACACCGCACAGAAACAGTCTAATCGATCAATCGGCAAAACCAGCACAGCACTCCCCACAACCCTCCCCTCCCCTCATCCTGAAGAATGCTTCACCCTGTCCACTGATCCTTCTATTCCTTTCTCCATCCTGTGTTTTTCCACAACTCTTATGTTTTGCACAATTATAGAAAGGATGTCAATAAGTTGTATAGGGTGTATGATTCACCTGGATGTTACCTGGGCAGGTAGGCTTGAGGCATAGGAAGAGGTTGGATAGGCTGGGACATTTTTCTTTGGCGTGTAGGAGGCTGAAGAATGACATTACTGAGGTGTACAAGATCACGAGGGGCACGGATAAAGTGAACGCTCAGCTTTTTAGCCCAGGAAAAAAGGATTCTAAAACTAGAGGGCACAAGCTTAAGGAGAGAAGTGAGAGATTTAAGAGGGATCTCAGGAACAACTTTTTCACTCAGATATAATTTAAAGATATTTTCACTCAATATAATTAAGACTTTTAAAAGACATTTGGACAGATGTATGGATAGGAAGGGTTTAGAGGAATATGGGCTAAATGCAGACAAATAGGATGGCCCAGTATGCCAATATGTCAACCAAGATGGCCAACATGCCAAACAAGAAGGAAGGCTGAAGTCCTCCCATGAGGTGATTTGAGGCTAATATGCAAATGCAGCACTGAAGGAGGCCAATGCTGTCATTATGAATGAGATATTAAATCCAGCTCTCTCAGGTAAAGTTCAAAGTCCCAATGGTGTAATGTTGAGGAACCGCAGGGAAGTTTACCCTGATATCCCGGCCATCAATATTAATCAATCAGTAATTTGGGCAACTGAGCACACTGGCATACTGTGCCAAGTCATGTGTCAAGGAATGAACTGCAGATGCTGGTTTATACCAAAGATGGACACAAAATGCTGGAATAACTCAGTGGATCAGGCAGCATCTCTGGAGAAAAGGGGTCTGAAGAAGGGTTCCGACCTGAATCGTCACCTATTCCTTTTCTGCAGAGATGCAGCCTGTCGGCCTGAGTTATTCCACCATTTTGTGTCTATCTTCAAGTCATATATCAACTTGGTCAGCATGGATAATCTCCATTATACCATCCTAATCCTATGAGAATGTGACCTGATCAAAATATGCCCTTCACTCAATTGGAGCTCCACCCAGCCATGCTGCCCCGAGCGTATAGTTCCTCCTCCCTGTGACCTACTGTTGCTGAGTAGGCGTGGTATTTACATTCGAGTAATGCTGATCCAAGTTGAGTGTTTAGTGAAACACTACTCCACAGTTTCCTTGAAAGAACTCCACGACCCATTCAAGTTCTTCGCAACCTGCCTTCCCAAAATTTGGACTGCTCAGGTGTGTTTATTTGCTTATTCCCAACTTAAAACTAGTAGCAACTGGAACATCTGTGTGAGTTTGATTGTTAAAATCTTTTTCTTCAAGTAACGTGAGTTTTCATTAATAAATAGTCTGAGCCTGGGTTTACATTCATTATTGACATTTAGCATAGTGTGTGTAAGTCAGAATGTTTGGAGCATGTTTAACATTTATTTATAATTCAGTTCAACGTGTGTACTTTATAAATTAATCAACAGCAGGAACCCAAATGTTTATTTAATTGAAAAACTGCAGTTGCTGGGGTTTGTATGTAGTACAACCTTCACTGCGTGTTCGAGATACCCACTGGTGTCAGAAGGTAGTTAATCCGTGGGACTCATTGCCACAGTGGGCCGTGGAGGCCAATTCAGTGGATATTTTTAAGGCAGAGATTGACAAATTCTTGATTAGAACGGGTGTCAAGGGTTATGGGGAGAAGGCAGGAAAATGGGATTAGGAGGCAGAGCTCAGACATGATTGAATGGCGGAGTGGAATCGATGGGCCGAATGGCCTAATTCTACCCCTATAATTTGTGTTCTTGTGTACTTCGAGATGGATGTCTTGAGTTCTTGAGCTGCATTAACTTTGTGTCTGTAAGATCTATAAGGATCGATGTCTGAGGAGTTGTAGTTGCAGCCCGATCCATTGTATAAAACAGGCTCCCCCCTATCACACCCCTCTCCGAAACTCCCCTCTTCTATTATTTCCATCCTTGCTTCACATTGCAAACACCAAACGCACTGCCTTCATCAACCCTTCGTTGACAAATTCAATCGCATTAGGCACAGTCTTTCCATAAATGTGCACGGCCTGTCTGTGATTAATCTTTGCCTTTCTAATTGAAGGTTTACGCTTTCCCTCAGAAATAATTCCAACAAATTTGCAAGTCACCGATGTTAAATTAATTGGTCTGCAATGAGTTTATTCTTTCCTCCCTTTTTAAACAACGGAACAACATTAGCAATCCTTCAAGCATCTGGCACCACCCCTGGACCAGGGTGGATTGAGAAATGATGGTCAAAGCCTCTGCAACTTCCTCCTTTGCTTCTTTCCACCACCCAGCTACCTTTGACATGAGCCTTGTGATGGCCAATGACCTGATTTTTACAGAGTGTGAGCCAGAGAAGGATCAGGATCTGGGTGTTTTTAGATACAGAACAATTGTTCTTTCTTGCAAGCGGTACACTGGATCTAAAAGGACCACTTACTGGCTCACTGAGGGCAACCCAAGTTTCATAAGGTCATAAGGAATAGGAGTAGAATGATGCCATTCAGACCATCAAGTCTACTCCGCCATTCAATCATGGCTGATCTATCTCTCCCTCCTAACCCCATTCTCCTGCCTTCCCCCATAACCTCTGACACCTGTATTAATCACCTGTACATTGACCCTCTGATGGAGCGAAGCTTCCTCAGCACTGCAGTGGACTTTTTGAGCAGGCGTCTCTCTCAGTTTTCATTTTCTGACTGGGGGAAAGGGAGGGGGTGGGGGGGGGGGGGTTGGGGTAAGTGGGAGATTATTCCACACTGATCAACGGTATTGACCTTCGCAGCACGGTCCCGTGGCTGCAAGGTATTCTGGTGCTTGCCGGGATCATCAAAGATGTCAGAGGGGAATGGGGCCTTGTTTTGCTCATCATCGTGCAACACAAGTCCCCCTTTTACAGCTGCACTATGAACGCTGGTAGCATTTTCCCTCTTCACGCAGAAAGTGTGACCCAATTGTGTCCTTGACTGAAACACAACTGTGTACATGCAAACAGTGTTTATCAGATAATGCACCAAAAAGAATGCAAAAGCTGATAGAATACAGAACAAGACCATTAGCCAATAATATCCAGTGCCGAACATGCCAAGTTAAACTCGCCTCCACTGCCAGCATGTGATTCGCATCATTCCATTACCTGCATATCCATCTCCCGATCTAAAAGCCTTTTAAGCGCCACTATCGTATCTGCCGCCACCACCACCCCTTGCAGAGCGTTCTAGGCACGCACCACTTTTAAAATAAAAATGTCTCCCGCACATCTTTTAAAATATGTCCCTCTCACCTTGAAGCTATGCCCTCTAGTCTTTGACATTTCCACCCTGAGAAAATAATACTGACTGTCTACCCTATCTGTGCCTTTCATAAATGCATTTGCTTCTTTCAGGCGTCACCTCACCTTTTAGCTAATACCCTCCAATCCAGGCAGCCTCTTGGCAAACTGGTTCTGCATCCTTTCCAACGCTTCCACCTTCTTACTGTAACGGGGTGACCAGAACTGCAAACAGTACTTCAAACGCAGCCTAACTAAAGTCCTAATGAACCGCATTGTGAAAGCCCCCAGTGCTTGCTGTTTGATATCACAATGCATGTCCTTATTCCATGGGCGGCACGGTGGCGCAGCGGTAGAGTTGCTGCCTTACAGCACTTGCAGCGCCGGAGACCCGGGTCCGATTCCGACTACTATCTGTACAGAGTTTGTACGTTCTCCCCGTGACCGCGTGGGTTTTCTCCGAGATCTCTGGTTTCCTCCCACACTCCAAAGACGTACAGGTTTGTAGGTTATTTGGCTTGGTATTTGTGTAAATTGTCCCTAGTGTGTGTAGGATAGTGTTAGTGTGCTGTGATCGCTGATCTGCACAGACTCAGTGGGCCGAAGGGCCTGTTTCTGCGGTGTATATCTCTAAACTAAAACTAAACGTGATCATGGACAAAACTCTCTGAACCTATCAATAACCTAGAAATGGAAGCAGAGAATATTGCCGGATATTGTCTGGCGTTAACGGGACAAGAAACGGATAGATAAGGGTGTACCTGACCTTTACCGAGTAGAATCTTTCCTGTATCGAAGCTGGAGCGAGCCAGTATGGGAAAAATAATCAATAACTGACCAGACCTAAAGTTTAAGAACACTAATTTTCTCATCCCGGTTTCTGCAAATATCCTTTTGTCGAAAGCAATTTCGTGATTCTCTTATTTTTGTACGCACTTTTACCTCCTCTCCTCCTGCTGCCAATATTAAGCCTGGTAACCTTTAAAATTTTGAATAGAAAAATCACATGCCCCACAGTCTCTGATATCTCCGTCAGCTCAGGAAGGAACTCGTGCTTTGTTTTTAACACCAAAGGCAGCCTGAAGGTTACAAGAAAGGGTACTCTGGCAACTTCACTGGGTGGTTCTTTATTGGTCTGTTAGATGCCAAGAACATCATTAAACACGGGGAGCGCGGCTTTTCCCTGCCCATTACTTGAGATGCACTGTCGGTCACTGTTATCTGTTATTTAGACTTAAAGGTCGGTGCAGGAATTAATATGGATAGCATATGTCTACCGGTCTTGTACGAAGAGCTCTTGCCAGACAACACTGAAATATCAGGCCCATTAAATGACATGAACTCTAGCTGGGCAATTTTAAAAGAAAACGATGGCAGCGTTTCACTTTGACGGACCATCTCCCAGAAAGAGTAAGCTGGGGATTTATCGCAGAAGGTGCCTACAGGGTGCTATCTGCACGGAGTGTGTACGTCCTCCCTGTAACCGGTGGGTTTTCCCCGGGTCCTCTGGTTTCCTCCCACACTCCAAAGACCTCCCGGTTTGTGGGTTAATTGGCTTTGGTGCTTTGGGAACCTGAGTGAGTCCAGGAGCCCCTGACCCTGGTGGGTACATTCCCTCGTCAACTCCCACCTCTGCTCCATTGCTTGGCTCCTGCAGCAGAGCAGAATTTTGCTGGAATCGCCACCATTTATCCTGGGGAAACGTGTCGCGTTTCGTGGGTCGGTCTTAACCAGGATTTTTGGGTCTATCTCAGGATCCACAAAGATCCAATTCTTGTCAATTTTAGAGACCTAACAAAGATTTTTTTTTTTTTAATTGAGAAAGTTGCATGTTATTAATTACATGCACTCAAAATATTGAATATGACCATCTGTAACCATTGCATTTTCAGGTGATTTAAACTTGTTTTTAATAGCTTGGGTTTATTATTGTCATGTTTTTAGTGATACAGCGTAGAAGCTGGCCCTTGGGTCCACTGAGTACGTGATGTGCCACTCGTACTTGGGGATAGTGAAAAGCTTTTTTTCCCCATGCAATTCAATCAGATCAGATAATACTATATACATCAATACAATAAAGTCGAGCTTGAGTACAATAGTTTAGTTTAGCTTTCAGTAGATTAGAGATACAGAGCGGGAACAGGACCTTCGGCCCACTGAATCCGTGCCGAGCAGCGGTCACCCGCACACAGGCACTATCCTACACCCTAGGAATAATTGACAATTTACAGCAGCTAATTCACTTACAAATCTGCACGTCTTTGGGGTTGAGGGAGGAAACCGGAGCACCCGGAGGAAGGCCATGCGGGAGAACGTACAAACCCCGTGCAGACAGCACCGGTAGACAGGATCGAACCTGGGTCTCTGGTGCCGAAAAGCAGCAGCTCTACCTCTGCGCCACCGTGCCACCACTGTGAATGTTTCCAGTGCTTTTCTCAGGTAGACGATTAATTTCCTCCAAGTGCAGCCTTGCTAATGTCCTGTATGCACTCTCTGGTAGATTACATTTCATAAACTATTGCAGAGATGTTGCTTTCCCTTTAAAGTCGGAAATTCTATTCCACAAACTGATCACAGGCAAAGTATTGCTGTTCCCAATTTACATTTGGAGACCTTCAACCAGTTTATGGTTCGAACAGTAAGTTACAAATAGAGTCACAGAGGTGT
>JAXLNO010000402.1:0-28504 GCA_038087875.1 Malacoraja senta | reverse complement strand
ACGCTCTATAATCTTTGGGTGCAATGGTGGGGCGGGGGGTTTGGCGGCGGCGGCGGCGGTCGGAATCAAAGATACTAGAGGAGCTCTGCTCTATAATCTTTGGCCGGAATGGGACGGCTGCGCCTAATAACGTGCCATCGTTCCACTCTCCCTCTCCCCCTCTCCCTCTCCCCTTCTCCCTCTCCCCCTTCTCCCTCTCCCCCTTCTCCTCTCCCCCTTCTCCCCCCCTTCTCCTCTCCCCTTCTCTCTCTTTCCCCTTCTCTCTCTTTCTCCTTCTCTCTCTCAGCGCTGGGACACCAACACGGAGCGGGCGATGCCTTGCCGGGTTGCCGCTCCGGAGTGCTGTGACCGCCGACCACCAACATCGAGGGTCTGCGGTCTGCGGTGTGAGGGCGTCCCGCCGCGGGCGGGCGGCGCTGGATCGAAAACAACCGCGGAGTCAGAATCGATCTCTCTCTCTCCCCCTTCTCTCGATCTCTCTCTCCCCTCTCTTCTCTCGATCTCCCTCCCTCTCTCCCTCTCTGTTCTTTCCCTCCCCCCCTTTCCTCTCTCCCTCCCTTCCCTCTGTGTGAGAGTTGGCAGCCCTGCTACGCCTTAGATCCAAAAGAGGATAGAAAGAAAATACTTAATGGTCTTTGTAAGAAGTTTTTAATATTCTCTTCTACATTTAAGGTAAATTGACATATTAGAGGCAAAATGCATCTTCAATATACAGGTCTCTCCACACAACTGAAAACAATTGCACTTAAGTGATACATCATCCATTCTGCAGGCATGTAGTTAATCCTAAATGATATGTTCTGTAATTTCAGATATCAACAGTGGGTCCAGAATACTCGTCGACAAGATCTCCTGAACTGAACTCCGGAGTACTTGTCAGCCAACTGTTGTCTTTGTTCTTTACACTTTGAACTTGACCAGTTTTCCAACAAGCAGACCAAGAACAGGCTAACTTGGAATGCAGTTCCAACGCTCTTTGACATTCCTAACCTGCCAAAACGTCTGTCTTCCCAACGCAGGTTACTCAAGAGGAAGAATGAGAACCTCCCATCCTCACCAACGCCTTTAAAACAGCAAAGAAGCAAGTAATTTTCTCCTTTTTAAAATAAATATATTCTCTCACTTTGGCTAAATATTAAAAAGTTATATCCAAACTGATATAATTGCCAATGGTCAATATGTAATGGCATGTATGGTACTTTTATTTTCATTTGTGAAATGTTCACAAAACTATAATCACACGTAAGACTACACAGTGTGGGCTGATGGAATGCGTACTAGTATTTAATAGTAAGATTAAACGAGAACTTACCTAAGTTTGAAGTTTGATCTTTATTTTATGAGGAGTTACGTAGGTGATTACGTGAAGAAGCCCGTCAGTGCGCCTGCGCGTCAATCTTCAAAGCAGCGGTGTGAAATCACAAAAAACAAGAACCGAAGTAATATAGTCTCATACTAAAACGAGTAATACAAGAACTTCCATCTGACCTTTATGATAGAGGGTAGGGTCGTGGCGGGCACGTAATCACCTACGTAACTCCTCATAAAATAAAGATCAAACTTCAAACTTAGGTAAGTTCTCGTTTAATCTTACTATTTTACTTCGGAGTCACGTGAGTGACTACGTGAAGATTTTAAAGCTTTGTGATTTCATGCCGTGGATCAATCCTGGCTTCTCACTGCATAGATTGACTCGGAACGAGAATAATCAATCATGCATTCATAATAACATTTGTACCACAAATGCAGTAATTCATTTCAAGAATGAAATGAATCAGATCCCCTTTAAACCAGAGGAATTTACACAGAACTTAAAATAGTTTCTGCAAACAACCCCGCATTAACAATAGGCCGATGGTAAAAATGTTGAAACATCAACTCATTGGACCACCCGGCGGCTGCGAGGATATGGTCGACGGGGCTGTCTTTTGCCCTGGCCGCCGACATTTCTGCTGCCCTAGTCGAGTGAGACGTAAAAACATAAGTGTTAATACCAGCAGCTGTTAAGACTTCTTTTATCCATCTGGAAATAGTCTGTATTGAAACTCTCTTGTGTGGTTTCTTGTGTGTGATCAAAAACCCAGTTTCCGTATTGTCAAATTCTTTGTGACCTCAATGTATTGTAATAAATATGTCTTAATACAAAGACATGGATCATTTGGATATGCTGCCAGCATAATTTTAAATCCTGTCACACCTGGCCTAATTTGCTTTATTAGGTCATAGATATAGAATGTAACCTTGTCTTCAGTTACTTCCATACTATCTATTTGTAATTTTCCAAGTGTTTGCACTCGTTGTGCTGTCACTCATGCCATAAACATGAATACTTTCATACTGAGCTTGACCAAAGGTAAAGACACACTTGATAACCATCACGAAGTAGTTTCAGTACCACACTTACATCCCAGATTGTCACGTACCTAGGTTTCGGTGGTTTGGAATTAAAGATTCCTTTCATTAGTCTGGAAACAATTGGGTGTGACCCAATTGAGTTTCTTTCTGAATCCAGAACCAAATATGAGGACAATGCACTTCTGGCTGAATTAATTACACTATAACTCAGACCTTCATCATAATAAAGTTTTGACAGAAATTCTAAACATTTGAAATATCTGCAGTACTTTATTGCACATTCTTTTGTACCCAGAACTTTTCCCATTTCTTAATATAAGAAAGGTACTGTTTTTGAGTGCTCTTCCTCCAGGCTGCCGTAAGCATGTCCACAGTATGCTCAGACAGACCTCGTCCCAGAAAAGGCATTCTTAAAACCTGCAAATCAACAAATCCAAACGATCATATAATGGATGTTGTTCCCCTGTACAGGGAGCAGCAATAAATTACTCTTTTTTGGGACTTTCATCAACATTTGTGTTGTTAATTCTAATATCAACAGATACCATGGCTGTGTAGGCCAATCTGGTACTACCAATACCCTTGAAGCAGCATCTTGCCTGATTTTAAGCAAACATTGGCTTATGAGGCAGAAAGGTGGAAATATATATGAAAACATACCACCCCAATGTAGCGAGAAAGCATCAATCGCCACTGCTCCTGGATCTGGTTTCCATGAGACATATCTCGATAGCTGATGATTCAAGTCGATGTCGGTCATTCCAAATCTGATGACTATATCATTGAATACCTCTTGATTCAACATCCATTCTTTATTATCATGGAACTTTTCGTGACTTGGTGTCTGCTATCGTTCATTCTACCTGGTAGATAGATAGCTGAAATCCAAATGTTCTTTTCAATACACCAAGCCCAAAGTTGATTAACCATTTTGTCACAAGACACCGACTTAATTCCATATCATTAATATAAACAACTACTGTTGTGTTATCAATTTGAACTTGAACATGCTTATTAGTTGTGTTAAAACAATAAGCTTGGAGCCCATAGAAACATCATAGAAGCTCCAAATAGTTAATTCCCCATGTCTGCAGTAACAATGACTCTTCCTGATTCCATCTGCCTCCTCAGCTAGACGTTAAGTCAGTTGCACCCCATCCTGGTGCACTGGCATCAGTTTGTAATATCATGGAAGGTTGTTCAATCAGCACTTTGCTGGAACTGCTTGAGACATGTAGAATCCACCACTGCAGACCAGAAACAGCATTTGTTGTTAGTTGCATGGTTCTATCAAAATGACCAACATGCATTCTCGGTGCCTGTTCTTTAAGTCTCTGCAGCTGTTGATAATGTAATGGTCCAAATTGGACTGCTGGAAATGCTGCTACTAATTTTCCCAGTACACGAGCCACCTGTCTAATTGAAGGTTTTTGCTCGTTTAGGAGATTACTGCAATCTTTAATCAAATCCACCCTTTTCCCTGGGCAAAGTGATATTCATTTGGACTGAATCAATTGTGAACCCCAAATAATTAATAGAGGTACATGGTGTTAACCTAGATTTCTGTGGATGAATTAGAAACCCCAACTTTTCAAAAGTTGATTTCACAATTGCAACAGATACTTCTGTTGCCTATAATCAAGACATCATCCAAATATGCCATTAGTACATGCCCCTGGCTACTCAGCAAGCCCAGAATTGGTTTTAACAATTTTTGTGAATATTCTGAGTGCAGATATTAACCCATTAGGCAGAGCTTTGAACTGCCACAACTGGTTCATCCATTTAAATTTAAGATACTTTGTATCTTGTGAATGAACAGACACTGAATAATATGCATCTTTCAAGTCTATAGTTGCCATATAACATGCTTCTGAAATAAGCTGTTTGGCAGTCACAAATGTTTCCATTTTAAAATGTCTAAATTGCGCAAAAGGATTCAGATTTATCAAATCTACAAGAATCCTACATCCTCCATCCTTTTTTGATCGAGGGAATATTTTTGACACAAATTCGTGACTTTGGTAGACTGATTTTTCAATAACCCCTTTTTTTTATATAGGGTTTCAATTGCAACCTGAACCTCCATCACTTCTTTTTGTACAAAGTGCAGAGTTCGGCTAGGAACATGCTGAACAGGCAAATCATAATTTGGATTGAATTCAATTCGAAATCCTTGTATATTATTCAGGATTACACATCTGAAGTAATTTTCTTCCAATTATTATAGAAGAAATGTAACCTGCCTCCAACTTTTGGACTTAATCCAGTTAGTATGTTCCCATGAGAACCAGGTCCACCTACCTCTTGAGTCATTTCAGTACCCTGAGATTCCTGGGTTCTCCCGGAAGCACGCCCACTGGTTCTTGCTCCCGCTGCAGGCCGCCAACTACGTCCCTGCGTTGATGAGCGACTTGGTCCAGGATCCGTATGACGTCTGAAAGGATACTTCCTCTTTACAGACTTCACAACCATTGATGTCTTCATCAATCCTGTTTTCGCTTCATCTTCCAACTCTTTAATACGTCTCCCGAGATCTCTCCAAAGAGTAAGTTGGGTAATTTGTATATTACTTGGTTTGCAGAGTGCTGCGAATTTCGGATTCATAGTAGACCGTATAGCACTTCTCGAAGTGGGTGCTGCATAGCAACCCCAGTGCTTGCTGATGCAACTTCGTCATCTTTTGGTTGTTACCTGCTATTCTGGTAAAAGCAGTTATTCCAGAACCCAGCAGCTTTAATATTCTCTGCAACTGATTCCAGATACTCTTGCAGTCTCAACCATTTCATGCTGTTCCAGCTAATGGTAAACCAAGTAATTTATTAAGGAGGCCAGTTCTTCCTAATGGCTCTCCTGACCCTGACGGGGCAGCGAATCCTACTACCAGGGTTGGAACATCTGGCAGCTGCCTTTCATCGCCTTGTACAGCCTCACCGTCAGAGTCGGGTCTGAAATCTCATGACCCGTAGCACGCTCCTCATTCCTGAGGGTGCATTCCATCAGCCCTGAGCCAGGTGCTGTTAAGCTGCTCCTGCAGCTTGGATTACAGTACACTCCTTCCTGAGTGAACTTTTGCTCCAACAACCTATGAAAAAGGCTTCTATTTAGGCAATACGCTCGAAAGCAGTATCTAGCCCTGTACCAGGAGCTGTTTGAGCTGTTTCCAGCAGCTTGGCTTTCAGAACACTCCTTCCTGAGTGAACCTTGCTCCAACAGCCTGTGTAAAAGGCTTTCTGGCCAATACGCTCTAAAGCAGTATCTAGCCCTGGAGCTTCTTCATTGCCTGGGACTCCCTCCGTTGGGATTTAAACTTTGTCTTTTGCCCGACAGGCGCTGACTGTGTTTTCACCAGCCCCAGGTCCACAGTCGCTATGCTCACCGCTGGCGACTGTACCGGGGTTTAGAGGCGGTTGGTCTCTAACCGCGGACTCCCGACTTTCCCGACTTTTGTCGGCTGTGTCGCTCGCCTCTTCCCCCTGTCCGTTTTTTCCCATGGCGTCTGTGGAAAAAATCCCCATGGACCCACATTAAACGGACCTGGAAAACCTGAAAAAAGTTTTTACTTACCTTGTAGTTGAAAAACTACAAATCCACTCGAGGAGCTCTGCTCCTCACGTCCGTTTACGTCAAGGCGTCTGACGTAATGACGCGCAGGCGCACTGACGGGCTTCTTCACGTAGTCACTCACGTGACTCCGAAGTAAAATTAAAGTAAGAACATCCATTTAAAGCTTCCTCAAGCATAATTCATACAACATTTAAATTGATTTAATGTTTTTTAAATCTTCAAAAAATCAAGATCATGATTTTCTTCTGGTAGATTGAAATTGGTGCATCACATCTATTTTTAATTATAATTATTAGTAGATGCTGATTTATTTACATGTATATGCTTCATCTTTTTCATTAGTATGCCTGACATTTCTTTTTCTCTTTCTCATTTTTTTTGTCTTGGCAGTGTCACACAACATACTGGCCGAACATTCTTACTGCTCAGCTGCAGACAAAATTCATCGTAAAGAACCCAGCAATGTCTCTACAACTCCTGAAAAACCTGATCTTCAATCCACACCAAATGTCAATGACAGCAGAGCTCTGAAGAAGGAAAGACAGCGTAGTTTCGGCCTCAAAAAAAGAGTACAACAGATTAAATTATCAATGAAAAAGAATACTACAGAAATTAAGACAATTAGTGACTTGATCTGAGGGGCTGGTGAATTTTTACAAGAACCAGCACTGTCTTTCTTTGCGTCGCAGTTGCGTAATGCGGCTGGACGTAGAAGTGCAAGAGGAAGACGATGGAGTTATTCAGACAAGGTGGTTGCCTTGTCCCTCTACCACCAGAGTCCCCGAGCATATCAGTTCTGCCAGTGCATTTTCACACTTCCATCAATCTCATCACTACGTAGGTGGTTGAGCAATATTGAAGTGAGGCCTGGGTTTCCCCCTAAGATCTTTGAACTTTTGAAAGACAGGGTTGCGGGGATGTCAGAGAGGGATACATTATGTGTAGTCTCCTTTGACGAAATGAGTTTACGTGCAAGCCTCTCTTACAATATTACTGAAGATTCAGTGGAGGGTTTTGAGGACTTTGGATCCCTAGGGAAGACATCAAGGCCTGCCAACCATGCCCTAGTTTTCATGGTTGGAGGCTTGATGGTGAAATGGAAGCAACCTGTAGGTTACTTTCTTTCACGGGACTGCACAATGGCTGACAAACTACAAACATTACTCAATGAATGTTTACAGAAGGTTAAGGCTATTGGACTACAGCCTAAGGCCGTTGTTTGTGACCAAGGCCCAAGCAATATTCGACTGTACTCCAACTTGGGTGTGACAGAAGACCATCCTTTCTTCGTCCACGGGGGAACCAATATCTATTGCATGCATGACCCACCCCACTTGTTGAAAAACACTCGCTCAAATTTGGAGAAATATGTTTTTGAGGTCAAGGGAGGTCAAGGGAGAGGATGGCAGAAAAAAACATATCAAATGGGCGCATATTTACACATTTTATGAGCATGATTCACAGTTGCCCATTAGAAAGGCCCATAAATTAACCAGAGTACAACAGATTAAATTATCAATGAAAACGAATACTACAGAGGCCATTTTGTTTTAAACAGCTTCTCTAAAATGAGAGTCAACAAGGCTGCGCAGGTGCTTAGCCATTCGGTAGCAGCAGGCGTCTACACCTATGCAGCTCTTGGAAAGTTACCTGGGGAGGCTGTTTATATGGCAGAGTTCATTGAAATGGTTGATGGACTGTTTGACTTATTTAACAGCAGGTTTTTCAAGGACCCCAAAATGTTAAGGAGGCCTATTTCTGAAAAGTCTGCGCATAAGTCATTCTTTGAATCATGCTTGACTGTACTCCGAAGCTTGACAGTCCTTGGAGCTAAAAATGTGTTGTTTGTCAAGGGATGGTGGCTTGCAATTTCTTGCATTTCACAGCTGTGGCAGCACATAAATGAAAGCACAGACGCCCGTTTTATGTTTACATCTCGGATCAATCAGGATGTTGTAGAGAATTTGTTCTCCACTATTCGGCGAAAGGGCGGATTCAGAGAAAATCCATCAGCGAAGGAGTTTCGATGTGCTTTCCGGATGGTTATGGTGGCTGAACTGATAAAGCCATCTGTGAGTACAAACTGTTCCCCCGACTCAGACAGATTTATCTTAACATTGCAAACACTAACAAGAAACAGAGTCAAGAAACCATCTCCATCTATCTCCCATACCAATAAAACAAAACAGCACAATGCAGTCTGCAGCATTTCACTAGATCTCCCTGAAGAGAACACACTAGCTTACATCGCAGGACACATCTGTCACAAAATCATCTCTTCACATGAACTGTCCTCAAAATGCCACACATGCAGAGAAGTTCTATTACGAATGGATGCCACTTTAGTAGATCCTGCACTCATATTCATCCATCACAAAGCATACGACACATCAACGTCTGACTTTGGCTCATTGATGGTGCCTTCGGAATACTTTCTTGGGTTCTGTGAAGTGTGCGAGAAAGTGTTCCGCACAGAATTTGATGATGTTAAGATGACCAGGGATAACATTTCCCATCTAATAAACACAGCAATACATAACACACAGCAATACAAAGACATGAACTTGTGCTGCAATAGAGTCAAGATTAGAATTGTAGCAATCTTTGTGAGTATCCACATGCACTATGGACTCAAATTCAAGAATAAAAAAATGCATAACATGACTGTTAAAAGGAGATGTAAAAAACTTTAAAAAGTGGAACATAAGTAAAGTGCATAATTTTCAAACATTATTTATTTGAAGTAATCCTATTGTTCAAGTTCGTTCAATTGAGTTTATTGTCATGTGCTCCTGATTGTACAATGAAATTCTTGCTTTGCTTCAGCACAACAGAACATAGTAGGCATTGATTACAAAACAGATCAGTGTGTCCATATACAATTATATAAATTTATACACACATGAATAAATAAACTGATAAAGTGCAAATAACATATAATAGTAAGATTAAACGAGAACTTACCAGTTTGAAGTTTGATCTGTATTTTATGAGGAGTTACGATGAGGGATTACGTGAAGAGCCCGTCCAGCACGCATGCGCGACATTCTTCAAAGCAGCGGTGTGGTATCACAGGAAACACAAGAATTGAAATAAACATAGTAAAGAAAAGGAGAACTAAGATACCAGTTGATCTATAATCGAGGGTGGGAGCGGAGGGCACGTAATCCCTCATCGTAACTCCTCATAAAATACAGATCAAACTTCAAACTGGTAAGTTCTCGTTTAATCTTACTATTTTACTTCGGAGTCACGTGAGTGACTACGTGAAGATTTTAAAGCTCTGTGATTGCAAACCGTGTAACAGTTCATACTTCACTCGCTGCCGAAGTCATTCAAGGGAGGAAGTATGTTATCGTAATCAACCATAATCTGTTTGTAAACAATAATGGTATCTATTAAACAATAACAAAAGACAAAATGCTCCCCCGGGCTTAAATTATATATTTTTGCAGATTTTAAAACTCTTTCTGCAAATAACACAGGTTCTGCTAGCGGCTTGTGGTAGAACGTCTGGAACGTTTTCTCCATGTTCATTCTTTTAGCCGCCGATGTGGATGCTGCCCTTGTGGAGTGAGATGTATATACATCAGTATCTACTCCAGCAGCTCTCAGTACCTGCTTGAGCCATCTCGAGATGGTTTGGCTCGTCACCCAACCATGAGGTTTCTTGTGGCTGACCCATAAGGCTTTTTTTTTTCCCTTCTCCCTCGAGAATCTCTTGTTGTGTTGATGTAAGTGAATAAGTGAGTCATGACACACAACCGTAGGTCAGGTGGGTATGCCCGGAAATCCATAACTAGGACTCAAGTTCCTGGCTTGCTCTGCTTTAGCAGCTCCTGAATGGTGAATGACCCGGTCTGGTGTTATAACCATGTTGTCCAGTCGCAGTAAGTGGAGGGACTGGACTCTTTGTGCTGAGACTAGTGGCATCAGCATGACCGTTTTCAGGGTTAGCTTTTCCAGGGTGAGACCTGGCTGGGGACCATCCCCTTAGGTATGTCAGGACCACACTGACATCCCAGATTTGGGTATACCTAGGTCTAAGAGGGTTGGAGTTGACGATACTCCTCATGAGTTTGATCACCAGCGGTTGAGACCCTATGGCCTGTTGTCCTGGCACCTGTTTTAAGTAGGCTGACAGCGCACTTCTGGCAGTATTGATGGCGCTGTAGCTCAATCCTTCATTATGGTGAAGGCCCCCCAGGAACTCCAGTACATTGGTTATGGTTGCAGATGAGTATGTTGTCCCAGTAGTCGAGGAGTATCTTTCCCACTTCCTGATGCTCCATAGGTATTGTTTCCTGGTGGACATACGGTGTCATCATGTTGATGGTCCTGTCAGACACCCCAGTCCCAGCAGTGGTCTTTTGATAATCTGCAACCCAGTAGGTTAATTTTGTCATGGCATGGATGACTTATGCCTGATACAGGGTGCGTCAATAGGTCTCGGCTACTGGGAAAGGTCATAGGAGTTTCGATGACCATGTCGAGTACCACTGGGAACCATGGCTGTGTAGGCCAGTTGGTACTATCAAAATACCTGAAGCAGAGTCCATCTGTATTTTGCGTAGTACCCTACAGATTCAGGCAGAAGGGGGGAAAAGCATAGAAGAAATAGGTCCCCCAGTTCAGCGCGAATGCATCTATTGCTGCTGCCTCAGGGTGTGGTTCCCAAGGGACATACATTGGTACGTGGTGATTTAGTCTGGATGCAAAGAGATCGATATCTGGTGTGCCATATTGGTTTGTAATTTTAGCAAAAGCTCTAGGATTTAACATCCATTCGGTGTTTATCATTGAATTTGCATGACCTGGCACTGTATTTAGCTTACCTGGTAGGTAAGTTGCTGATAGCCAAATATGTCTATCGACCCACCATTACCAGATTGTGTTGACCCAATTGTCACATGATATCGACTTTATTCCGCCCATATGGTTAATATAGGCCACCACCGTGATATTATCAATTTGTAAATGAAGATGCAAGTTGTGCATATTCCTAGAATATGCTTTAAAACCATAAAACGCACCCAACATTTCCAAATAATTGATGCCCAGTGTTTGTAGTAAAGATGAGTCTAGGTTAGTCCATCTACCACCTGTGCTGGATATGGTATTAGTTGCTCCCCAGCCTTGAGCACTGGCATCTGTTTGTATAGTTAACGTTGGGTTATTGATGATGATAGGGCTGGAACTATGCCAAATGTTATATCCACCATTGTAACTCTGATATTGCTTCAATGGGTAGTTTCATGGTTCTGTCAAAGTGACCTGCATGTCGTTTCAACGCCTGTACTTTTGCCCTTTGTAGGTGCTGATAGTGCAGGAGTCCAAATTGTGTAGCTGAAAATGCTGCTACCATTTTGCCAATTACTCTTGCCACTTGTCGGATGGTTGGTCGATTGCTTACCATTAAATTGTTGCACATCTGTGCCAATTCTGCTGCTTTACCTTTTGGCAACGTTACAGACATGTGGATTGAGTTAATTGTGAATCCCAGATAGTCCATAGTTGTGGATGGCGTCAACTTAGATTTATCTGGATGTATGACAAACCCAGGGTTTCAAACAATTGTTTGGTAGCTAATACAGCTGATTTAGCCAACTCCATGGTTTTGCCTACTATTAGGATATCATCAAGATGCGCCATGACAATATGTCTTTGTTTCGTTAATGTTGCCAAGGCTGGTTTTAATATCTTGGTAAATAGTCTAGGGCTGATGTCAACCCATTAGGCAACACTTTATACTGCCATAGTTGCCCCATCCAGGTATATTTTCAGGTATCTGCGATGACCCTTGTGAATGGGTACTGAATAGTAGGCATCTTTTAAATCAATGCTTGCCATAAAGTATCCTTTGGAAATCAGTTGTTTAGCAGTTACAAATGTTTCCATTTTGAAATGTACATACTTAACAAAGGTATTTAGTGAGGTTAAGTCAATGATGATGCGACATCCACCATCTTTTTTGCTTTTGGTAAATATATTTGAGACAAATTCCAAAGGTTCATGTTTGGATTTCTCAATGACACCCTTTGTAAGTAACCTCACCAGTTCTGCTTGAGCCTCTAGTTCTCTTTGACTGAGAGGCTAAAGACCCTTTGGGGTACGTGCTGAACTGGTGGCATGTTTTCTTGAATGAACTCTATTTTGTAACCCCGAATACTGTTAAGTATATAACTATCATTCGTGAGACACCTCCTGTTAGTACAGTTCCCCACCACCGACATGTAGCGGGAGCGCCTGTACTCCCGGTCGTCGCTGTTGCACTGCGTGAACGCTAATGTCGCGCATGCGTGCTGGACGGGCTCTTCACGTAATCCCTCATCGTGACTCCGAAGTAAAATGGGCTATTAATGTTCAGAGTTTTGTCCGAGCCAAGTTTAATAGCCTGATGGCTGTGGGGAAGTAGCTAATCCTGAACCTGGTCGTTGCAGTCTTCAGGCTCCTGTACCTTCTACCTGAAGGCAGTAGGGAGATGAGTGTGTGGCCAGGATGGCGTGTGTCCTTGATGATAGTGCCAGCCTTTTTGAGGCAGCATCTGCGATAGATCCCCTCGATGGAAGGGAGGTCAGAGCCGATGATGGACTGGGCAGTGTTTACTACTTTTTGTAATCTTTTTGCTGGTGTTGAGGGCCAGGTTATTGTGCTGGCACCATATGGACAGTTGCTCGACTTCTCTTCTATACTCTGACTCATCCCCATCAGTGATACGTCCCACAACAGTGGTGTTGTCAGCAAACTTGATGATGGAGTTCGCACTATGTCCAGCTATGCAGTCATGAGTATAGAGTGAGTACAGCAGGGGGCTGAGAACGCAGTCTTGAGGTGCAACCGTGCAGAGTGTTATCGAGTCTTGACACATTTCCACCAATACGAACAGACTGGTCTGAGAATGAGGAAGTCGAGGATCCAATTGCAGAGGGATGCACAGAGACTCAGTTCTGCGAATTTGGTAACCAGCTTGGAGGGGATGATTGTATTAAATGCCGAGGTATAATCAATGAATAACAGCCTGACATATGAGTTTTTGTTGTCCAAGTTTCCCAGAGAAGAGTGGAGGGCCAGTGAGATCGCATCCACCGTTGATCTGTTGTGGCGGTAAGCGAACTGCAGTGGGTCCAGTTTTTTGTCGAGGTAGGAGTTGAAAATGTGTTGGCTCCTTGCAATGTGTTTGCCAAATTGTCTTGACTTTTAAAGACTCTTCAGAAAATGTGTTGGCTCCTTGCAAAGTGTTTGCCAAATTGTCTTGACTTTTAAAGACTCTTCAGAAAATGCCACCCAGCTTTGTGTCATCCGCAAACTTGCTAGTGTTGCTCCTAATTCCCTCTTCCAAATCATTAATATATATGGTAAACAGTTGCGGCCCCAACACTGAGCCTTGCGGCACTCCACTCGCCGCTGCCTGCCATTCTGAAAAGGACCCGTTCACTCCTACTCTTTGCTTACGGTCTGCCAACCAATTTTCTATCCATGTCAACACCCTACCCCCAATACCGTGTGCTCCAGATGGACCTGAGAAAAACAATCGGCAATGTAGGCAACCCGACTTGTCTTTCTTCAGGTTCCCCATTAAGGAGGAAAGGTAAGAAAACATTTATTACTTCTGTGGCATATTGAAATTTTTATTTAGCCTGTTGAATCTCTCACTGTAGTTAGATCATTGATCTCAGATAGTCGTCCTCATGGCAACATCCTTTTAAAAATATTCTCCTAAAGAGCATTCTCTGTTATTTAATGCAGAATAAGAACATATTGACTGCATGATATTTTCTTTAATTTCAGATGTCGACAGTGGACATGATCTACACCGAACTGCGGAGTATTTGTCAAATAACTGCCGTCTTATGTACATTGTGTGAAATTGTGATTTGTTAACTGCACAAAACAATGCAAATGGCGATTATTTATTATTGTATCTTCGTTGGACATTTTGGTCTTTGGTGTAAGCAGGGGTGGGGCTATCATTGTGTTACATACGTTGAATTGTACATCACTTTCACTGGTTAGCTGATATGCTTCACACTGCAACCCTGTATATCTCGCGCACAGAATAATGTTAATTATGTAAATCTTACCATGCATGTCAGAAATAAAGTGAGAAGTATGTTAATGGATCTCTATTATGAATTATTTAAAATTGAGTGGGTTGGTGCAATATCGGTTCCAGCCGTCAGTGACTGCACTGCCAGCCCACCAGCCGTATGTGACAGAACTGCCAACCCACAAGCCGTGAGTAAGTGAACTGCCAGCCCACCAGCTGTAAGTGACTGAACTGCCAGGCCAATAATCCATTCAGTCCACCCTCTCCCCCTTCTCTCACAGTCTGTCACCTGTTTTGGGCAGAATTTCTGGCAGTTTCTCAGCTGCCAGCCTGCCAGGTCTGAGTGACTGTACTGCCAGGCCTCAGTGACTGAGCTGCCAGCCCAAGAATCCATTCGACCCACAATGTCCATACTAGCCCTCTGGAAACAAGTCCCTTCGGCGCACAACACCCATACTAGCGCAACAGAACCCCCCTCCCCCCCACTGGCCAGCAATATTGGAATTGGTGGAGAGGTGGAATATTGCATTGGGTGACCAGCCCTCCCGTGTGATGCTGGGACCCAACTTAGTCTAGTTATTGTATATGTTGGAAATGTTGTCCTTTGTTTGAAATATGTTGAATTTGACATCAATTTTATTGATTAGCTGATATGCAAAACACTGCAACCCTGTATATGTCGCGCACAAAATGATGTAAATAAAAAGTGTTTTCCTTGTTTATGAAGTTCAATTTAGAATTATTTGAAATTGTGGGGGTTGGTGCAAAATACTGCTGACCCACAAATGTATCGTTATGAGACATTCAAGTTTTAAAAATCCATGTCTCGAAAAAAGCAAGAAGGTCCCCATATCGGGGCGGCCCGGCCGGAGGGAGAAGCGACGCCCAAGTTGGGGCGGCCCGGTCGGGGGGAGAAGCGACGCCCAAGTCGGGGCAGCCCGGCCGGAGGGAGAAGCGACGCCCAAGTCGGGGCGGCCCGGCCAGAGGGAGAAGCGACGCCCAAGTTGGAGCGGCCCGGCCGGAGGGAGAAGCGACGCCCAAGTTGGGGCGGCCCGGCCAGAGGGAGAAGCGACGCCCAAGTCGGGGCAGCCCGGCCAGAGGGAGAAGCGACGCCCAAGTTGGGGCGGCCCGGCCGGAGGGAGAAGCGACGCCCAAGTTGGGGCGGCCCGGTCGGGGGGAGAAGCGACGCCCAAGTCGGGGCAGCCCGGTCGGGGGGAGAAGCGACGCCCAAGTTGGGGCGGCCCGGTCGGGGGGAGAAGCGACGCCCAAGTCGGGGCAGCCCGGTCGGGGGGAGAAGCGACGCCCAAGTTGGGGCGGCCCGGCCGGAGGGAGAAGCGACGCCCAAGTCGGGGCGGCCCGGTCGGGGGGAGAAGCGACGCCCAAGTCGGGGCGGCCCGGCCAGAGGGAGAAGCGACGCTCAGGTCGGGGCAGCCCGGCCCGGGGAAGAGGGTGGCTGGGACGGTGTTCTGGCGGTAGTGGCCTGAGTCCGGGGTTCGGCCGCGGGCCAGCGGCTACGTCTGCAGGACTGGTGGGCGGCAGCTTCGACCACCCCGGGCCGCGGTGTTTGAGCCGCGGGACTGTTATAACATCGCCCGGGGGGTATCGCCTCAGCACAGAGGGAGAAGAGAAGGGAAGAGACTGCAGACCTAAGACTTTTGCCTCCATCACAGTGAGGAGATGCTGGGTGGACTCACTGTGGTGGATGTTAATATGTGTTTATTGTTGTTTTTATTGTATTATATGTATGACTGCTGCAATTTCGTCCAGACTTCGGTCTGAATGACAATAAAGGCATATCTATATCTATATCTATCTATATTATTTGACCAACTTATCGACTGAATTTAAATATGTAGGGATGTATGCACTACATTGTGTTACGCTAATATAGAATGAAAGAATGGAAAAATACTTCGACATTGTGTTCATGTCATGGATATTTTATTCACAATATTAGGATTTCATATATATTTTATATATATGTGTGTGTGTATATATGTGTATACATACTAATATGTATGTGTATATATATGCATATACACACTTATTGTAATATATATTGTGATATGTATATATATAGTGATATATATGTGTGTGTGTATATAGTGATACACACACACAAATATATATATACATACACAGAGATTGAAGGAAAAAGGTTGCTAAACAAATTAGAGGAAATCTGAAGAAAGAAACTAGAGAAATATGTCAAGTCAAGTCACTTTTATTTATATAGCACATTTAAAAAAACAAGCGACCACGTTTGTTCGCGCTGGACGCATGCAATTGCATGCTGGTGCGACAGACCCTTAACTTGCCTCTCACACACAAACACACATTCATATAAATATATATATGTTACATTTAATTTTGTGCAGTGTGTGTTAGCAATACAAGGGAAGCTGCACAATACAATGCAAGGGAAACTACGCAAAGGTGGCGGCTAGGGAGGAAAGATGGGAGGGAAATGGGGGAACGGGGAAAACATTTACAATAAAATTAACTAAAATATGTGAGGTGATAGATGAGCTATATCAAACACTGTTCCCTCCAACACTAATTACACTGGTTACACCAAGGATGATAGAGCAGATTACATCAAAGATACTAGAGGCGCTCCACTCCGCTATATAATCTTTGGATCAAAGCAGCGGGAGGCAAACCGGAAGTCGCGTTTTGCATTAGAAAATGGTGGCCGTGACGTTCCATTGCGTACTACACGTCAGTCCATTGGATTTCGGAGGAGTGGTCTATCTTGCTCCTCTAGTATCTTTGGGGACAACAAGGGGTTAAGAGGCTCCTGTACCCGATTGGCTGAGCTGCGTCAGGTGACGGTGACTCATCCCCAGTATAAATAGAAGAGTTCCCAGAATCCTCTTTTTCGACGACAACCCTGCCTCGTGAGGTTGTGCTGGTGTGAGCTGTGAATGCCTGGGCCACATGGCACTGAACTTCGAGTAATTTCCACATTACGTAGTACCAAATATTGAATTGGGCTGTCCTTAGACGTTATCGGTCTTTTGTTTCAGGGAGAGCTTTCTTTTAGGCAGGTTTAGAGCCTCGGGTTCGACGGTCCATCGCGTGGCTGGCCTGAGCAATTTTAAGTTGTTTGTTAATTCATTCATATCCTTGTCTGGGTTGTTTAAATCAGGTTGGAGTTTTGGTGTGTTATTAAATAATTAAACTATTTTTGAACTTAAACCTGGCTTTTGAACTGTGTTACGCGGCTCTGGATTGCCTGCTTTCGGGGAGTCGTAACACTCAACCAGAGGCAGAAAGTTTGTGCGGAACATATCAGATAAGGGTATTGTGATAAAAACGCCGAGATAGCGAAACCCATCCTCTGCCCATTTGAATGAGGTTAACTGATGTCAGGCTAACTGGTCTATAATTCCCTGTTTTCTCCCTCCCGCCTTTCTTAAAAAGTGGGATAACATTAGCTACCCTCCAATCCACAGGAACTGATCCTGAGTCTATAGAACATTGGAAAATTATCACCAATGCATCCACGATTTCTCGAGTCACTTCCTTAAGTACCCTGGTATGCAGACCATCAGGCCATGGGGATTTATCAGCCTTCAGTCCCATCAGTCTACCCAACATCATTACCTGCCTAATGTGGATTTCCTTCATAGAAACATAGAAAATAGATGCAGGAGGAGGCCCTTCGAGCCAGCACTGCCATTCATTGTGATCATGACTGATTGTCCCCTATCAATAACCCATGCCTGCCTTCTCCCCATATCCCTTGAATCCACTAGCCCCTAGAGCTCAATCTAACTCTCTCCTAAATCCATCCAGTGACTTGGCCTCCACTGCCCTCTGTGGCAGGGAATTACATAAATTCACACCTCTCTGGGTGAAAACATTTTTTCTCACCTCAGTCTTAAATGACCTCCCCTTTATTCTAAGAATGTGGCCCCCTGGTTCTGGACTCGTCCAACATTGGGAACATTTTTTCTGCATCTAACTTGTCCAGTCCTTTTATAATTTTATATGTTGCTATAAGATCCCCCCCCCTCATTCTTCTAAACTCCAGTGAATACAATCCAAGTCTTTTCAATCTTTCCTCTATATGACAGTCCTGCCATCCCAGGGATCAATCTCATGAACCTACGCTGCACTGCTTCAATCACTATGATGTCCTTCCTCAAATTAGGAGACCAAAACTGTACACAATACTCCAGATGTGGTCTCACCAGAGCCCTATACAACTGCAGAAGAACCTCTTTACTCCTATACTGACATCCTCTTGTTATGAAGGCCAACATTCCATTATCTTTCTTCACAGCCTGCTGGACCTGTAAGCCAACTTTCAGTGACCAGTGTACAAGGACACCCAGGTCTCGCTGCACCTCCCCCTTACCTAACCCCATTGAGATAATAATCTGCCCCCTTGTTTTTGCCGCCAAAGTGGATAACCTCACATTTATCTATATTATACTGCATCTGCCACGCATCTGCCCACTCACTCAACCTGTCCAGGTCACCCTGCAACCTCCTAACATCCTCTTCACAGCTCACACTGCCACTTCCGTTCCTCTGTCACCCCAGATCCTCTGGCCACTACTATATCAGGAAGATTGTTTCTGTCCTCCTTAGTGAAGACGGATCCAAAGTACCTGTTCAACTCATCTGCCATTTCCTTGTTCCCCATAATAAATTCACCTTTTTCGGTCTTCAAGGGTCCAACTTTGGTCTTAACTAATTTTATCCTCTTTACATACTTAAAGAAACTTTTTCTATCCTGCTTTATATTCTTGGCTAGCTTACCTTTGTACCTCATCTTTTCTCCCCGTATTGTCTTTTGTTATCTTCTGTTGCTCTTTAAACATTACCCAATCATCTTGCTTCCCGCTCATCTTTGCTACGTTGCACTTCTTCTCTTTTATTTTTATACTGTCCCTGATGTCCCTTGTCAGCCACGGTCGCCCCTTTCTCCCCTTGGAATCTTTCTTCCTCCTAGGAATGAACTGATCCTGCACCTTCTGTATTATTCCTAGAAATACCTGCCATTTGTGTTCCACTGTCATCCCTGTTAATGTATCTTTCCAGTCAACTTTGGCCAGCTCCTCCCTCTTGTCTCCCTAGTCCCCTTTATTCAACTGTAACACCGACACCTCCGATCTACCCTTCTCCCTCTCCAACTGTAGATTAAACCTGACCATATTATGGTCACTACCTCCTAATGGCTCATTAACCTCAAGTTCCTTTATCAGATCAGGTTCATTACATAACACTAAATCCAGAATTATCTTCTCCCTGGTAGGCTCCAATACAAGCTGCTCTAAGAATCCATCACAAAGGCACTCTACAAAGTCCCTTTCTTGGGGTCCAGTACCAACCTGATTTTCCCAGTCTACTTGCATGTTGAAATCTCCCATAACAACCACAGCATTACCTATGCTACATGACAATTTTAACTCCTGATTCAACGTGCACCCTATGTCCAGGCTACTGTTTGGGGGCCTGTAGATAAGTCCCACTAGGGTCTTTTTACCCTTACACTTCCTTAGTTCTATCCATACTGACTCCACATCTCCTGTTTCAATGTCACCCCCTTGCAAGGGACTGAATTTCATTCCTCACCAACAGAGCTACCCCACCCCTTCTGCCCACCTGTCTGCCTTTTTGATAGGAGGTATACCCTTGAATATTCAGTTCCCAGCGCTGGCCCTCTTGCAGCCATGTCTCTGTTTCTGTGTAGGATAGTGTTAGTGTGTGGTGATCGCTGGTCGGCGTGGACTCGGTGGGCTGAAGGGACTGTTTCCACGCTGTATCTCTAAACTAAACTAAAATGGAGTCCCATCCCGCGTAGGCAGAACCTTCCCATTGAAACACTTACTAGTTACTTGAATCCCAGTAGATTACGACACCACGTATCTGATCTCCTTTGATTCGTTGTTGGCAGGTCACAACATCAAAATCAACGTGTAAAGCAAAGAACCGCAGATGCTGAAAATCTGAAATAAAAATGGAAGAAAATTTAAAAAACATTCAGCAGGTTAGACAGCATTTGTGGAGAAAGAAACGGTTCAGTTTCAGATCAGAGACCCTTCACCAGAGTAGGAAACAGCAACAAAAACAAGTTGTTTTTCACTTGTAGATAGGGGTTGTGGTGGATTGGTGGAACAAAGGGGATAATATCTCTGATGGGGCAAGAACAGATGAGGAAACGTAGTATTTGGAGTCAGCATTTAGAATAAGATGATGGGACTGTAATTCTGCTCCTACAGCTTACCCCCCTTAGTCTAGTTCAGTAAAACACTGAGTCAAGCACTGGATCAACTATTCTTTATTCTTCCCAACAATCACAAACTTCCTATACGATACCTAACCACCGCGGGTCCGATCCTTGTCTCTACTCGTTCAAGCCCTTCAGCCTCGTGCGAGCAGACACCTCTAGACAGTCACACAGTCCCAACTGAACCTCCAGAAGATCGACTCCGATCCATGTTGGATTCACTCTTTTATAGGTCATCGGACCTTGTGGCGCGAAACTAAATGGGGGTGGCAGCCCCTACAAACCAATCACAAATATCAATTACATTATACAGTTATTGACAGTTCCCTAACCCAATCACAAAGTATCCCATTACATTGTTTCAACAGAAAGTTCTAGCAGGGACTCCGTTGACATAGTTTACATAGGTATAGAAACATTTCCCCAAACAATCTGAACAAGGCTTCACACTTTAACAAATCACAAGATAACAGAACAAACACTCTGCAACATAATTAACAGTATTTACAACTCCACCTTATCTGACCAATCCTGACCATGCACCTCTGAGCTCTTCTGCAAAGTCATCAACATTTTAACAAAGAAATGGACATCTGGACCTCACCTTATCCTTGACTTCCATCTCTGGTCCAGACTCTTTGAAGCTGTGACTTGCAGCTTGAAACTTTTCACAGAAAGAGGCCAAGCAGGCCTTGCAAATGCAAAGATCCTCCATTTTGTGACATCTCTAATTTGGCCAATAATAATAGAACCAGGAACTGCAGACCAGACTATACTAACAGAACAATAAAACGGACGTGGATGAGATTAAACTCACCCGGAGGGTGGTTGCAATCTGGGGCACTCTGCCTGTGGAGATGGTGGAGGCTTGGACTTTCCCTGCAGCTGCAGGAGATGCTCCACTGCAGGAGATGCTCCACTGCAGCAGCAGCGAGAGCTCCACTGCGGCAGTGGCTGCTCCACAGCAGAAGCTGCTCCACAGCAGGAGGGGCTTCAATGTAGGAACCTGCTCCACTGCAGCATCTGCTCCCCTGCAATATGTGCTCCACTGAAACATCATGTCCATTGTAACGGCAGCAGCTCCATTGTAATGCCTTATTTTTAATTCCACGTGATGAAATGGGCACACCCAGCAGACTTGTGATTAGTCCCTGATTATTGGCAGCAGGATATGTACAGTTTTGCTTCTGATGATTATTTCCTCCTGGTAAGGTTCCTCACCAATATTCAAAAATTCCCATCAGTGATCTCAAATTGGACTAACTTTACAATCAATACCAAAGCTTGATGTCATTCAGAAGATGGTGACCATGGATAACACAAACCCACAGACATTGGGGCCCAGTTATGCTTTTTAATGTTGTACTAGTCACAGTCCTGAAATCAGAGATTGGACAAAGGTCAATGTTCCCATTGATGAAGAGGTGGATTGTCCTGGTTGTTCATTATTCAATCCATTTACTCAACCATGGCACAAAGTGTCACTGCCAGTACAGGCAGCAAGAATGAGCCATTACTTTAAACCTGGAGGAATGGAAAGAAGGATTCTGATCTATTTCACTTACCAAACAGATGTGTGAAACTGAAAGATTGGTCATTGCGATTTCTGACCTGGAAATAGACACATACTCATCCGTCATATTCTTCATGCTGGTTGATTATTCTTTAATTCTGAAAAATAATTTTTAGGTTGTTTGCTGTCTTTGTCAAGTAGACATGATCAATTGAATAATAGCATGAATACTCTGGAGGAAATATTAATAATGATAACATTGCAAAGTGATGTTTCCACAGATATTTTGCACGGGTAAGTTCAATGAAGATAAATACCTGAAGTTGGCCATAACAGATGATGAGCATGTTTTATTTTTCACAGGATTAAATGTACCAAAGCCAGAATTCAGGACAAATCGGAGCAGAAAGCATCAAACCCAAGTTTATGAATCCAGCGAGTCAGATGAGGATTGGACACCTAAACTTCTGACAAAAAATCCACAACGGAATTTAAATCTGTTTGAAATATTAAATGCAGTTTTTCAAATATAATTGATTCTAATCAATTTGGCCGTTAGCCTATGGAATCTGTTGCAAGGGAGATTATATTCTTAACTTTGGAGTGGTGGAAAACTTGAATATATTTTTCCAAATGTGTTATTCATCAAGTGGAAATTTACTTTTCCTAATTTTTACTTTTATGATATGTTGCTTATTTTAAACTCAATTACATTAGATATATCCAACATTTCCAAACTATTGAGATCCAGTCTGTGCTTCTCCAAAGCAGAGCTGATGTGTCACTTTTTTTCCCCAAGGATTCAGAATCTTTAGGCCTCCTTTTAAGGTTTTTCTGATATTTTACAAATATGTGCAGGTTTTGTTCTTGCCCACTTGCAGCTATGATTTATATAATTTGTTTACATAATATGTTCCAAATACAGGTAAATACGTAATTTGGGTCACAAAATGAAACGAAAAAGCACCTCGGCCCACGGTTTACTTGGTTTCAGTGTAAATTGTCCCTAGTGTGTGTGGGATAGTGTTTGTGTGTGGGGATCGCTGGTCGGCGTGGACTCGGTGGGCTGAAGGGCCTGTTTCCGTGCTGTATCTCTAAACTAAACTAAAATGGAGTCCCATCCCGAGTAGGCAGAACCTTCCCATTGAAACACTTACTAGTTACTTGAATCCCAGTAGATTACGACACCACGTATCTGATCTCCTTTGATTCATTGTTGACAGGTCACAACATCAAAATGAACGTGTAAAGCAAAGAACCGCAGATGCTGAAAATCTGAAATAAAAATGGAAGAAAATTCAAAAAACATTCAGCAGGTTCGACAGCATTTGTGGAGAAACAGTTCAGTTTCAGATTCAGAGACCCTTCACCAGAGTAGGAAACAGCAACAAAAACAAGTTTTTTAGTTGTAGAGAGGGGTTGTGGTGGATTGGTGGAACAAAGGGGATAATATCTCTGATGGGGCAAGAACAGATGAGGAAACGTAGTATTTGGAGTCAGCAATTAGAATAAGATGATGGAATAAGGAACTGCAGACCAGACTATACTAACAGAACAATAAAACAGACGTGGATGAGATTAAACGCACCCAGAGGGTGGTTACAATTTGAGACACGCTGCCTGAGGAGATGGTGGAGGCTTGAACTTTCCCTGCAGCTGCAGGAGATGCTCCACTGCTGGAGATGCTCCACTGCACGAGGGGCTTCAATGCAGGAACCTACTCCGCTGCAGCGGAAAAGCGAGGATGGGTGGAGACGGGAGAATCGCGACGGCTTTTGGCGCCTTTTCCAGCCGCCAATGGCTGGGGGGAGGGCCTATAAATAGCGGGAGCGGCAGAGAGGCGGCGAGTAGTGGAGGCAGGGATTAGGTGTGAGGTGGAGTTTAGTCGTGAGGTGGAGTTTAGTCGTGAGGTGGAGTTTAGTCGTGAGGTGGAGTTTAGTCGTGAGGTGGAGTTTAGTCGTGAGGTGGAGTTTAGTCGTGAGGTGGAGTTTAGTCGTTAGGTGGAGTTTAGTCGTGAGTTTGACGCTGTGTTTCCGACCCCTCGCTCTCTGCCCAATGCCTTGTGCTTTGAATTGCCCGTTGGGTTAAAGTTAATGATCAGTTCATCGATTACATGTGATGCTGAAAAGAAAGTGTCCGTGCAATAAATACCGACTCTGCAGATTGAATGTGAAGCCGAGGGCAGTTTGTTCACAGTCTGTGCGTGCAGAGCTGGGCAGCATCTGTTTCATTTCGCTGTCCATTGAACAACCCAACCACAGCTGCCCCGTCTGTGGGCTGTGCACATCTGGAAAAGCCCAGAAGGTCAGGCAGTAACTGTGGAGAGAGTAAAGCTGCCTGCAAACCGCCCCACCCCACTGAAATGTACAGGGCTTGGCGATCGCACATACTTTCTGTACTGAGGTCGGGGAAGTTTCACTTCTGTCACAATCTCCAGGACCCTGCAATCTACTGTGCAAGTCTTGCCCTAGTTTCACCTCCCAACCTCCACGCTTCCTACTTGTCGACCGCCTGCAGGCCCCGGGCCCCAACACTGGCCCGCGCCGCCTGCCCCAACACCACCAGGCCGTCCCGCGACGCAATCTTTGCAGCACCAGCACTCACCACCACCCTGACCAACCTCAGGCCCGGATCATCGAAGACGCCGCTGTCGCCGACCTTCACGTGGCCGCTGCCGCCGACCTTCACCCACTCACCGATGAGGACGATCCTCGTTAACTCACTGGGACCGCCAACTATCGCCGCCTCATTCTTTAGGAAACGGGGGTTCCCTTCTTCGATTATAGATGAGGCTCTCACCAGGGTCTCCCCTCTATCCGGTAGCTCAGCTCTCACTCCCCATCCCCCCACCCGTAACAAGGACAGAGTCCCCCTTGTCCTCACCTTGCATCCCACAAGCCATCAGATACAACAGATAACCCTCCGACATTTTCGCCACCTCCAACGGGATCCCACCACTTGCCACATCTTCCCATCTCCTCCCCTTTCGGCTTTCCGCAGAGACCGCTCCCTCCATAACTCCCTGGTTAATTTGTCCCTTCCCACCCAAACCACCCCCTCCCCTGGCACTTTCCCTTGCAGCCGCAGGAAATGCTACACTTGTCATTTTACCTCCCCCCATGACTCCATCCAAGGACCCAAGCACTCTTTCCAGGTGAGGCAGAGGTTCACCTGCACCTCCTCCAACCTCACCTATTGCATCTGCTGTTCTAAGTGTCAACTGCTCTACATCGGTGAGACCAAGCGCAGGCTTGGCGATCGCTTTGCCCAACACCTCCGCTCTGTTCGCATTAACCAACCCGATCTCCCGGTGGCTCAGCACTTCAACTCACCCTCCCATTCCGAATCCGACCTTTCTGTACTGGGCCTCCTCCATGGCCAGAGTGAGTCTCACCGTAAATTGGAGGAGCAACACCTCAAATTTCGCTTGGGCAGTTTACACCCCAGCGGTATGAACATTGACTTCTCCAATTTCAGGTAGTCCTTGCTTTCTCCCTCCTTCCTCTCCCCTTCCAATCTCTCCCACAGCCTACTGTCTCTGCCTCTTCCTTTCTTCCTCCCGCCTCCCATCCCCACATCAGTCTGAAGAATGGTCTCGACCCGTAACGTCATCTTGTATTAATCAAATGTAAATATCAAAAAATAAAATTTCACATTTGTGTCTTCAATCAACTGCAAATAAAACCTACACCATTTTTTAGCTCTCTGGCGGCCATTTTTGTAGTCCCTTTTGCGGCCATTTCCGTATACGCTGCGGCGGCGGCCATTTTTGTAGTCGAAGTTGTGGGGATTTTTGTAGTCGTAGTGCGGTCATACGGCGGCCATTTTTGTAGTCCAACGCCTGCCATGTGACAGGAGGCCGCGGCGGCCATTTTGTCGGCGGGTGGGCTGAGGCATAGACGGGCCTCGCCCCACAACCCACCGCTGCAGGTTGGGACCGGCTCCACCCACCCACCGGCGCCGGGGCCGCGCCCGCCCGCCCTCCCTCCCTCCCTCCCTCCCCCGGCGGAGACTGGAAACTGCCGGGGAATCGACCTGTGGCGGCATCGACCGACCGACCGAGCGCCGGCTGACGAGCGGCCGAGGCTCCTCCACCCCGATGCTGGGCCGAGCGGACGGACGGACGGACGGGCAGCAGCGGCCGGGGATCGTCGACATCGGCGGCGGCGCCAGTGAGTGAGGGAGGGAGGGAGGGAGGGAGGAGCAGAAGGACGAGTTGGGCCGGGGGCGGGCGGGGCAACAACAACAACAACAGCAGCAGCCGCCGCCCCGCTCTACCGGGTGGCGACGCCTTGAGCAGTGTCGGGAGATGACGGTCTGGGCGATGGGCGGCGGTGCCGGTGACGCCGGGGCGGGCGGGGCTGACGCTGGTGGGGGGTGGGGGGGGGGCAGCTCCGGGCGGCAGCCGCGGTCTCTCAGCCCCGTTGGGCAGCTCCGGCTCCGGGCGGCTCGGCTCTGTCATGCGGGAGGAGGGAAAGCGAGGGCAGAGGCTGCTGCGCCGCTGGCAGATGGTGGAGTCAGTGACAAAGATGAAGGTGAAAGTGATGAAACTTGTTGGATCAGGACGAGCTGGGAAATGTAAAGCCAGAGGGAGGTGGGTGGGAAGGTCAAAGGGAAATATGGGGCAAGAAGATGGAGATGAACGTCCTTCCCTTCACTCCCCCTCCCTCCCTCACCCTGGTGAGCACATTCCCCACCTCACTCACTCACTCACTCACCAACCAACACCGGGTCCTTTCCCTTCCTCTCTTCACTCATCTCTCAAACACCAGTCCCATAGGGAGGTTGCATGACCCATCACCTGTACTGTTGCCACGCAGCGCCAACTGGAGGACATGCGGTGAAGCCAACTGGAGGACATGCGGTGAAGCCAACTGGAGGACATGCGGTGAAGCCAACTGGAGGACATGCGGTGAAGCCAACTGGAGGACATGTGGTGAACTGCAGGTAAACATTTTTATTTATTTTTTTTTAATTATTTTTATTAGAAGTATGGTAAATTACAATAATACACAACACTTATATCTTAATACATTTTTTATACCGCTTCATTTTTTTGAGCTTTAAGAGAAAGATAGAAGTAAGAAAAGTAAAGAAAGTGCGCAAGAGTCGTGAAGTGCAAGAGAGTGTTGGGAAAAGAAAGCCCCTTAGAAAAGAAGTTAGAGAAGGAAGTAAAGTAAGAAAGTAGACCCTAGAAAAGAAAGAAAAAGAAAGTAGGAACAATCGCAGAAAGGGGACCACCAACCAAGTCTGTTTTTATTGTTTTACCTCCCATTACCAGGTCCTGATACCATTTCTTTCTTTATTTATTTTTTAAATTACTATTGCACCTCGTGCTTGTAATAGGTCCAGAAACGTAGACCACGTCTTTTGGAATTGGTCTGCTTTACCTGCTAAGAGGAATCTCATCTCTTCCAGATGTAATGTTTCAAACATATTTGATGTCCACATTTTTATTGTTGGTGTGGGCGCATTTTTCCAGGATTTAAGTATGAGCTTTTTTCCCATTATTAGCCCGTAATTGAATAAGTTCTTCTGATACACAGGGATACCTTCCGATATTCCAAAAATGATCCATTCTGGTTTTGGTACCAGTTTTATTTCAATTAATTTTGAAAAAATATCAAATATTTCATACCAGAATTTTTGGATTTTTGTACAAAAAACAAAAGAATGCGCTATGGTAGCTTCTTGACATAGACATTTATCACAGATTGGTGAAACATTAGGAAAGATTTTATTTAATTTCGTTTTTGAATAATATAGTCTATGTAATGTTTTGAATTGGATGAGCGTATGTCGTACGTTGATCGAACATTTATGCACCTGTAGTAAATGGTTATCCCAGCTCTCTTTTGACATTTTTATAGCTAATTCTTGTTCCCAGTCTCTTCTAATTCCATCTGTTGTGGGTATTTCTATGTTTAAAATGATATTATATAAGTACGATATTAGATTAGCTGATTCCGCCTTTGTCTTCATTGCTTCATCTAGTAAGTCGGAAGGCATATTATGATAGTCTTTTGTGTATTTTTTCAGGTAATCACGAATTTGTAGATATTTAAAATATTGGTTATTTTTCAAATTATATTTCAGTTGTAGTTGAAATGATAGTAATTTTCCCAATTCATACAGATCTTCGAGCGTTTTGATTCCCATTCTTTCCCATTGTATAAATGATTTGTCTATTGTTGAAGGTTTAAACGATGGGTTATTAACTATTGGTATTGAGAGAGATAGGTTTCTTAATGTTAGATTCTGTTTTATTTGTTTCCATGTTCTAATTGTGCTATTTATAATTGGATTTTTATTATAATTTTTATTATTCAAATTTATTGGAGAGAGAATAATCGCTCCTATATTACTCGGGGAGCAGTCCCCTTTTTCCATTACAATCCAGTCCGCCTGCTGGGCAGAATTGTCCAGCAGGTGAATCATATTTTTAATATTTACTGCCCAATTATAATACATAAAGTTAGGGAGCGCGAGACCCCCCAACTCTTTTCGTTTATTAAGGTGAGCTCTTTGTATTCTATGGGATTTATAATCCCATATAAAATTTGTAATGTCTGAGTCCAATTTTTTGAAAAACTTTTTTGGGAGATATATAGGTATTGATTGAAATAGGTATAGGATTTGTGGTAAGAAAATCATTTTTATAGCATTTATTCTGCCTATTAAGGACATCGGAAGTGTTTTCCAGAATTTAATCATATTATTTAATTTATTAAGTAAGGGACTATAATTGGCTTTAAACATATCCTGGTAATTTCTAGTA
>JAXLNO010000401.1:0-34212 GCA_038087875.1 Malacoraja senta | reverse complement strand
ACAAGCCTAGTCTTTTCAATCTTTCCTCATATGACAGTCCCGCCATCCCAGGGATCAATCTCGTGAACCTACGCTGCACTGCCTCAATCACAAGGATGTCCTTCCTCAAATTAGGAGACCAAAACTGTACACAATACTCCAGATGTGGTCTCACCAGAGCCCTATACAACTGCAGAAGAACCTCTTTACTCCTATACTGAAATTCTCTTGTTATGAAGGCCAACATTCCATTAGCTTTCTTCACTGCCTGCTGTACCTGTAAGCCAACTTTCAGTGACCGGTGTACTAGGACGCCCAGGTCTCGCTGCATCTTCCCCATACCTAACCTAACCCCATTGAGATAATAATCTGCCCCCTTATTTTTGCCGCCAAAGTGGATAACCTCACATTTATCTATATTATACTGCATCTGCCACGCATCTGCCCACTCACTCAACCTGTCCAGGTCACCCTGCAACCTCCTAACATCCTCTTCACAGTTCACACTGCCACCCAGCTTTGTGTCATCCGCAACCTTGCTAGTGTTGCTCCTAATTCCCTCTTCCAAATCATTAATATATATGGTAAACAGTTGCGGCCCCAACACCGAGCCTTGCGGCACTCCACTCGCCACTGCCTGCCATTCTGAAAAGGACCCGTTCACTCCTACTCTTTGCTTCCGGTCTGCCAACCAATTTAATCACACGTTTACCTCACCTTAGCCACAGGTGAGGTCTTGACTCACACCTTCCTTAGCCACAGGTGAGGTAAAAGAAGATTGAAGGGGGCTAACGTGGTGTATTTAAGGACAAGATAGGAAACTACAAGCCATTATGCACTCGGGGAAAAAACATCTTTGGAGTGTGGGAGGAAACTGGAGCAAACCCACACTGTCAAGGGTTGAACATGCAAACTCCGTACAGACAGCACCCGTAGTCAGGATCAAACCCGGGTCTCTGGCGCTGTAGGGCTGCAACTCTACTGCTGAGCCACTGCGCATCATGCTGCAGAGATCAGTACTGGGTCCCCCAGTGTTCATATACATTCATGATGTGGATGGTGGTAGAGGTGGCATAAGGTATGCTTGCTTTCACAGGTCACGGTATCGAGTACCAGTTAGGAAGTAACGATTTAGCTTTATAGGACTTTGGTTTGGCCGCATTTGGAGTATTGTGAGGAATTCTGGTCATCCTATTACAGGAAGGATGTTGAGGCTTTGCAACGGTGCAGACGAGGTTGACCAGAATAATGCCTGGATTAGGGGGTATCAGCTATAGGGTTGGACAGACTTGGATTGTTTTCTCTGAAATGTCAGGATGCAGGGAGATCTGAAAAAGTATAAAAATTATGATAGGATAGACCGTCAGATTCCTTTTCCCAGCATGGAAAAATTAAATACAAGAGGGCATAGGTTTAAGGTGAGAGAGGCAAAGTTTAAAGGAGATGTGTTGGGCACGTTTGTTTTTTTTAAACGCAGAGGGTGGTGGGTGCCAGGAACACGCAGCCGGGGGTGGCGGTTGAAGCAGATAAGTTAGTGGCATTTAAAAGCATAGGCATATGGATGTGTAGGGAATGGTGGGATATGGCTCATATGCAGCAGCATTATGTGCTGGCCTTGGCATCATGCTTGGCATAGACATTGTGACACGAAGGGCCCGTTCCTGTGCTTTACTGTTCTATGGTGTATTCTATGTTATATAGGTGGCACAATTAGTAGGTTTACAAAGGGCACCACAATTGGGTACCGTGGACAGTGAAGGTTGTTGTCTAAGGTTACAGCAGGATCTAGATCGGGTGGGGAAAGGAATGGCAGACGGAATTTAACTCAGACACGTGAGAAGTAACTTATTTGGGAAGTTAGACCAGAACATGCACAGTAAATGGCGGGGCCCGGGGAGCATTGTAGAGACCTAAGAGTTATAGACAAAAGACAATAGGTGCAGGAGTAGGCCATTCGGCCCTTCAACACAGCAGCGCCATTCAATGTGATCATGGCTGATCATCCACAATCAGTACCCCGTTCCTGCCTTCTCCCCATATCCCCTGACTCCGCTATCTTCAAGAGCCCTATCTAGCTCTCTCTTGAAAGTATCCAGAGAACCGACCTCCATCTAAGAGAGAATTCCACAGACTCACAACTCTCTGTGTGAAAAAGTGTTTCCTCATCTCTAAATGGCTTACCCCTTATTACATAGAAACATAGAAAATAGGTGCAGGAGGAGGCCATTCGGCCCTTCGAGCCAGCACCGCCATTCATTGCGATCATGGCTGATCGTCCCCAATCAATAACCCGTGCCTGCCTTTTCCCCATATCCCTTGACTCCACTAGCCCCTAGAGCTACTCTCTCTTAAATCCATCCAGTGATTTGGCCTCCACTGCCCTCTGTAGCAGGGAATTCCACAAATTCACAACTCTTTGGGCGAAAAAGTTTTTGCTCACCTCAGTCTTAAATGGCCTCCCTTTATTCTAAGACTGTGGCCCCCTAGTTCTGGACTCGCCCAACATTGGGAACATTTTTCCTACATCTAGCTTGTCCAGTCCTTTTATAATTTTATATGTTTCTATAAGATCCCCTCATCCTTCTAAACTCCAGTGAATACAAGCCTAGTCTTTTCAATCTTTCCTCATATGACAGTCCCACCATCCCAGGGATCAATCTCGTGAACCTACGCTGCACTGCCTCAATTACAAGGATGTCCTTCCTCAAATTGGGAGACCAAAACTGTACGCAATACTCCAGATGTGGTCTTACCAGAGCCCTATACAACTGCAGAAGAACCTCCCTACTGCTATACTGAAATCCTCTTGTTATGAAGGCCAACATTTCATTAGCTTTCTTCACTGCCTGCTGTTATTCTTAAACTGTGGCCCCTGGTTCTGGACTCCCCCAACATCGGGAACATGTTTCCTGCCTCTAGTGTGTCTAAACCCTTAATAATCTTATATGTTTCAATGAGATCCCCTCTCATCCATCTAAACTCCAGAGTGCACAATCCCAGCCGCTCCATTCTCTCAGCATATGACAGTCCCGCCATCCCGGGAATTAACCTGGTGAACATACACTGCACTCCCTCAATAGCAAGAATGTCCTTCCACAAATTTGGAGACCAAAACTGCACACAATACTCCAGGTGTGGTCTCAGTTAAACTAGTGGTCAAGGTGGTGATGATAGTGTGCAGCATGTTTGCCTTCATCGGTCAGGACCCAACGTACAAAGGTTGGGACAGTTGTGCAAGAGACTGGCGAGACAGCACATAGAATATTGTGTGCAGGTCTGGTTGCCGTAATATAGGAAGGATGTTGGAAACGAGCGAGGGTGCAGAGAAGATTCACAAGGAGAGACTGGACAGGCTGGGTCATTCTTCCCTGGAGTGCAGGAGGCTGTGGGATGACCTGAAGGAGATATATAAAATCATAAGGGGCTTAGATAAGGCGGATGGTCGGTCTATTACCCAGGCTAGAGGGATCTACAATTAGAAGGCAATGGTTTAAGGTGAGAGGGGCAAGATTTAAAGAGGACCTGAGGGGCAGCTTCTTCACACAGGCTGGTGGTACATGGAACAAGCTGCCAGAGGAAGCAGTAGAGATGGCTACAATTACTACATTTAAAAGGCAAGTGGACAGGTTCATGGACGTAAAGGGTTTAGAGGGATATGGTCCAAATACAGGGAAATGAGACTACTCAGGAAGACATCTTACTGGAGAAACTCAGCTGGTGAGTTCCTCACCCGCTGAGTTTCTTCAGCATTTTTGTCTACCTTCGATTTTCCAGCTTCTGCAGTTCCTTCTTAAACAGGAAGACATCTTCATCACCATGGACTAATTGAGCCGATGGGCCTGTTTCCATGCTGAATGTCTCTATGACTGAGCTGCCATATGTGGTTCTGTCCCAGGTTGGGTCTGCCAGCCAGTTGTTGGCAGGTTGTCCCAGGTCAGGTCTGTCAGCCAGATGTTAGCTGGATGCCCCGGTACAGCAGAGTGGGAGAACAGCGTTGGGCACTCACAGTACATCTTCTATGAGTCCCCTCTGGGTAAGGGCGGTGACCTGCGCGTCTCTCATTCGGCCATCCATCGCCAAGCGTGCGCTGGTTTGGGCAGCGTGGATCTGTAGAACTCCTAGGTTTATGTTCTCCTTGACCAAGGCACTAGAAATAAAAAAATAACTGATTTAGAAACATAGAAACATAGAAAATAGGTGCAGGAGGAGGCCATTCGGCCCTTCGAGTCAGCACCGCCATTCACTGCGATCATGGCTGATCGTCCCCTATCAATAACCAGTGCCTGCCTTCTCTCCATATCCCTTGACTCCACTAGCCCCTAGAGCTCTATCTAACTCTCTCTTAAATCCATCCAGTGATTTGATCTCCACTGCCCTCTGTGGCAGGGAATTCCACAAATTCACAACTTTGGGTGAAAAAGTTTCTTCTCAGTCTTAAATGGCTTCCCCTTTAGTCTAAGTCTGTGGCCCCTGGTTCTGGATTCGCCTAACATTGGGAACATTTTTCCTGCATCCAGCTTGTCCAGTCCTTTTATAATTTTATATGTTTCTATAAGATCCCCCCTCATCCTTCTAAACTCCAGTGAATACAAGCCTATTCTTTTCAATCTTTCCTCATATGACAGTCCCGCCATCCCAGGGATCAATCTCGTGAACCTACGCTGCACTGCCTCAATCACAAGGATTTCCTTCCTCAAATTAGGAGACCAAAACTGTACACAGTTTACACTGGTAGTCTGCTTCACTGTACTGGAAGGAAGCGAGTGCAGGTGAGCATGTATGAAGGGGATTGCAGGAAACGTTGCCAGGGCTGGAGAAATCTTGGTGCAGGGAGAGGGCGGCTGTGCTGAGGTGATTTACTTTGGAATAAAGGAGACAGACACTGTATAAAATTGGGCGAGTGGGACAACCAGAAAGGACATTTCCTTTGCCAAGGAGGCCAGTAATTTTAACCAATGGCTTCTGGTTTAATTATCAGAGGAATAAATATCACCAACTTGTTCTGATCTTTAGTTTAGTTTACAGATACGTGGGAACAGGCGCTTTGGCCCACTGAGTCCGCGCCGATCAGCGATCCCCACACACTAACACTATCCTACACACACTAGGGACAATTTACATTTATACCAACCAATGAACCTACAAAACTGCATGTCTTTGGAGCGCGGTTGGAAATCGGAGCACTCAGAGAAAACCCACTCAGGTCACGGGGAGAACATACAAACCCCACACAGACAGCACCTGTAGTCAGTATTGAACCGGGATCTCTGGCGCTGTGAGGCAGTGACTCTAAAGCTGTGCCACCATGCAGCCCTGTACGCAATGTGGTCCAAAAATTAGAGAGCGTTGGTTTAAGGTGATGAGGGAAGGTTTAAAGAGGACCTGACAGGCAGGGTTTGCACAGAAGTTGGTGGGTGCACGGAGCAAGCTGCCGGAGGTAGCTCGACTTCCTCAGACAGCCGAGGAGATTCAGCATGGTTCCAATGGTCTTTCCCAATTTCTACAGATGCCAGCATCCTATCAAGATGCATCTCAGCAGGTCCAACAGGACCACTGCCCACGACCTCAAGAAATGACCGAGAATTGTGAACGCAGCCCAGTCCGTCACATGTTTACATCCAGGAACATTCATTATTGGTAGACACTAGATGCTGGAGTAACTCAGTGGGACAGGCAGCATCTCTGGAGAGAAGGAATGGGTGATGTTTTGGGTCGTGAATTGTTGGTGATGGTTACACCTCTGATAATTTAACCACAGGGCATAAAGTTACCAGCCTCCTTGATGCTTGATCGACTCTTGGTGGTGTATGGCCAGTGGGACCCTGTCCACAAGGGAACCAGTCACGACTCATCCCCAGCGATCCCGCGCAATGCTCAGGGTGAACGGCAGCACCGATCACCTTCATGTACACCTCAGGATGCCTATCTCCCAATGGCTACATCTCATGTCACTCCGCCCACCACTAGCGGTCAGCCTCAGAATTAAAAGGCGTCCTTCTAGGAAGGAGATGAGGAGGAATTTCTTTAGTCAGAGGGTGGTGCCAGCACAATAACCTGGCCCTCAACACCAGCAAAACCAAGGAACTGATTGTGGACTTTGGAAGGGATAGGATGGGGACCCACAGTCCCGTTTATATCAACGGGTCGATGGTTGAAAGGGTCAAGAGCTTCAAATTCCTGGGCGTGCACATCTCTGAAGATCTTTCCTGGTCCAAGAACACTGATGCCATTATTAAGAAAGCACATCAGCGCCTCTACTTCCTGAGAAGATTACGGAGAGTCGGTTTGTCAAGGAGGACTCTCTCTAACTACTACAGGTACACAGTAGAGAGCATGCTGACCGGTTGCATCGTGGCTTGGTTCGGCAACTTGAGCGCCCTGGTGCGGAAAAGACTACAAAAAGTAGTAAACACTGCCCAGTCCATCATCGGCTCTGACCTCCCTTCCATCGAGGGGATCTATCACAGTCGCTGCCTCAAAAAGGCTGGCAGCATCATCAAGGACCCACACCATCCTGGCCACACACTCATCTCCCTGCTACCTTCAGGTAGAAGATACAGGAGCCTGAAGACTGCAACAACCAGGTTCAGGAATAGCTACTTCCCCACAGCCATCAGGGTATTAAACTTGGCTGAAACAAAACTCTGTACATTAATTAGCTCATTATCTGCTTATTTGCACTTTATCAGTTTATTTATTCATGTGTGTATATATTTATATAATGGTTTATGGACACACTGATCTGTTTTGTAGTCAATGCCTTCTATGTTCTGGTGCGCTAAAGCAAAGCAAGTATGTCATTGTCCTATCAGGGACACATGACAATAAACTCTCTTGAACTTGAACTCTTGGTGAATCTGTTCAATTCTTTGCCACAGATGGCTGTGGAGGCCAAGTCAGTGGATATGTTTAAGGCAGAGATAGATTGTTGATTAGTATGGGTGTCAGAGGTTATGGGGAGAAGGCAAGGGAATGAGTTTAGGATAGAGTTAGATCAGCCATGATTGAATGGCGGAGTAGACTTGATGGGCCAAATGGCCTAATCCTACTCCCATCACTTATGATCTTATGAGGCTATTTGGCCCATCGAGCCTGTGCTGGCTCACAGAGCAATTACATGCCCCAATAGTATCCCCTGTAAATCATTCTCCCAGCAGTAAACTTCACTTCACTGTCACAGCCCAGGAGGCAGTAGAGGAAGGAGAGAACTCAAGGAGAATGCAATTTAACTCAGACAAGTGCGAGGTGCTGCATTTTGGGGCGTTAACAATAAATGGCAGGGCGCAGGAGAATGTTCTAGAGAAGATTCAGGGAGAACAAGGGGTACAAAAACAGTTCCCTGAAAGTGGTGACACAGTTAGGATGGAGAGGAGGGTGTGTCGGAAGGAACTGTACATGCTGGTTTAAACTGAAGATAGACACAAAAAGCTGGAGTAACTCAGCAGGCCAGACTGAAGACGGGTATCGACCTGAAAAATCACCTATTCCTCTTCTCCTGGAGAGGAATATGTTTGGTCAGGGCATTGAGCACAGGAGTTGGGACATCATGCTCCACTGTACAAGATGTCAGTTAAACCATACTTGGACTATCATGTACAGTTCTGGCTGCCCAAGCATAGGAGTGAAGTCATTCTGTTCGAAAGGATGCAGAATAGATTCACCGTGATGTTCACCAGCACTGGAAGGCTTGAGTTACAGGAAGATGTTGGAAGGGTTGGGACTGTTTGGCCTCGAGCATGGGAGATTGAGCGCTAACTTTATAGATGTTTATAGAAACATAGAAAAAATAGGTGCAGGAGTAGGCCATTAGGCCCTTCGAGCCAGCACCACCATTCAATATGACCATGGCTGATCATCCAAAATCAGTATCCCGTCCCGGCTTTTTCCCCATATCCCTTGACTCCCTTAGCCCTAAGAGCTAAATCTAATTCTCTCTTGAAAACATCCAGTGAATTCACCTCCACTGCCTTCTGTGACAGAGAATTCTACAGATTCACAGCTCTCTGGGTGATTTTTCCTCATCTCAGTCCTACATGGCCCACAGTTCTTAAACTGTGGCCCCTGGTTCTGGACTCCCCCAACATCAGGAACAGTTTTCTTGCATTTAGCCTGTCCAATCCCTTAAGAATTTTATATGTTTCTATTGTAAGATCCCCTCTCATCCTTCTAAATTTCAGTGAATATAAGCCCATTCTTTCATCATATGTCAGTCCAGCCAATCCGGGAATTAACCTGGTGAACCTACGCTGCACTCCCTCAATAGCAAGAATGTCCTTCCTCAAATTAGGAGACCAAAACTGCATATAATACTCCAGGTGCGGTCTCACCAGGGCCCAGTTCAACTGCAGTAGGACATTCTTGCTCCCATACTCAAATCGCCTTGCTATGAAGGCCAACATGCCATTCACTTTCTTCACTGCCTGCTGTACCTGCATGCTTACTTTCAGTGACTGATGTACAAGGACACCCAGGTCTCGTTGCACCTCCCTTTTTCCTAATCTGATTATAAAATTCCATTATAAAATCATGAGGTGCATAGATCAGGTGAATGTTGCAGAATATAGACACATAATGCTGGATTAACTCAGCAGGTCAGGCAGCAGCTCTGGAGAAAAGGAATAGGTGATGTTTTGGGTCAAGACCCTTCTTCAGACTGGTTTCAGTCTGTTTCCCAGGGCACGGGTGTTCAAAACTAAAGGGCAAAGGTGAAGTAGTTGAAGCAGGTACAATTACAATGTTCACAAGATATTTGAACAGGTACGTGGACAGGAAAGGTTCAGAAGGATATGGACCAAACGCATACAAAATGGAACGTGTTCTTGGCAACTGGGTTAGCATGGATAAGTTGGGCTGAAGGGTCTATTTCCATGCTGCGTAACTGTATTAATCTCTTGAGACATCATGTTCCAAGATAGGTCCAACAAACAATTCTAGCGCTCTCCTCCCACGTGCAGGCAGTGACACCAGCCCTGTCTCCTCCTCCCCTGCCCACATCTGCTGCTCTGCCAGTTCCTTTAACCCTTCCTCTGCCCCAATGAAGCCAGTTGTATAGTGAGGAAAACAAATTGCTGGGGAATCTCTGTGGGTCAGGCAGCATCTCAGGAAGGAAACGGACGGGCGATGTTGTTTGGGACTCCACCTCAAGACTCTTGACTCAGAATCCAAAGAAGGGTCCTGACCCGAATCGTGGTCTGTCCATTCCCTCCACAGATGCTGCCTGACCTGCTGAGATACTCCAGCACTCTGTGAAACGTCACCTATCCATGTTCTCCACAGATGCTGCCTGACCTGCTGAGATACTCCAGCACTCTGTGAAACGTCACCTATCCATGTTCTCCACAGATGCTGCCTGACCCGCTGAGTTACTCCAGCACTCTGTGAAACGTCACCTATCCATGTTCCGGCAGCATCTATGGAGCGAAGGAAATAGGCAACGTTTCGGCCCGAAACCCTTCCGGGTTTCGGCCTGAAACGTTGCCTATTTCCTTCAGGGTTTCGGCCCGAAAGGTTGCCCATTTCCTTCGCTCCACAGATGCTGCCTGACCCGCTGAGATACTCCAGCACTCTGTGAAACGTCTCCTACCCATGTTCTCCAGAGATGCTGCCTGACCTGCTGAGATACTCCAGCACTCTGTGAAACGTCACCTATCCATGTTCTCCAGAGATGCTGCCTGACCCGCTGAGTTACTCCAGCACTTTGTTTTTGCTGAAGATTCCAGAAGAATCTTTTTCAAATGTAGGATGGATATCCAATAAATGTTTGTTTATTATTTTATATATTATTTATTGATGTGTTTTGGTTACTTCATACATATTACTTGTATGTGTATATCAGTTGTAGGTATATATATGTCTGTATGTATCTCTAAAAACGGTCTGGGGTATTATTATCATTAATTAACTCATTATTAAATATGGAAGAAGGGTTTGGGGAGAAGGGGTGAGATTAAACAAGTTCTTCTTCTTCTCTCTCCTTTTCGAGCTTGTAAAGAAAAAGTGTTGGACATTTAAATTTAGCATTATGCTTTTCATTGCTTTGCAAATATTGCCTGGAATGTCCAATTGTTTGACTATTTCGATATTGTTGTTGTTATTTATCCCTATTTTATGTCTTTACTTGTTCGGAACAAATAAATAAATAAATAAATAAAAATATCATGAAGCTGGAAAGAGCGCACAAAAGATTCACCAGGATGTTAGTGGTACTAGAAGGCTTGAGTTACATAGAAACATAGAAACATAGAAAATAGGTACAGGAGGAGGCCATTCGGCCCTTCGAGCCAGCACCGCCATTCATATAACCATATAACCATTACAGCATGGAAACAGGCCATCTCGGCCCTTCTAGTCCGTGCCGAACATTATTATTATTATTATTAATATTATTTAAAAAAAAAAAAAAATACTTCCCCCTAGTCCCATCTACCTGCACTCAGACCATAACCCTCCATTCCTTTCCCGTCCATATACCCATCCAATCTATTTTTAAAGGATAAAATCGAACCTGCCTCCACCACTTCCACTGGAAGCTCATTCCACACAGCTACCACTCTCTGAGTAAAGAAGTTCCCCCTAATGTTACCCCTAAACTTCTGTCCCTTAATTCTCAAGTCATGTCCCCTTGTTTGAATCTTCCCTACTCTCAATGGAAAAAGCTTATCCACGTCAACTCTGTCTAACCCGCTCATAATTTTAAAGACCTCTATCAAGTCCCCTCTTAACTTGCTGCGCTCCAAAGAATAAAGACCTAACTTGTTCAACCTTTCTCTGTAACTTAGTTGCTGAAACCCAGGCAACATTCTAGTAAATCTCCTCTGTACTCTCTCTATTTTGTTGACATCCTTCCTATAATTAGGCGACCAAAATTGTACTCCATACTCCAGAATTGGCCTCACCAATGCCTTGTACAATTTTAACATTACATCCCAACTTCTATATTCAATGCTCTGATTTATAAAGGCCAGCACACCAAAAGCTTTCTTTACCACCCTATCTACATGAGATTCCACCTTTAGGGAACTATGCACAGTTATTCCTAGATCCCTCTGTTCAACTGCATTCCTCAATTCTCTACCATTTACCATGTACGTCCTATTTTGATTTGTCCTGCCGGGATGTAGTACCTCACATTTATCAGCATTAAACTCCATCTGCCATCTTTCAGCCCACTCTTCCAAATGGCCTAAATCTCTCTGTAGACTTTGAAAATCTACTTCATTATCCACCACACCACCTATCTTAGTATCATCTGCATACTTACTAATCCAATTTTCCACACCATCATCCAGATCATTGATGTACATGACAAACAACAGTGGACCCAACACAGACCCCTGAGGCACCCCACTAGTCACCGGCCACCAACCTGACAAACAGCCATCCACCATTACTCTCTGGCATCTCCCATTCAGCCACTGTTGAATCCATCTTGCTACTCCACCATTAATACCCAACAATTTAATCTTCTTAACCAACCTTCCACGAGGAAACTTGTCAAAGGCCTTACTGAAGTCCATATAGACAACATCCACTGCTTTACCCTCATCAATTTCCCTAGTAACCTCTTCGAAAAATTCTGGAAGATTAGTCAAACATGACCTTCCAGGCACAAATCCATGTTGACTGTTCCTAATCAGACCCTGCTTATCCAGATGCTTATATATATTATCTCTAAGTATCCTTTCCATTAATTTGCCCACAACTGACGTCAAACTAACAGGTCTATAATTACTAGGTTTACTCTTAGAACCCTTTTTAAACAACAGAACAACATGCGCAGTACGCCAATCCTCCGGCACTATTCCCGTTTCTAATGACATTTGAAATATTTCTGTCATAGCCCCTGCTATTTCTACACTAACTTCCCTCAATGTCCTCGGGAATATCCTGTCAGGACCTGGAGACTTATCCGTTTTCATATTTTTCAAAAGTGTCCGCACCTCCTCTTCTTTGAATCTCATAGTTTCCATTGCTACTCTGCTTGTTTCCCTTACCTCACATAATTCCATATCCTTCTCCTTGGTGAATACCGAAGAAAATAAATTGTTCAATATCTCCCCCATTTCTTTTGGCTCTGCAGATAGCTGTCCACTCTGACTCTCTAATGGACCAATTTTATTCCTTGTTATCCTTTTGCTATTAATAAAGCTGTAGAAACCCTTTGGATTTACTTTCACCTTACTTGCCAAAGCAACCTCATATCTTCTTTTAGCTTTTCTAATTTCTTTCTTAATATTCTTTTTACATTCTTTATACTCCTCAAGCACCTCATTTACTCCATGCTGCCTATAATTATTGTAGATCTCTCTCTTTTTCCAAACCAAGTGTCCAATTTCCCTTGAAAACCATGGCTCTTTCCAATTTTTAATATTTCCTTTCAACCGAACAGGGACATAAAGATTCTGTACTCTTAAAATTTCACCTTTAAATGTCCTCCATTTCTCTTCTACATCCTTCCTATAAAACAACATGTCCCAATTCACTCCTTTTAAATCCTTTCGCATCTCCTCATAGTTAGCCTTTCTCCAAACAAAAATCTCAACCCTAGGTCCAGTTCTGACCCTCTCCATAATTATATTGAAACTAATGGTATTGTGATCACTGGACCCGAAGTGCTCCCCAACGCTTACCTCCGCCACCTGCCCTGTCTCATTTCCTAACAGGAGGTCCAGCACTGCCCCTTCTCTAGTAGGTACCTCTATGTATTGCTGCAAAAAACTATCCTGCACACATTTTACAAACTCCAAACCATCCAGCCCTTTTACAGAATGTGTTTCCCAGTCTATGTGTGGAAAATTGAAATCTCCCACAATCACTACCTTGTGCTTACTACTAATATCTGCTATCTCCTTACATATTTGCTCTTCCAATTCTCGCTCCCCATTAGGCAGTCTATAATACACCCCTATAAGTGTTGCTACACCTTTCCCATTTCTCAGCTCCACCCAAATAGCCTCCCTAGACAAGCCCCCTAATCTATCCTGCCAAAGCACTGCTGTAATATCTTCCTTGACAAGCAATGCAACACTCCCACCTCTTGCCCCTCCAATTCTATCACCCCTGAAGCAACGAAATCCTGGAATATTTAGTTTCCAATCACAACCCTCCTGCAACCATGTTTCACTGATCGCCACAACATCATACTTCCAGGTGTCAATCCAGACTCTAAGCTCATCCACCTTTCTTACAATGCTCCTAGCATTAAAATATACACATTTAAGAAACCCACCACCACTTATTCTCTGTTTATTATCTTTTTCTTCTTTCTCCCCTACATGTTGGGTCCGAGTGCTTCCCTTCTCTGCTTCCTGCCTCACACACTGTCTACTAGCTTTCTCTATTTGAGTCCCTCCCCCCAACCGTTCTAGTTTAAAGTCTCCCCAGTTGCCTTTGCAAATCTCCCCGCCAGGATATTGGTTCCCCTCAGGTTCAAGTGCAACCCGTCCTTTCTGTACAGGTCACACCTTCCCCAAAAGAGGTCCCAATGATCCAGAAATTTGAATCCCTGCCCGCTGCACCAGTTCCTCAGCCACGCATTTATCCTCCACCTCACTCCATTCCTACTTTCACTGTCGCGTGGCACAGGTAGTAATCCTGAGATTGTTACCTTTGCGGTCCTTCTCCTTAACTCTCCTCCCAACTCCCTAAATTCTCCTTTCAGGACCTCTTCTCTTTTTCTACCTATGTCATTGGTACCTATATGTACCACAACCTCAGGCTCCTCTCCCTCCGATTTCAGGATATCTTGGACATGTTCAGACACATCCCTGACCCTGGCACCAGGGAGGCAAACTACCATCCGGGTCTCCTGACTGCGTCCACAGAATCGCCTATCTGACCCCCTAACTATAGAGTCCCCTATTACTATTGCCCCCCTCTTCTTTTCCCTACCCTTCTGAGCAACAGGGCCGGTCTCTGTGCTGGAGGCCCGGCCGCTGTCGCTACCCCCAGGTAGGCTGTCCCCCCCAACAGTACTCAAACCAGAATACTTATTGCCAAGGTGTACAGCCACCGGGGTACTCTCTAGTCCCTGCCTCTGCCCCTTGCCCTTCCTAACCGTGACCCACTTGTCTGCCTCCCGTGGTCTTGGAGTGACCACCTCCCTATAACTCCTCTCTCTGACCTCCTCACTCTCCCTGACCAGACATAGGTCATCGAGCTGCTGCTCCAGGTTCCTAATACGGTCCCTTAGGAGCCCCATCTTGACGCACCTGGCGCAGATGTGGACGTCTGGAGGGGTATCAGACTCCATGACCTCCCACATTTGACATCCAGAACAGTAAACTACCCTGGGCCTCATTCTCCCCCCTTACCCTGGATACAATACAAAGCCTTACCCTGGATACAATACAAAGCCTTACCCTGGATACAATACAAAGCCTTACCCTGGATACAATACAAAGCCTTACCCTGGATACAATACAAAGCCTTACCCTGGATACAATACAAAGCCTTACCCTGGATACAATACAAAGCCTTACCCTGGATACAATACCAAGCCTTACCCTGGATACAATACAAAGCCTTACCCTGGATACAATACCAAGCCTTACCCTGGATACAATACAAAGCCTTACCCTGGATACAATACAAAGCCTTACCCTGGATACAATACCAAGCCTTACCCTGGATACAATACAAAGCCTTACCCTGGATACAATACAAGCTGGTGGAGGAAATCAGCAGGGATCTGACTCCCAATCAGCTGCTTCCACCAATCAGCGGCTTCCTCACTTATATGAAACGTGAATGGAACCTTGCAGTTTTTGGGCTCCTCCTCCTGCAACGGTCCCTGGGCGTCTGGAAAGCAAAGCCCCGCGCTGTTTAACTACCCACCACCCGGACGCCCCTCCTCCTCCTGCAACGGTCCCTGGGCGTCTGGAAAGCAAAGCCTCGCGCTGTTTAACTACCCACCACCCGGACGCCGCTCCTCCTCCTGCAACGGTCCCTGGGCCTCGTTGTGATCATGGCTGATCGTCCCCTATCAATATCCCTTGGCTCCACTAGCCCCTAGAGCTCTATCTAACTCTCTCTTAAATCCATCCAGTGACTGGGCCTCCACTGCCCTCTGTGGCAGGGAATTCCATAAATTCACAACTCTGGGTGAAAAAGATTTTTCTCACCTCAGTCTTAAATGACCTCCCCTTTATTCTAAGACTGTGGCCCCTGGTTCTGGACTCACCCAACATTGGGAACATTTTTCCTGCATCGAGCTTGTCCAGTTACAAGGAGACAGACACCAGTTACAAGGAGACATCTAGTTACAAGGAGACAGACACTCAAGGAGCATAAAACAAACACTGGACTAACTGAATAGGTTTTTAGTTTTAGAGATACAGCGTGGGAACAGACCCTTCAGTCCTGTGAGACCATGCCAACCACCCAGACACTAGTTCTATCATATAATGTGGGGACAAGTTACAGAAGCCAATTGGCCTGTCAAACCTGCACACCTTTGGAATATGGACAGAAACCGGAGCACCTGGAGAAAACCCACGCGGGGGTCACAGGGAGAATGTACAAACTCCATACAGACTGCACCCATAGTCAGGGTTGGACCCAGGTCTTTGACACTGTGCCGCCATGTGTCGGCTGTGACTGTTTTCCCTGGAGAGAACGAGGCTGAGGGGGTGACCTTATAGAGGTTTATAAAATCATGAGGAATATTGATGAGAGCCTTCCCCATGGTAGGGAAGTCTATAACTTGAAGGCAGAGGCCGAGGGTAAGTTCATATGTGATAGGAGCAGAATTAGACCATTTGGCCCATCAAGTCTACTCTGCCATTAAATCAAGGCTAATCCAGCTTTCCCTTTGAACCCCATTCTCCTGCCTTCTCTCTATAACCTTATAATCAAGAATCTATCAACCTTAAAAATATCTATGACTTACATAGATACATAGATACATAGAAAATAGGTGCAGGAGTAGGCCATTCGGCCCTTCGAGCCTGCACCGCCATTCAATATGATCATGGCTGATCATCCAACTCAGTATCCCGTACCTGCCTTCTCTCTATACCCCCTGATCCCTTTAGCCACAAGGGCCACATCTAACTCCCTCTTAAATATAGCCAATGAACTGGCCTCAACTACCCTCTGTGGCAGAGAGTTCCAGAGATTCACCACTCTCTGTGTGAAAAAGTTTTTCCTCATCTCGGACTTAAAGGATTTCCCCCTTATCCTTAAGCTGTGACCCCTTGTCCTGGACTTCCCCAACATCGGGAACAATCTTCCTGCATCTAGCCTGTCCAACCCCATAAGAATTTTGTACGTTTCTATAAGATCCCCTCTCAATCTCCTAAATTCTAGCGAGTATAAGCCAAGTCTATCCAGTCTTTCTTCATATGAAAGTCCTGACATCCCAGGAATCAGTCTGGTGAACCTTCTCTGCACTCCCTCTATGGCTATAATGTCCTTCCTCAGATTTGGAGACCAAAACTGTACGCAATACTCCAGGTGTGGTCTCACCAAGACCCTGTACAACTGCAGTAGAACCTCCCTGCTCCTATACTCAAATCCTCTTGCTATGAAGGCCAACATACCATTCGTTTTCTTCACTGCCTGCTGCACCTGCATGCCTACTTTCAATGACTGGTGTACCATGACACCCAGGTCTCCTCAGCCTTCTGTAAGAGGGAAATAATTCACAGGGGTCCACTCCCGAGGCCATGCTTTCACCCGGTGGGTACATGGAAAGAGGCGCAGTATTTGTGGCAGCAACAATGCCAATTTAAAGGGCAGATCAGTCTGTCGGTGCTTCCACTCGCAGACTGTGATGCACCTGTCTGGATGTCTCTACTGCCACAGCATTGTGCGATGTGCCCGTGTGTCACCCTGGCACTGGCTGCCCTCACCTCTGGGTGGTCGTGGGCCTTTCCTGAGACACGATCCTGTAGACGGAGCGCCCGTCTGGGAGTCGGTATCCCAGCTGCAGCTGAAAGGGGATGGCATCTGTCCTCTGAAGCTCTGCAGAGAGGAGGGAAGGAGCGTTAAACACCAACACGCAGGTGAAATCATTTTTACGTTTTGGTTGCGCCAGCGTAGGCGGAGAGCACGGGATGGCACCAAGAAGCCCGGGACACGAGGCTGGGGGAGAGAGGGCGGCACAGTGGCGCAGCGGTAGAGTTGCTGCCTCACAGCGCCAGGGACACTGGTTCGATCCTGACTACAGTTGTTGTCTGTATGGAGTTTGTACGTTCTCCCCGTGGCCCGTGTGGGTTTTCTCTGGGTGCTCCAGTTTCCTCCCACACTCCAAAGACATGCTAATGTCTTTGGAGTGTGGGCTAGTTGGCTTGGTAGAAATGTAAATTGTCCCTAGTGTGTGTAGGATGGTGTTAATGTGCGGGGATCGCTGGACAGTGCGGACTCAGTGGGCCGAAGGGCCACTCGTCTAGCAGGTCCTGGCCCACATGTGGCAGTGTACCACCTGCCTGGCATTGTCCTATACACACTAGGGACATCATCCTGGGAACTCATCAACCCGGGAGACAACAGAACCAGAATCAACAACCCAAGGGCAGAGATTTAAGGTGAGAGGGGAAACGTTTAATAGGAACCCGTGGGGAACCTTACACACAGAGGTTCTGTGTATATGAAACGAGCTGCCAGAGGAAGTAGTTGAAGCAGGTATAACAACGTTTAAAAGGTACAGTAGATGGCTGGGAAAGGATTAGAGGGATGTGGGCCACTGCAGACAAATGGGACTTGGTGTAGATGGGGAGTCCTGGTTGGCATGAACACATTGGGCCGAAGGTACCGTGTCTGCTGTGTGACCCATGACTCGGTTACGAGGAGATTGCCCTCGTCTCTGAGGGGCCGTTGAGGGATTACGTGGAAAGCTGCCGTGACAATATCTGCCGTGACCCAACACAAGCACACTGGCGCAGCGGGTAGAGTCGGTGCCTCACAGCGCCAGAGACCCGGGTTCCATCCTGACTACGGGTGCTGTCTGTACGGAGTTTGTACCTTCTCCCCGTGACCTGCGTGGGTTTTCTCCGGGTTCTCCGGTTTGCTCCCACACTCCAAAGACGTACAGGTTTGTTGGTTAATTGGTTTGGTATCATTGTAAATTGTCCCTAGTGTGTGTAGAATAGTGTCAGTGTGTGGGGGTCGCTGGTCGGCACGACTCGGTGGGCCGAAGGGCCTGTTTCCGCGCTGCATCTCTAAACTAAACAGGTACAGTGGGAAGGATGCAAGCAAGTGGAGAGGCACAGGGCAGTTATATACCAGTGCCTGTGGATCTGTAACTACCTTCACCCCGTGACCTGCGTGGGGTTTCTCCGGTTTCCTCCCACATTCCAAAGACGTACTAGTTTGCAGGTTAATCGGCTTGGTGTGTGTGTAAATTGTCCCTCATGTGCGTAGGATAGTGTTAATGTGCGGGACTTGGACTCGGTGGACCAAAGGGGCTGTTTCCGCCCTGTATCTCTAATGTAAACTAAAACTAAACAAGCCCGCAGCGCCCCCCCCCCCGCCCGTCACTGCACCTCGGTTGCCTCCGGCTCACGGCACGGTAGACGGGAGCGTGTTGCAGGCTTGAGGGCTGGGGTCACGGGGTCACGGGGCCCGAGGTCACAGCTCCCCTGGGGTCACGGCCCCCCTGGGGTCACGGCCCCCCTGGGGTCACGGCTCCCCTGGGGTCACGGAGCCCCTGGGGTCACGGCTCCCCTGGGGTCACGGCTCCCCTGGGGTCACGGCTCCCCTGGGGTCACGGAGCCCCTGGGGTCACGGAGCCTCTGGCCTGACACACGACCGGTCGCAGGGAGCACTCACCCTCTCGCGCCTCGTCTTTGATTCCAAACTCAAACGTGGTGGTCATGTCCTTGACCACATTTCCAATTTGCTTCACGCATTTATTGCTGACCTCGTCTTCGTTCTTGAAGTACCTGCGAGGAAAAGGAAGTCGGTGTTGGAAGGAAGGATAAAGGAGTTGGCCACTCGGCCCTTCCAGTCTGCCCTGCCCTGCCTTGTGCTCCCAGCTGGTCCATGCCGGCCTCACCGCCTCCTCTTTCGCTTCCCCACCACCTGTCACTGCCACGAAACACAGCCATGGATCAGGCTTCCACCGCCTCCCACTTGGGAAGTATTCCCTAGAGAAGACACAACTCAGCTTTAAATAACCCAGCCCTCAGTTGGTGATGTCCCCTTGTCTGTGATGTTCCCTTGTCTCGTCCCCAGCACTGGTGTAAACAACCCAATGGTATCAACATTACATTTTCCAATTGAAGGTTACCACCATGAGGTCATCTTGTGTATTAACCTGCAACTGCAGTTCTTTGTTTCGACCTAGTTTCAAGGTGATTCTGACATGCGTAAAATCTGGCTTACGCAAGGTTTTACAGAAAATAACCCTTCCATTAGTCAGGGAGTATATGTACTCCAAATGTGGCCAGACCAAAGTCCTATTAAAGCTGCATGATGACTTCCTGACTCTTATACTTAATGCCCCGACCTATGAAAGCAAGCAAGCATACCATATGCCATCCTTACCACTTCACCTGTTTGTGTTGCCACTTTCAGGGAGTGTTGGACTTGTACCCCAAGATCCCTCTGTATAACAATGCCATTAATTGTATGCTTTCCCCTTAGATTTGACCTCCCAAAATGCAACACCTACACTAAACTCCATCTGCCATTTCTCCACCCATTGCTGTAGCTGATCTGTACCCCGCTGTGTACCTTGACAGCCTTCCTCACAGTCCGTGACCCCAGCAATCTTGGTGTATCTGCAAACTTACTGGCCAACCCATCCGTTTACATCCAAATCAATATCTCTATCTCTATCTCTATCTCTATATCTATATCTATCTCTATATTTCAAGTCAAGTCTTATAGAAACTTACAAAATTCTTAAGGGGTTGGACAGGCTAGATGCAGGAAGATTGCTCCCGATGTTGGGGAAGTCCAGGACAAGGGGTCACAGCTTAAGGATAAGGGGGAAATCCTTTAAAACCGAGATGAGAAGAACTTTTTTCACACAGAGAGTGGTGAATCTCTGGAACTCTCTGCCACAGAGGGTAGTCGAGGCCAGTTCATTGGCTATATTTAAGAGGGAGTTAGATGTGGCCCTTGTGGCTAAAGGGATCAGAGGGTATGGAGAGAAGGCAGGTACGGGATACTGAGTTGGATGATCAGCCATGATCATATTGAATGGCGGTGCAGGCTCGAAGGGCCGAATGGCCTACTCCTGCACCTAATTTCTATGTTTCTATGTTTATGTTTATTCGCCACTTGCACATAAAGTGCAAGTGAAATTAATTTGCCAGCAGCGGTACAATAAAAAAAGGACACTAAGTACACAATAAAATTGAACACAAACATCCACTACGGCATTCATCACTGTGGTTTGGCCAGTCCTTCTCCATTTTCCCCGTGGTCACGACCCCAACCCTCCGCAGTCATCGCTGCGGGCATCCAGATGTACAGACAAGGTAAGTAAATCCTGAATCGGTGCCTCCCCACCGGAGACCGCGGCTTCAAGATGGTGTAGGCCGCAGGCCGGCGGTCGAAGATCTAAAGTTCCCGCCGCGCTGCAGCCAGAAGCACCGCAGACTGCAGGGCCGGCAGTCGGAGCTCCTCTCCAGGGATCCCCGGCAAGGGAATGGTAAGTGTCTGCGGCTGGCTGCCACGGTAGAAGTAGGCCGCGGGCCGGCGGTCAGAGCTTCTTCTCCTCCGGGGTCCCCAACTCCGGGCGCAGCACCAGCTGGAGCTCTGTGGACGGAGCTCCCCCCTCTGGCGACCCCAGCGAACGGAGCGCCCCCCTCCGGCGACCCCCGGAGTGCCCCCCTCTGGCGACCCCTGGAGCGCCCCCCTCCGGCGACCCCCGGAGTGCCCCCCTCTGGCGACCCCTGGAGCACCCCCCTCTGGCGACCCCTGGAGCACCCCCCTCTGGCGACCCCTGGAGCGCCCCCCTCCGGCGACCCCCTGGAGCGCCCCCCTCCGGCGACCGCCCGCTCCGTGACGAAAGCGTCCTCGCTGCGCCTGAGGCTGAAGCCCCTGGGCACGTCTCCGGGAAAGGCCGCATGGATCCTCGATGTTAAGCCACGGGGGAGGCAACATGGAAAAAGTCGCTTCTCCGTGGAGGAGGCGACCGAAACGGTTTCCCCCTTACCCCCCCCCCCCCCCACACACCACCCCCCACACAAGACACACAGAGAGACATTCAAAACACACATTAAGACACACTAAAAAATCTAGAAAATAAACACGTTGCTGGCAAGGCTGCCGGCTCGCAGCCTCTCTCTCTCTCTCTGTCTCTCTCTCTCTCTCTCTCTCTCTCTCATATATATATATATATATCTCACACACCTCCAGCCTGAATCTTGTCCTTCCACACCACAAGCCTTTGCCTTCTATTAGCAAGGCGGTTCACATTCCAAAGAAGCAAGTCACCGTTAATTCCATGCATCTTCTGATTCAGCCTACAATGGGGAACTTTATCAAATGCCTTACATGATTATGCTGCAAGTTTTGACATCTGCAAACTTGCTAATCACAACTCCATAAGTTTTATTCTTCAGGGAACGGGGGTTCCCCTCCTCCACCATAGATGAGGCTCGCACCAGGGTCTCTGCCATACCCCGCAACACTGCTCTCTCTCCCCATCCCCCCACTCACAACAAGGGCAGAGTCCCCCTAGTCCTCACCTTTCACCCCACCAGCCGTCACATACAACAAGTGATCCTCCGTCAGTTTCGCCACCTCCAACGTGACCCCACCACTCGCCACATCTTCCCATCTCCCCCCATGTCTGCCTTCCGCAAAGACCGCTCCCTCCGTAACTCCCTTGTCAATTCTTCCCTTCCCTCCCATACCACCCCCTCCCCTGGTACTTTCCCTTGCAACCGCAAGAGATGCAACACTTGTCCCTTCACCTCCCCCCTCTACTCCATTCAAGGACCCAAGCAGTCGTTCCAGGTGCGACAGAGGTTCACCTGCATCTCCTCCAACCTCATCTATTGCATTCGCTGCTCTAGATGCCAGCTGATCTACATCGGTGAGACCAAGCGGAGGCTTGGCGATCGTTTCGCCGAACACCTCCGGTCGGTCCGCAATAACCAACCTGACCTCCCGGTGGCTCAGCACTTCAACTCCCCCTCCCATTCCGTATCTGACCTCTCTGTCCTGGGTCTCCTCCATGGCCACAGCGAGCAACACCGGAAATTGGAGGAAATGCACCTCAAATTCCGCTTGGGCAGTCTACATCCTGGGGGTTTGAACATTGAATTCTCCCAATTCTGCTAGCCCTTGCTGTCCCCTCCCCTTCATCAGCCATCTGGTTGTCTCCTCCCCTCCCCCAGCCCTCGGGCTCCTCCTCCGCCTTTTCCTTTTTTCCTTTCTTCTCCCCACCCCCTATCAGTCTGAAGAAGGGTTTCGGCCCGAAACGTTACCTATTTCCTTCGCTCCATAGATGCTGCTGCACCCGCTGAGTTTCTCCAGCATTTTTGTGTACCTTCCATAAGTTTTAAGATTGTTTTGAATGGGGAGAATACTGGAACTTGCGGGAAGGTGCCTAATTGGAACTCATTGAAACACACAGAATAATGAAAGGCACAGAGTGAATGGGGAAAGGATGTTTCCACTGGAGGGAGAGTCGAGGACCAGAGGTCATAGCCTCAGAATTAAAGGGCACTCTTTTAGAAAGGAGGTAAGGAGGAACTTCTTTAGTCAGAGGGTAGTTCATCTGTGCAACTCATTGCCACAGAGGGCTGTGGAAGCTAAGTCAGTGGATATTTTTAAGGTAGAGATAGACATATTCGTGCTTAGAACGGGTGTCAAGGGTTATAGCGAGAAGGCAGGAAAATGGGATTCGGAGGCAGAGATCAGCCACGATTGAATGGCAGCATGGACTCGATGGGCTGAATGGCCTAATTCTATGCCTAATACTTGTGAACTTGTAAATTGGAGTACGGCAAATTCCAATGTTATTGGGCAGGAGCTCGGGAGGGTTGACTGGGAGCAGTTGTGGGAGTGTGTAAGTCGTGTAAAGGCCAGTTGATCAAAGTTGATACCCAGCACGTGAGGAGAAGGGAGAAGGGAGAAGGATGGCAAAGTCAGGGAACCTTGGATGCCCACACAGATTGTGAATTTGGTGGCATAGAAACAGGAAGGTTTAAGAGGGCGGAATCAGACAGGGGCTTTAAGGAATATAAAGAAAGGAGGAAAGAACTCAAGTGGGCGATTGGAAGAGCCCAAGGGTTCACAAAATGGCTCTCACCAGTCGGATTAAAGAAAATACCAGCGATGGTTTTACTTATTTGAAAAACAAGAGTGTAACCAGGGAGAAGGTACAACCTTCTCGTTCTGGAAGATGATGTGATCGCTTGGGCGGGTGGGCTCTGGAATGGTTAATGGAGATGAATTAAAATTAAACGGGAGGCACGGTGGAGCAGCAGTAGAGTTGCTTCCTTACAGCACTTGAAGCGCCAGAGACCCGGGTTCCATCCCAACTACGGGCTCTGTCTGTACGGAGTTTGTACCTTCTCCCCGTGACCGCGTGGGTTTTCTCCGAGATCTTCGGTTTCCTCCCACACTCCAAAGACGTACAGGTTATAGGTTGATTGGCTTGGGTTTGTATACTTGGTATAAGTGTAAATTGTCCCTAGTGTGTGTAGGCTAGTGTTAATGTGCGGGGATGGCTAGTTGGTGCGAACTTGGTGGGCCGAAGGGCCTGCTCCCGCCCTGTATCTCCAAACCAAAATACAGTTAAGTGTGAGGTGTTGCATTTTGTCTGTCTAACCAGGGCAGGACCTACACAGTGAATGGGTCGGGCTCAAGGGAGTGTTGTGGAGCAGGAGGATCACAGATACATAGTTCCTTGAAAGTGGCGTCACAGGTGAATAGGATGGCCAATGTATTGAGTACAGAAGCTGAGAGGTTATGTTACAGTTATATAAGACATTGGCGAGGCCATATTTGAAGTATTGTGTTCAGTTTTGGTCAACCTGTGATAGGAAATATGGTGTAAAGCTGGAAAGAGTGCAGAGAAGATTTACGAGGATATTATAGTCATAGAGTGATGTAATGTGGAAACAGGCCCTTCGGCCCAACCTGCCCACACTGGCCAAAATGTCCCAGCTACACTAGTCCCACCTGCCAGAATTTGGTCCGTATCCCTCCAAACCTGTCCCATCCATGTACCTGTCTAACTGTTTGTGTCGGGATAGTCCCTGCCTCAACTACCTCCTATGGCAGCTTGATCTATACACCCACCACCCTTTATGTGAAAATGTTACCTCTCTCAGATCTTTTCCCCTTCATCTTAAACCTATGTCCTCTGGTCCTCGATTCCCCTACTCTGGACAAGAGACTCTGTGCATCTACCCGATCTATTCCTCTCATGATCTTATACACCTCTATAAGATCACCCACATCCTCCTGCGTTCCAAGGAATAGAGTCCCAGCTTACTTAACCTCTCCGTATAGCTCAGACCCTCGAGTCCTGGCAATATCCTTGCAAATTTTCTCTGTACCCTTTCCAGCTTGACATATTTCCTATAACACGGTGCCCAGAACTAAACACAATACTTTAAATGTGGTCTCACCAACGTTGTATACAACTGCAACATGACCTCCCAACTTCTATACTCAATATTCTGGCTGATGAGGGCCAAAGAGCCACAAGCCTTTTAGATCACCTGATCTACCTGCGACTCCACCTTCAGGGAACCATGCACCTGCACTCCTAGATCCCTCTGCTCTACAACACTACTCAGAGCCGTACCATTCGCTGTGTAGGTCCTGCCCATGTTAGAATCTTCACAATGCAAACCTCACATCATTCTGCATTAAATTCCATCAACCATTCCTCAGTCCACCTGGCCAAGGAGCTCGACCCGAAACGTCACCCATTGCTTCTCTCCAGAGATGCTGCCTGTCCCGCTGAGTTACTCCAGTTTTTTGTGTCTATCTTTGATCAAGACGTTGCCAGGACTTGAGGGCCTGAGCTATATAGAACGGTTGAGGAGGATGAGGGGTGATCTTGTAGAGGTGTACAAAATCCTGAGAGGAATAGATCGGGTAAACGCACAAGGATTTTTCTGCAGGACTTAAGGTATCTGAAGAGCAGAGGGATTGCCAAGCCCCAACCTCGATGCATCTCGGAGAGCAGAGACGCCCTGTGGCAGCAGCTACACATGGGTGCCCGCGGATCCCAGGATGGTCACCAGCGATCGTTACTTTAGCACGGAAACAGGCCCTTTGACCCACCGAGTCCGTGCCCACCAGCGATCCCTGCACACTAACATTATCCCTAATACACACTAGCCAATTAACCTACAAACCTTACGTCTTTCGGAGTGTGCGAGGAAAGCAGACGGGATGTGGTGGGCTCTTAATTCACTCCTACCATCGGGAGAATGTAAAGCCTGAAAACCACAACCTCCAGGTTCAAGAACAGCGTCTTCCCAAGAAACATGAAGTTCTTGTACACCACAAAACTATGAACAACCCTTGGTTACACATAGGATTTGGGGCTTTTCAGCTAGTATTGAGGTTATACATTTATTGTATGTTATCTGAGTAGAATCTGTTTACAGGCCTGTATTGCTGCAGCAGGTAAGTATTTCATGGTTCCGCTATCAGTACAGCTGAGAATAAATTGTCACACTGTTCAGAGTTCACGGCCAACATGACTTGAGGGCCCGTCCCACCAACATGCGATTGCATGCGTCTAGCGCGACCAAACGTGGTCGCTTGAGGCGTACGTCCGCGCGGGGTCGGTCCCACTTACAACCGCGGAGCCGTATGGAGTTGTGCGGGGCTGGTCCCGACATCGCGCGGGGCTCCGACAATCCTGCACTGTCCGAATATTCTGCGCACCAACGACCTGTCGGCCCGCAGGGGCATTGAGGCCGTACACAGCGTCTTGACGGCGTACGCCTAGCGCATGGCGTTGCATGATGGCGTCATGGCCCGGCGTGCCGTTGCATGATGACGTCACCGCCTGACGCCGTGCGACGTCCAAATTCAGTCGGCCCGCCTCCTGCCCAGCTGATTGGTGAGTTGATGTCGGGACCAGCCCGCACAACTCCATGCGAAGTGGGACCGGCCCCGCGAGGCCGTACGCCTCAAGCCACCACGTTCGGTCACGCTAGATCCATGCAATCGCATGCTGGTGGGGACGGGCCCTTTACTCTATTCTCTGGCTCCACTCCCCACCTCTCCTGTTCAGCTTAAGACACAGAACAGTACAGCACAGGATCAGGCCCTTCACACAACAATGTCCAAGCCCAGCACCACACCAAGTGAAACTAATCTCTTCAGCTTACATGTCATCCATATCCCTCCAAATCCAAAAAGTGCAGGAGGGAACTGCAGATGCTGGTTTCCACCAAAGATAGATACCAAAAGTCGGAGTAACTCAGCGGGTCAGGCAGCATCTCTGGAGAGAAAGAATAGGTGACGTCTTGGGTTGAAAGGTTGAAGAAGGGTCATGTCCTGAAACATCACCTATTCCTTTTCTCCACAGATGCGGCCTGAGCTACTGAGTCACTCCAGCATTTGTTGCCCACATTCCCTCCATATCCATGTATCTGACCACTCACAGGCCCCGCTCTGCAATGAAGGTGAGGGTGACGTTTGTGGCAATCACATCATCATCCAGAATCAGCTCAAACTCGCTGTATAGACTGGCTGGGTTGGTGATGTCACCTGTGGGAGAAACAATGAACAATAAAAAGCCGCTCCCTCCTTTATCCTTAGTGAATAACCCGGCACACAGCTGCCCCTCCCCCATCCCCGGAGCCCTCTCACCCCACCGAGCCCCCCCCGAGCCCTCTCCCCCCCCGAGCCCTCCCCCGAGCCCTCCGCCCCCTGAGCACTCTCACCCCCCCACCCCGAGCCCTCTCCATCCCCCCCCGAGCCCTCTCACCCCCCCTCCGCCCCCACCCCGAGCCCTCTCACCCCCCACCCCGAGCCCTCTCACCCCCCACCCCGAGCCCTCTCACCCACCACCCCGAGCCCTCTCACCCCCCCCGAGCCCTCTCACCCCCCACCCTGAGCCCTCTCCCCCCGAGCACTCTCCTCCCCCACCCCCGAGCCCTCTCCCCACCCCCGAGCCCTCTCACCCCCCACCCCGAGCCCTCTCCATCCCCCCCCGAGCCCTCTCACCCCCCTCCCCCCCACCCCCCGAGCCCTCTCACCCCCCCGAGCCCTCTCACCCTCCTGAGCCCTCTCACCCCCCCTCCGCACCCCCCGAGCCCTCTCACCCCCCCCGAGCCCTCTCCCCCCCGAGCCCTCTCCTCCCCCACCCCGAGCCCTCTCACCCCCACCCCGAGCCCTCTCCATCTTCCCCCGAGCCCTCTCACCCCCCACCCCCGAGCCCTCTCACCCCCCACCCCGAGCCCTCTCACCCCCCACCCCGAGCCCTCTCACCCCCCACCCCCGAGCCCTCTCACCCCCCACCCGAGCCCTCTCACCCCCCCACCCGAGCCCTCTCACCCCCCACCCCGAGCCCTCTCCATCCCCCCCCGAGCCCTCTCACCCCCCCCGAGCCCTCTCACCCCCCTCCGCCCCCACCCCGAGCCCTCTCACCCCCCACCCCGAGCCCTCTCACCCCCCTCCGCCCCCACCCCGAGCCCTCTCACCCCCCACCCCGAGCCCTCTCACCCCCCACCCCGAGCCCTCTCACCCCCCACCCTGAGCCCTCTCACCCCCCACCCCGAGCCCTCTCACCACCCCCCCGAGCCCTCTCACCCCCCACCCCGAGCCCTCTCACCCCACCCCGAGCCCTCTCCAGACCCATCTTCCCCACTTCCCCCAGATGTCCAACAGACACGAGCTTGGGATTATCAAACACAAATCTAGCTCCTACACAACAGACGCTGTGTCACCGCGGGTGGGGCCGTTGCCTCACAGCGCCAGAGACACGTGTTTGACCCTGACCTCGGGTGCTGTCTGTGTGGAGCTGGCACGTTCTCCCTGTGACCGCGTGGGTTCCTCCCCTGGCTGCTCCCACATCCCAAAGACGTGCGGGTTGGTGGGTTATCGGTCTCTAAATTACCCCGAGTGTGTAGAGAGACGGTGAGAAAGTGGGATGACAGAGCTAGTGTGAGCGGGTGATCAGTAGTCAGTGTGGACTCAGTGGGCTGAAGGGCCTGTTTCCATGTTGTATCTTTCAATCCATTTGTATCAAAACTTCAGTCAGTCCTGCCCCTGAGGCCGTCCAGAACCCCCACTCCTCCTACCCCCCCCCTCTTCCCCAGTTGCAGGTTGTTTCTCACTCACCTTGCCCCCGGTTTATCCGCTAGCTGTCCCAGCTCCAGCAATCTGCAGTCGGTGCCCTCGATGGTCAACACTGAGATGATCACCCTGCAGTGGGGAAGGATCAAGGCGAGGGTGACACAGGGACTGGCTCAGGGCAGCGAGGGTCTCTGAGGGTGGAGATCCCACTTCCCCTCTTCCAGCTGCTCGCGTGCGGGACCAGCATTCCCCAACCCTCGCTCCGCAAGGATGTGGCTGACCTTGACCTTCCCCATTGGTTTCGGAAGCGGGATAGCCGGGATTGTGGCTGGAATCGTGGACCCGGGACGATTGGTCAACAACCTGCCCCTCCACGCCACGCAAACACTGCGCTCCAGCGAGCACTCCCCATTAGAACACAGACCAGCAGAGGAACAGGCCCTTCGGCCCACAACTCTGTGCTGGACATGATGCCAAGTTAAACTCATCTGCTTGCTCATGAACTTATCCCTCCATTCCCTACATATCCAAAAGCCTCTTAAACACCTTTATCAGATCTACCACCACCACCACCACCCCAGGCAGCTGGCTCTGTCTGTAAAGACTTACCCCACACTTCTACTTGAAACTTTACCCCACCTCACCTTAAAGCTAACACCTCTAGTCTTTGACATTTCCACCTGTGGGGAACGGTTCAGACTGTCTACCCTACCTATGCCTCTCATAATTTAATATATTTCTGTCAGGCTACAGGGTCATAAGTGATCGTAGTAGAATTAGGCCATTCGGCCCATCAAGTCTTCTCTGCCATCAATCATTGCTGATCTATCTCTCCTCCAAACCCCATTCTCCTGCCTTCTCCCCATAACCTCATACCCCATACAGGTACTAATCAAAAATATATCTATTTGTGCGTTCAAAATATCCACTGACTTGGCCTCTACAGCCACCTGTGGCAAAACATTCCACAGATTCACCACGCTCTGACTAAAGAAATTTCTCTTCATCTCCTCCCTAAAAGAACGTCCTCTAATTCTGCGGCTATGACCTCTAGTCCTAGACTCTCCCACTAGTGGAAACATCCGCTCCACATCCACTCTATCCAAGCCTTTCACTGTTCTGTACGTTTCAATGAGGACTCCTCTCGTTCCAGACAAGACAATGCATGTCTGTCCAAGCTCTCCCCGTAGCCAGCTTCAGAACGGCCTAATCCAGGCAGTAAATCTCTTCTGCACCATCTTGAAGGTGATCAAACTGACCAGCACCCGTGGACTATATTTAGCCTGTCATTTGGTCCATACCCCTTTACATTTCAGGGCGACACAACAGCCAGCGCCCAGAAACCGGGGTTCCATCCGGTGTGTCTGTGTGGAGTTTGCAAGTTCTCCCCGTAACGTGTCTGGGTTGTCTCCGAAATCTTCGGTTTCCTCCCACACTCCAAAGACGTACAGGTTTGTAGGTTAATTGGCTCGGTGTAAATGTAAAATTGTGCCTAGTGTGTGTGGGATAGTGTCAGTGTGCAGGGATCGCTGGTCAGCACGGACTCAGAGGGCCGAAGGGCCTGTTTCTGCGCTGTATCTCTAAACTGAAAAAGAATCTATGGTCTGCATGTAGTACATGTACCTGTGATTATTGTCATTATACCTGCCTCTCCCCTACTCGTCCATATATGTTGCCCCTCAGTTCCCTTTAATCCCTGCCCTCTCACCTTCAACCTCTGCCCCCTGCCTGGACAGGGCGCCATAGAAACATAGAAACATAGAAATTAGGTGCAGGAGTAGGCCATTCGGCCCTTCGAGCCTGCACCGCCATTCAATATGATCATGGCTGATCATCCAACTCAGTATCCCGTACCTGCCTTCTCTCCATACCCTCTGATCCCTTTAGCCACAAGGGCCACATCTAGCTCCCTCTTAAATATAGCCAATGAACTGGCCTCAACTACCCTCTGTGGCAGAGAGTTCCAGAGATTCACCACTCTCTGTGTGCAAAAGTTCTTCTCATCTCGGTTTTAAAGGATTTCCCCCTTATCCTTAAGCTGTGACCCCTTGTCCTGGACTTCCCCAACATCGGGAGCAATCTTCCTGCATCTAGCCTGTCCAACCCCTTAAGAATTTTGTAAGTTTCTATAAGATCCCCTCTCAATCTCCTAAATTCTAGAGAGTATAAACCAAGTCTATCCAGTCTTTCTTCATAAGACAGTCCTGACATCCCAGGAATCAGTCTGGTGAACCTTCTCTGCACTCCCTCTATGGCAATAATGTCCTTCCTCAGATTTGGACATTGATGAGGTGCAGCTTGTCCGTGTGAGGGGCCGCTCCGCTGACTCGGGGTGTCATGGTGGCGCAGCGGGTAGAGCTGCTGCCTCACAGCGTCAGAGACCCGGGTTAGTTCCTGACTACGGGTGCTGACCTTACGGAGTTTGTACGTTGTCCCTGTGGCCACCTGGGTTTCCTCCGCATGCTCCGGTTTCCTCCCACACCACAAAGACGTGCAGGTTTGCAGGTCAAATGGTTTTGGTAAAAATTGTAAATTGTCCCTAGTGTGCGCAGGACAGTGCTAGTGTATGGATATCACTGGCCGACACGGACTCAGTGGGGCCAAGGGCCTGTTTGCAAGCTGTATCTCTATAGTCGAAAGACTCTGGGTAAGACTGCACTGTCAATATTCTGTTCGAGAACCAGAGGACATAGGTTTAAGGTGAGGGGGGAAAGATTGAATAGGAACCCGAGGGGTAACTTTTTTCACAACAAGGGTGTATGGAACGAGCTGCCAGAGGAGGACCTTGAGGCAGGTTCTATCACAACGTTTAAGAAACATTTGAACAGGTACATGGATAGGACAGGTTTAGAGGGAAATGAGCCCAATGCAGGCAGGTGGGACTAGTGTTTAATGGGACTAGGAGGTGAAGCTGGTGTTTTTATGACTGTTGGCAGACCAATTTCCCTCCTGGGATAAATAAAGTTCCATGGTGGTGCAGATGGGACGTTGGGCGGTGTGGGCAAGTTGGGCCGAAGGGCCTGTTTCCACACTGTATCACTCTATGACTGTGTGGACTTACCCCTGCTTCATGGCGTACTCTGCCATGTGCCTGGTAGAACAGCTTGGAGGACTGGTAAATCTTATCTTCTGCAATGTCCTCCAGGTTGCCCAGGACGGTGTTAGCCCGTCCGTCTGTGCAGATGATAACCTGTAAACAAATGAATCACCGCTAAGTGGCAGTCCACAGGCCTGCAACCCCTGATCACCCCTCGTCCCCACCTGCCCTGCCCGACAGAGACAGAACATGCGCACAATCTCTTGCCCAGAGTAGGGGAGTCGAGGACCAGAGGACATAGGTTCAAGGAGAAGGGGAAAAGATTCAATATAAATCTGAGCGGTAACTTTTTCCACACTTTATGGTGGGTGTATGGAACAAGCTGCTAGAGGGGGTAGTTGAGGCTGGGACTATCCCAACGTTTAAGAAACAGTTAGACAGGTACATGGATAGGACAGGTTTGGAGGGATATGGACCAAGGACATTCTTGCTATTGAGGGAGTGCAGCGTAGGTTTACAAGGTTAATTCCCGAGATGGCGGGACTGTCATATGCTGAGAGGATGGAGTGGCTGGGGCTTGTATACTCTGGAATTTAGAAAGGATGAGAGGGTATCTTATTGAAACATATAAGATTATTAAGGGTTTGGACACGTTAGAGGCAGGAAACATGTTCCTGATTTTGGGGGAGTCCACAACCAGGGGTAAGAATAAGGGGTAAGCCATTTAGAACAGAGACGAGGAAACCCTTTTCCACACAGAGAGTTGTGAGTCTAGAGTTCTCTGCCTCAGAGGGCGGTGGAGGCTGGTTCTCTGGATACTTTCAAGAGAGAGTTAGATAGGGCTCTTAAAGATAGCGGAGGTCAGGGGATATGGGGAGAAGGCAGGAACGGGGTACTGATTGGGGATGATCAACCATGATCACATTGAATGGTGGTGCTGGCTCGAAGGCTGAATGGCCTACTCCTGCACCTATTGTCTGTTATCTATTGTGAAAATGACAAATCAAAGCAGATGATGATCAAGTAATTGTGGAATGGTTTATTATTGGCTGAGGGGAAGGTATAGGTTGAGAAGTTATAGATAGAATATGGGACAACACAGCACGAGACAGGCCCTTCGGCCTACCATGTCTGTACCAGAGTGAGACCATCTGCCTGTAGGTGGTCCATATCCCACCAATCTCTGCCTAGCTAAAAGCCTCTAAAAAGGGTGGGAGGGAGAGTAAGGGGAGGGTGGGAAATTGTAAGTGCAGAGGTGAGGGGAAGTGTCAGGGGCCGGGGGAAGGGGTACGGTCGGACACACTGCCCCAGGGACAGCAAGGGCAAGGGGAGGGGAGAGCCCGTGGGTAGGAGGGGGAGGCGGAGGAGTCTCTCCCTGATGCAGAGGGAGAGACTCCACTGGCCAGCTCTGTGCCGGGGCAGTGGACAGGGAGCACTGACGTCCCCTGGGTGCTGTGACACCGCACGTCCAAACCCTTGACCCATCCCCCTCCCCCTCCCCCTCCCCCTCCCCACTCATCCACTCACCTTGGAGCCCGGCTTCCGGAGGCCATTGCTATGGACACCAGCGCAGCCGGCCCCAGCGCAGTCGACCCGCCACTCCTGCAGCCTGCAGCAGACCAAGAACACGGGGTGTGTAGAGCAGGGAGAGAGGGTGGGGGGGGGGGGTGAGAAGGGGGGGGGGGGGGGTGAGAGGGTGGGGGTGGGGAGGGGAGGGGAGGGGGAAGGGGGGGGGGGGGGAGGGGAGGGGAGGGGGGAGGGGGTGGGGGAGGGGAGGGGAGGGGGGAGGGGGTGGGGGAGGGGAGGGGAGGGGGGAGGGGGTGAGAGGGTGGGGTGGGGGAGGGGGGTGGGGGAGGGGGTGGGGGGAGGGGAGGCGCGGCCAGCACCTACGCATACCCTCACTGGCATCATTGATCCCGACCACGGGGTAGCCCCAAACCCCGCAATCACCTGTGACGAATCACACACGGGACAGTCACACATGTGTGTACACACATGGACAGTCACACACATGTGTACACACACGTGTGTACACACACGGGACAGTCACACAGCGTGTACACACAGACGGGTCACACATGGACAGTCACACACGTGTGTACACATACGGGACATTCACACACGTGTACACACACGGGACAGTCACACACACGGGACAGTCACACACGTGTACACACACGGGACAGTCACACACGTGTGTACACAGAGGGATGGGTCACATACACGGGACAGTCACACACGTGTGTACACAGAGGGATGGGTCACATACACGGGACAGTCACACACGTGTGTACACAGAGGGATGGGTCACATACACGGGACAGTCACACATGGACACAGGGTAGAGGACACACATACACAGGTGGACCCTTGGTTTCGCTGATGTAAAGAGGCCATATTGGGAACATCAAAGGCAATGGACAGTTGGAGTGCCAGTGGCTTGGCGTCCCTTCATTGCCAGAGTGAGGCCACACACAAAAAGGAACAGCACCTCCTATCCGTTTACAACTTACAACCCATTGGTATGTACATTTAATTCTCCATTTCACACCTCCCCTTCTCCTGTCCCACCCCAGCAGGCTCCCATTGCTCCCTCTATCCAAGTCACCCTACTCCTTTCCACTCTTTCATCCCTGTCTCCCCCACCTCTCCTCTCCCACCCTTACCTCACCCTCCAGCTTTCTCCTCTCCTTATCTGACGCACTTGAGTCTCTTTTTCACCTCAAGCCTCTGCACTTACTCCACCCATCGGCCACAGTTACCCCCCACAGCTGTATCCACCTATCACTTGTCACGATAGACACAAAAGGCTGGAGTAACTCAGCGGGACAGGCAGCATCTCTGGAGAGAAGGAATGGGTGACGTTTCGGGTCGAGACCCTTCCTCAGACTGGTTAGGGATAAGGGGAATCAAGAGAATATAGACGGTGATAATGTCCCACCCCCATCCCTCTTTTCTGAAGCGTCCCGACCCGACACAATTGTCTGTCCATTCGCTGCCTGAGCCGCTGTGTTCCT
>JAXLNO010000400.1:0-17966 GCA_038087875.1 Malacoraja senta | reverse complement strand
CAATCCTCCTGGGATTGAGATTGGTTTAGGGAACCACATGGAGTTTGTTGGTGAAGTAGATTTAAGTGGTTAGTTGGGTGGATTAGAGGCCTCTGAGATAGATTATGATTTGGGGTTTGGAGCAGGACTGGGTTTTGACTGAGAAATAAACCAATGCAAAACAACAGCTGAAGTGTTATTTGCATGAAGGAGATAAATGGCATAAAGAATGAGAAATATGATATTCACGAGATCAGTGGGAAGTGTGAGACCTGAAGGGAAGTGGTGGTTTAGGTTTATTATTGTTACTTATCCAGAGATACTATCTCATCAAATAGGACAACATTTAACATGGACAATATTACAAATGGATATAATCAAACCAAATTCAAAAGGTAAAGTGAAAAGACAAATATGCAGAATATAGTTCTCATAGACACAAAATGCTGGAGTAACTCAGCGGGACTGGCAGCATCTCTGGAGATTAGCATTGGGTGACATTTCGGGTCGAGACCCTTCTTCAGACTGAAGAAGAGTCTCGACCAGAAACATCATCCATTCCTTCTCTCCAGAGGTGCTGCCGGTCCCGCTGAGTTACTCCAGCATTTTGTATCCATCTTCAAATGACGTCACGCGCTCCAGACGGCTGTGCGGACGCATGATGACGCGCGCGGCTCTCCAGGGATCGTCACGCGACCGTCACTACCGGCCTGTCGTGTAAGTGACGGCCCAAGTGGGACAGGCCCTTTACTGTCCCTGAGTTAAAATTCCAATGCTACAGTGAGGTAGGGTTGGAGTATCAGGACAATTCCCCAGCTTAAAAAGGGAGGGAGAGAGAAAACGGGAAATTACAGACCAGTTAGTCTAACATCGATAGTGGGGAAACTGCTAGTCAGTTATTAAAGATGGGATAGCAGTACATTTGGAAAGTGGTGAAATCATTGGACAAAGTCAGCATGGATTTACGAAAGGTAAATCGTGTCTGACAAATCATATAGAATTTTTCGAGGATGTAACTAGTAGAGTGGATAAGGGAGAACCAGTGGATGTGTTATATCTGGACTTTCAGAAGGCTTTCGACAAGGTCCCACATAAGAGATTAATATACAAACTTAAAGCACACGGTATTGGGGGTTCAGTATTGATGTGGATAGAGAACTGGCTGGCAGACAGGAATGCAGGGCAGATGCAGTATAATGTGGATAAATGTGAGGTTATCCACTTTGGTGGCAAAAACAGGAAAGTAGACTATTATCTGAATGGTGGCCGATTAGGAAAAGGGGAGATGCAACGAGACCTGGGTGTCATGGTACACCAGTCATTGCAAGTAGGCATGCAGGTGCAGCAGGCAGTGAAGAAAGCGAATTGTGTGTTAACTTTCATAGCAAAAGGATTTCAGTATAAGAGCAGGGAGGTTCTACTGCAGTTGTACAGGGTCTTGGTGAGACCACACCTGGAGTATTGCGTACAATTTTGGTCTCCAAATCTGAGAAAATACATTCTTGCCCTAGAGGGAGCACAGAGAACGTTCACCAGACTGATTCCTGGGACTTTCATATGAATAAAGACTGGATAGACTCGCTAGAATTTATAAGATTGAGGGGGGATCTTATAGAAACTTACAAAATTCTTAAGGGGTTGGACAGGCTAGATGCAGGAAGATTGTTCCCGATGTTGGGGAAGTCCAGAACAAGGGGTCACAGTTTAAGGATAAGGGGGAAATCTTTTAGGACCGAGATGAGAAAAATATTTTTCACACAGAGAGTAGTGAATCTCTGGAATTCTCTGCCACAGAAGGTAGTTGAGGCCAAAGGTACACAAAAATGCTGGAGAAACTCAGCGGGTGCAGCAGCATCTATGGAGCGAAGGAAATAGGCAACGTTTCGGGCCGAAACCCTTCTTCAGACTGATAGGGGGTGGGGAGAAGAAAGGAAAAAAGGCGGAGGAGGAGCCCGAGGGCTAGGGGATGGGAGGAGACAACCAGAGGGCTGATGAAGGGGAGGGGACAGCAAGGGCTAGCAGAATTGGGAGAATTCAATGTTCATGCCCCCAGTAGTTGAGGCCGATTCATTTGCTATATTTAAGAGGGAGTTAGATGTGGCCCTTGTGGCTAAAGGGATCAGGGGGTATGGAGAGAAGGCAGGTACAGGATACTGAGTTGGATGATCAGCCATGATCATATTGAATGGCGGTGCAGGTTCGAAGGGCCGAATGGCCTACTCCTGCACCTATTTTCTATGTTTCTATGTTTCTATGTTATGGAAAGACCACTCAGAAGTCAGATAACAGAGGCAATGTAGCTCCCATTGAGACTGGAGGTGTGTGTTTACAAGTTGCTGTATCTTCTTGCCAACGGGAGCAAAGAGAAGGCAGAATGACCGGACTGGGAAAGTACCTGGATTATATTGTCTGCTCTCCCGAAGCAGCGTCAAGTGTAGATGGAGTCAATGTTGGGGAATCTGGTCCATGCAAAACTGGGCTACATCCAAAACTCCGCAATTCATTATTATCTAGGGCAGAGCTATTCAAACCAATATGCCATGCAAGCCGACAGTATGATTTCTATGGTACATCTTTAGAAGTTAGTAAGAGATTGTAATGGAGAGAGAGGACCGCTCCTCTGGAAACATTGGAGCGATCCTCAAACCCAATTATACATAGTACAATCAGAACTTGGAAACAAATAAAACAAAATTTAAAATTAAGAAATCTATCGCTGTTATCTCCAATAGCTAATAACCCCTCGTTTAATCCCGCTATTACAGACAAATCTTTTATACAATGGGATAGACTAGGAATTAAAACGTTCGGTGACTTGTATGAAACTGGAAAATTACTATCATTCCAACAATTACAAATAAAATATAAACTGGGAAATAATCAATATTTTAAATATTTTCAAATATGTGACTATTTGAAAAAATATACAAAAGATCATTATAATATCCCAGCAGATGTAATGGATGAAGCAATGCAGATAAAAGCTGAATCAGCAAACTTAATATCATATTTGTATAATATTATCTTAAATGTAGAAATACCATCTACGGAAGGTATTAGAAGAGACTGGGAACAAGAATTAGCTATTAAAATCTCAAAGGAAAGGTGGAATGAACATTTATTAAACGTGCATAAATGTTCGATTAATGTAAGACACACTTTAATACAATTTAAAATTTTACATAGGTTATATTATTCCAAAACTAAAATTAATAAAATTTTCCCCAATGTATCATCCATTTGTGATAAATGTCAATCTCAAGAGCGCACTCATTTGTTTTTTGTACAAAAATTCAAAAATTTTGGATTGACATTTTTGAAATCTTTACAAAATTATTTAAAATAAAACTGATACCCAAAGCAGAATGGATTATCTTCGGAACAACGGAAGATAGTCCAGAACTAAATGTGTTCTAAAAAAATTAATAGACTATGGGTTAATAACTGGAAAAAAGTTAATCCTAAAATTCTGGAAAAATGCTCCATTACCAACTATAAACATGTGGATTTCAAATATGTTCGAAACATTACACCTAGAAGAGATAAGACTCCTCCTGGCAGGTAAACCAGATCACTTCCACCTGACGTGGTCTGCATTCATAGAATTATTACAAGTATAGGGTAAAAAGTACTTTAAAAAAAACAACTGAGGTCAGGTGCGGGGGGATGAAAGCTGGAGAGTTGGTATGTCCCATTTGCGTGATGCTTATAACAAAGTATTTGTTTTTCACTTTTTCCTCTTTTTCTTTTTTCTTCTTCTTTAGGGTCTATCTCTTAATCCTTTCTTTTTAATTTCTTTCTTACAGGGTCTTTGTTCTTTCTTGTTGTCACGTTTTTTACACTTTCACTATTTTCCTTCACTTTCTCCTTTCTCTCAATTTCATCCTTTCGCTTCATTAGTGTAAAAATGCTGGAGTACATTAATTGTAATAAGATATACGTGACGAGTACTAATGTAATTGGTTGTAATGTAATGTACTTCTAATAAATAAAAAAAAATTAAAAAAGAAATAAAAAGAAGTTAGTAAGAGATGAGGAAATAGAGGGCTTGGTCTGGTTCTTTGGCTTGTTTCAATATGGTTGCACCATTATAGATTGTTGGTAATATTTAAGGCAACAAACTTGAATCTCTCAAGCACTTCCAGGTAAACTCCATTGATGCCAATTGGGTCATGTACTCCATCACAACTCCTGATGTCTTGCTGACATTGAGGGAGAGGTTGTTGCCTTAACTCAATGTTACCAAGCTCTTTATTTACTGCCTCCACACAAGTGCCATCTGCAAACATATACATGGAGTTGGAGCAGAACTTGGTTGCACTGTCGTCAGTGGAGAGGGGCACAGTTAGAGACAGAGAAGGCATACTTGCGGGACACCAGTGTTGGGAATTATGGTGGAGGATGTGTTGTCACCTATTCTCACTGATTGTGATCTAACCGCCAGGGAATCCAAATATAGGGAAAGAGGACAACTAGAGAGAGAATAATGACCCTCAGAAACCATCTGTCTGTTGAGCAGGAGATGTGCAGGGTCCTCAATGAGTATTTCTCCTCTGTTTTTACGATGGAGACAGACATGAAAACTGGGAACTTGGTACAGTTAATAGAGATGTCTGAACAACAGTACATATGTCGGAGATGATGGACATCCTAAGGCGTATGAACCTTATAAATCTCCCGGGCCTGATTAGATATATCCGAGGATGGTGTGGGAATCTGGGGGAGAAATTGTAGGATCATCGTTAGACATGGGTGAGGTGCCGGATGACTGGTGCGTGGGTGACATTGCACCTCTATTTAAGATGGGCTGCAAGGAAACGTCATAGAACAGAGCCTTATATCAGGGGGAGGTAAGTTGCTGGAGAGGATTCTGAGGGATATGAAGGTTATATTGCAAGGAATCCAGGGAGAACTAACGGACTGGATACACATTTCTCTTTGTGGTGGGAAGCAGAGGGTGGTGGAGGAAGATGTGTGTTTTTTACTGGAAGTCCGGCTCAGGGATTGGTGCTGGGCCCATTGGTGTTTGTGGGTTATATGAAAGATTTAGATGAGAACATACAAGGCATGATTAATATGTTTTTGGATAATACTGGAATTAGTAAGTAGTATTGTGGATGGTGAAGCTGGATATCACAAGTGGCAGCAGGAGTTTGTTGAGCTGAGCCAGTGGACTCAGGAATGGAGAATGACATTTGATGCAGATAAGTGTAAGATGTTGCCTTTTCTGAAGTCAAGTCATTGCAGGAACTTCACAGTGAATGGTGGGGCACTGGGGAGTGTTAGAGCAGAGGGAATATGTTCACTGACAGTGGCAACACTGGCAATCTCTCTGCAACCAACCTACCTCCCACTCTCTGCCTCCCCCTCCTCCCACCCCCACCACGCACTCATCCCCACCCCCCTCACCCTGACCCCCCTACATCCCACTTATCCCACACCGCTCCATCACCACCCCCGCCTCCTCTCACACCCCCCGCCCACCCCTATACCTGCCCCCCTCTACACCCGCCCCCCCTCCACACCCGCCCCCCCTCTACACCCGCCCCCCCTCTACACCCGCCCCCCCCTCTACACCCGCCCCCCCTCTACACCCGCCCCCCCTACACCCGCCCCCCCTCTACACCCGCCCCCCTCTACACCTGCCCCCTCTCTACACCCGCCCCCCCTCTACACCTGCCCCCCCCTCTACACCCGCCCCCCTCTACATCCGCCCCACCTCTACACCTGCCCCCGCTCTACACCCTCCCCCCGCTCTAACTCCCACCCACTCCTCTTTCCCCACCCACCCCCTCTCACCCAACCCCCCCTCCTTCCTCCTCCCCTCTACCCCCTTGGGGTGAGGAGGCATCATGGGATGAGGGTAGATGGAGAGGGGTTTGGGGGAGCAGTGAGACTGGGGTGGTGGGGGATGGAGGGCAGAGATGGGGAGGAGGAAGTATGATATTGGGGGGAGTGTAAAATAGGAGGGAGTCTGGAGTAGGAGAGGGAATGGAGAGGAGGTGTCAGGATACATGGTTCAGACGAGGGCTGGAAAATTGGGGTCACCATAGACTTTGATTTCCTTCCATATCCTTCCATTCGATCTCCTTCCATCCCGCAGAGCTGCTGGATTATTTCCCCACTACACCCACTGTCTGTCCACACTTTATTACAGATCCACACTCCGTACCAACTGGGGAACCCCAGGAAACAACAGACCAACCCCAGGAGGGTTTGTCCACCATCCCAGAACCAGGTACAAGCTCAGGTATCGATGGAGGGAGCGGTCGTTGGGACAGGGTCTTACCCCAAAGCCTCATGTCAGTGGGGGAGAAGTTGGATAGGGGGGGCGAGAGAAATATTGACATCAGGGAGAGGGAGGAGTCGGGGTTTTGGGGATCTGGAAACATAGAGAGAGAGGAGGTGGTAATCTGGAGTGGGGGTCTGTAGTGGGGGAGGGGGGTCTGTAGTGGTGGACGGGGGTCTGTAGTGGGGGACGGGGGTCTGTAGTGGGGGAGGGGGGTCTGTAGTGGGGGACGGGGGTCTGTAGTGGGGGACGGGGGTCTGTAGTGGGGGAGGGGGTCTGTAGTGGGGGAGGGGGTCTGTTGTGGGGGAGGGGGGTCTGTAGTGGGTGAGGGGGGGATGGAGTGGGGGAGGGGTCTGTAGTGGGGGAGGGGGATGGAGTGGGGGAGGGTGTCTGTAGTGGGGGAGGGAGGATGGAGTGGGGGAGGGGTCTGTAGTGGGGGAGGGGGGATGGAGTGGGGGAGGGGGTCTGTAGTGGGGGAGGGGGGATGGAGTGGGGGCGGGGGGCTGTAGTGGTGAAGGGGGGGCTGGAGTAAGGGGGGGGAATTGAGTGTGGGGTGGTGGGAGACCAATGCGTGGGGTTGGGGGAGGAGTGGTGACGGGGTTTGGGAGAAGCGAGGGTGGGGTTCGGGAGGAAGGAACCGCGGAGGGAGGGTGCTCTGGGGAGCGGAGGATGCGTGGGCCAGGAGTGGAGGTAGGGTGGAGATTGGGAGGAGGGATGTGGGCTGCGGGCGAGGAGCGAGTGAGGGGGGGGTGGGCAGAGATGGACGTGTGGGGTGGGGAAGGATGGAGCACAGGGTGAGGGTGGGAAGAGTGTGGGGTTGGATGGAGTGGTGTTGGCAGGGGGAGTAAACTGAGATGGAGGTTGGTGAGTCTGGAGTCGGTGGAGAGGCCATTTTAGTTTAGTTTTGTTCAGTTTAGAGATACAGCTCGGAAACAGACCCTTCAGCCCTCTGAACCCGTACTGACCGGTAATTACCGCACATTTGGGGAAATTTTCAAATTATGCCCTGTCTGTCTGTCTGTCTGTCTGTCTGTCTGTCTGTCTGTCTGTCTGTCTGTCTGTCTGTCTGTCTGTCTGTCTGTCTGTCTGTCTGTCTCTCCATCTACCTACCTATCCATCCCATAAATATATTTATTATTATATATTATTTCTTTATATTATATAACTAAAACTCTGATCTCGTGCTCCTCCGGTTTTCGTGGTATTTCTATTTGCGCAAAAACTGTACGGGATAGCGCTAAGATTTTTCATCAACTCACTCGCCGTTCTCCTGTGCTGCGACGACACCGTTTCGTCCCGATAGGCAGTATGTTGTAAAAGTTAGCGAGGTTTAAAAATCGTAGAAACGTGCGTGCGTAGATCTATCTCCTCTCCTGCCAGTCAGGGCCGCGCGTATTGGTCGCTTCTCCTATCACTCCGCGGGACGGTCCGCCCCTTCCTGCGCCATCGCGTCTTTACTGGAGCTGAGGATGGCCAGCGGAAGTCTCCAACCGGACATCATTTATGGAGGGCCCGCCAGCTGCCGGCCCGGCGTGATGTCAGAGATGTCGCCAAACGGATAGCAGAGAATCTGACCCCGACAGAGGAGAGCGTCCAGCACCCACTGTGTTTCCCAAACGCACCACCAACGCAACGCCCCACATCTCCAACCACTTCCCTTCTGGTCCCCCTCACTGGCTCCTGCCCCCCTCACATAGAAACATAGAAACATAGACAATAGGTGCAGGAGTAGGCCATTCGGCCCTTCGAGCCTGTACCGCCATTCAATATGATCATGGCTGATCATCCAACTCAGTATCCTGTACCTGCCTTCTCTCCATACCCCCTGATCCCTTTAGCCACAAGGGCCACATCTAACTCCCTCTTAAATATAGCCAATGAACTGGCCTCAACTACAATTTGTGGCAGAGAGTTCCAGAGATTCACCACTCTCTGTGTGAAAAATGTTTTTCTCATCTCGGTCCTAAAAGACTTCCCCCTTATCCTTAAACTGTGACCCCTTGTTCTGGACTACCCCAACATTGGGTACAACCTTCCTGCATCTAGCCTGTCCAACCCATCAAGAATTTTGTAATATAAGATCCCCCCTCAATCTTCTAAATTCTAGCGAATACAAGCCGAGTCTATCGAATCTTTCTTCATATGAAAGTCCTGCCATTCCAGGAATCAATCTGGTGAACCTTCTCTGTACTCCCTCTATGGCAAGAATGTCTTTCCTCAGATTTGGAGACCAAAACTGTATGCAATACTCCAGGTGTGGTCTCACCAAGACCCTGTACAACTGCAGTAGAACCTCCCTGCTCCTATACTCAAATCCTTTTGCTATTAAGGCCAACATACCATTCACTTTCTTCACTGCCTGCTGCACCTGCATGCCTACTTTCAATGACTGGTGTACCATGACACCCAGGTCTCGTTGCATCTCCCCTTTTCCTAATCGGCCACCAATCAGATAATAGTCTACTTTCCTGTTTTTGCCACCAAATTGGATAACCTCACATTTATCCACATTATACTGCATCTGCCAAACATTTGCCCACTCACCCAACCTATCCAAGTCACCTTGCAGCCTCCTAGCATCCTCCTCACAGCTAACACTGCCCCCCAGCTTCGTGTCATCCGCAAACTTGGAGATGTTGCATTCAATTCCCTCATCCAGTTCATTAATATATATTGTAAATAGCTGGGGTCCCAGCACTGCCCCTTGCGGTATCCCACTAGTCACTGCCTGCCATTCTGAAAAGGACCCGTTTACTCCTACTCTTTGCTTCCTGTCTGCCAGCCAGTTCTCTATCCACATCAATACTGAACCCCCAATACCGTGCGCTTTAAGTTTGGATACTAATCTCTTATGTGGGACCTTGTCGAAAGCCTTCTGAAAGTCCAGATATAACACATCCACTGGTTCTCCCTTATCCACTCTACTAGTTACATCCTCGAAAAATTCTATAAGATTCGTCAGACATGATTTACCTTTCGTAAATCCATGCTGACTTTGTCCAATGATTTCACCATTATCCAAATGTGCTGCTATCCCATCTTTAATAACTGATTCTAGCAGTTTCCCCACTACCGATGTTAGACTAACTGGTCTGTAATTCCCCGTTTTCTCTCTCCCTCCCTTTTTAAAAAGTGGGGTTACATTAGCTACCCTCCAATCCTCAGGAACTACTCCAGAATCTAAAGAGTTTTGAAAAATTATCACTAATGCATCCACTATTTCTGGGGCTAATTCCTTAAGTACTCTGGGATGCAGCCTATCTAGCCCTGCGGATTTTTCGGCATTTAATCCATTCAAGTTACCTAACACCACTTCCCGGCTAACCTGGATTTCACTCAGTTCATCCATCTCATTTGACCCCCGGTCCCCTGCTATTTCCGGCAGATTAATTATGTCTTCCTTAGTGAAGACAAAACCAAAGTAGTTATTCAATTGGTCTGCCATGTCCTTGTTCCCCATGATCAATTCACCTGTTTCTGACTGCAAGGGACCTACATTTGTTTTAACTAATCTTTTTCTCTTCACATATCTATAAAAACGTTTGCAGTCAGTTTTTATGTTCCCTGTCAGTTTTCTTTCATAATCTATTTTCCTTTCCTAATTAAGCCCTTTGTCCTCCTCTGCTGGACTCTGAATTTCTCCCAGTCCTCTGGTAGGCTGCTTTTTCTGGCTAATTTGTATGCGTCATCTTTTGTTTTGATACTATCCCTGATTTCTCTTGTTATCCACGGATGCACTACCTTCCCTGATTTATTATTTTGCCAAATTGGGATGAACAATTGTTGTAGTTCATCCATGCAGCCTTTAAATGCCTTCCATTTCATACCCACCGTCAACCTTTAAGAATCAATTGCCAGTCTATCTTGGCCAATTCACGTCTCATACCCTCAAAGTTACCTTTCTTTAAGTTCAGAACCCTTGTTTCTGAATTAACAATGTCACTCTCCATCCTAATGAAGAACTCAACCCTATTATGGTCACTCTTGCCCAAGGGGCCACGCACAACAAGGCTGTTAACTAACCCTTCCCCATTACTCAATACCCAGTCTAGATCTGTGATACCCCCCCCCCTCTCCCCCATGACACTTCCCCCATCTTTTCTCCGAGCTCTACCCCCCCACCCACACGCCGGCGTGGCTGTAACAGTTCATGCTTTCGGGCCGAGCTGAGGATCCGCGCTGATGGCTGATGCTCCTCCGCGGAACGCAAGGGAGAGGAGCGGCAACCTGGAGATCCTGGGGAGGGAGAGTGCGGGAGGGGAGGGGATAGAGGGAGATGGAGGGGAGAGGAGTTATGGGGGGAGAGAGTGTGGGAGGGAGGGAGAGACTGAGGGTAGGGGAAGGGAGAAGGAGGGATTTGAGGAGGGGAGGAGGAGAGAGGAAAGAAGAGTGAGGGTGAAGAGGAGGGGGAGAGAGTGCTAGGGATGAGGGGAAATGAGCTGTGCCTGTGCAGTAGGGCTATGGGTCAGTGGTGGAATATTGCGTTGGGGACCAAGCCTTCTGTGTGACAGGGACCCAACGGGTCCCACTGAGTCTACCTATAAACCTGTAGATTGGAGTGTGGGAGGAAACCAGAGATCCGGTAGAAACCCCACGCAGGTCACGGGGAGAATGTACAAACTCCGTGCAGACAGCAGGATCACAGGATCTCTGGCGATGTAAGGCAGCAACTCCACTGCTGCGCCACCGTGCCGTCCTTGGGGAAATACAAGTGTATGTGTCAGGATACACGACGCAGGAGTGGGCGGGAATCCGGTCTCCTTCCATCCCGCAGAGCTGCTGGATTATTTCCCCACTACACCCACTGTCTGTCCACACTTTATTACAGATCCACACTCCGTACCAACTGGGGAACCCCAGGAAACAACAGCCCAACCCCAGGAGGATTTGTCCACCGTCCCAGAACCAGGTACAAGCTCAGGTATCGATGGAGGGATCGTTGGGTCATGTTCTTGCACCATATCTTCGTGCTGGTGGGGGAAGGGTAGGGTTGGGTACCTGAGAGCAATATTGACACAAAGGGAGGGAGGAGGGGTTCAGGGAATCTGGAGGGAGAGGAAGATGATAAACTGGACGAGGAAATTCAGAATGGCAGGCAGTGACTAGTGGGGTACCGCAAGGCTCAGTGCTGGGACCCCAGCTATTTACAATATATATTAATGATTTGGACGAGGGAATTGAATGCAACAACTCCAAGTTTGCGGATGACACGAAGCTGGGGGGCAGTGTTAGCTGTGAGGAGGATGCTAGGAGACTGCAAGGTGACTTGGATAGGCTGGGTGAGTGGGCAAATGTTTGGCAGATGCAGTATAATGTGGATAAATGTGAGGTTATCCACTTTGGTGGCAAAAACGGGAAGGCAGACTATTATCTAAATGGTGGCCGATTAGGAAATGGGGAGATGCAGCGAGACCTGGGTGTCATGGTACACCAGTCATTGAAAGTAGGCATGCAGGTGCAGCAGGCAGTGAAGAAAGCGAATGGTATGTTGGCCTTCATAGCAAGAGGATTTGAGTATAGGAGCAGGGAGGTTCTACTGCAGTTGTACAGGGTCTTGGTGAGACCACACCTGGAGTATTGCGTACAGTTTTGGTCTCCAAATCTGAGGAAGGACATTATAGCCATAGAGGGAGTGCAGAGAAGGTTCACCAGACTGATTCCTGGGATGTCAGGACTTTCATATGAAGAAAGACTGGATAGACTTGGCTTATACTCGCTAGAATTTAGGAGATTGAGAGGGGATCTTATAGAAACGTACAAAATTCTTATGGGGTTGGACAGGCTAGATGCAGGAAGATTGTTCCCGGATGTTGGGGAAGTCCAGGACAAGGGGTCACAGCTTAAGGATAAGGGGGAAATCCTTTAAGACCGAGATGAGGAAAAACTTTTCACACAGAGAGTGGTGAATCTCTGGAACTCTCTGCCACAGAGGGTAGTTGAGGGCCAGTTCATTGGCTATATTTAAGAGGGAGTTAGATGTGGCCCTTGTGGCTAAGGGGATCAGGGGGTATGGAGAGAAGGCAGGTACGGGTTACTGAGTTGGATGATCAGCCATGATCATATTGAATCGCGGTGCAGGCTCGAAGGGCCGAATGGCCTACTCCTGCACCTATTTTCTATGTTTCTATGGACTGGAGAGGAGGAGGTGTGGAGGTGGGAGTTTGGTGCGGGGGAGGAGGGAGTGTGAAGTGAGGAGGGTGTGTGTGGGATTATGAGTCAGGAGTGAGGGGAGGCTGTAAGGGGAGGGGACGATGCAAGGGAGGTATCCCATGGAAGGGAACGCTGGAGTCTGGAGTGAGGGGAGGATGGTGCCTGTGGGGAGGGGAGAATACAAGAGGGGGGGGGGTCCATGACCAGTCCCTGAAATTCATCCCAGTGATGGGATATTTCCAAGGGAGAGTGGATGAAGGGAGACTGGATGATGCTGCTATCTGCACAGAACCAATCCTCTAATTCCCAAACTCTTCGCCCAGTCTGATGACCGGATGTGGTTGCCACACTCCCGCCTCTCTGTTTCTTTATTCAGATCTCCTGTTGTCCACAGGGGAACAGACCGATGGATCAATGACCGGAGAATCCACCCAGGAATCGTCTTTTGACCCAATGGGAGACAAATCCTCAGGTACTAAACTCTCTCACACGTGATCACCTGTCCTCATTAACCCTGTAGCCAGCTTTTGGAGAATCAGTATTGTTCCACAGTACGACAACAATCCTCCTGGGATTGAGATTGGTTTAGGAACCACATGGAGTTTGTTGGTGAAGTAGATTTAAGTGGTTAGTTGGGTGGATTAGAGGCCTCTGAGATAGATTATGATTTGGGGTTTGGAGCAGGACTGGGTTTTGACTGAGAAATAAACCAATGCAAAACAACAGCTGTAGTGTTATTTGCATGAAGGAGATAAATGGCATAAAGAATGAGAAATATGATATTCACGAGATCAGTGGGAAGTGTGAGACCTGAAGGGAAGTGGTGGTTTAGGTTTATTATTGTTACTTATCCAGAGATACTATCTCATCAAATAGGACAACATTTAACATGGACAATATTACAAATGGATATAATCAAACCAAATTCAAAAGGTAAAGTGAAAAGACAAATATGCAGAATATAGTTCTCATAGACACAAAATGCTGGAGTAACTCAGCGGGACTGGCAGCATCTCTGGAGATTAGCATTGGGTGACATTTCGGGTCGAGACCCTTCTTCAGACTGAAGAAGAGTCTCGACCAGAAACATCATCCATTCCTTCTCTCCAGAGGTGCTGCCGGTCCCGCTGAGTTACTCCAGCATTTTGTATCCATCTTCAAATGACGTCACGCGCTCCAGACGGCTGTGCGGACGCATGATGACGCGCGCGGCTCTCCAGGGATCGTCACGCGACCGTCACTACCGGCCTGTCGTGTAAGTGACGGCCCAAGTGGGACAGGCCCTTTACTGTCCCTGAGTTAAAATTCCAATGCTACAGTGAGGTAGGGTTGGAGTATCAGGACAATTCCCAGCTTCAAAAGGGAGGGGAGAGAGAAAACGGGGAATTACAGACCAGTTAGTCTAACATCGATAGTGGGGAAACTGCTAGAGTCAGTTATTAAAGATGGGATAGCAGCACATTTGGAAAGTGGTGAAATCATTGGACAAAGTCAGCATGGATTTACGAAAGGTAAATCATGTCTGACGAATCTTATAGAATTTTCGAGGATGTAACTAGTAGAGTGGATAAGGGAGAACCAGTGGATGTGTTATATCTGGACTTTCAGAAGGCTTTCGACAAGGTCCCACATAAGAGATTAATATACAAACTTAAAGCACACGGTATTGGGGGTTCAGTATTGATGTGGATAGAGAACTGGCTGGCAGACAGGAATGCAGGGCAGATGCAGTATAATGTGGATAAATGTGAGGTTATCCACTTTGGTGGCAAAAACAGGAAAGTAGACTATTATCTGAATGGTGGCCGATTAGGAAAAGGGGAGATGCAACGAGACCTGGGTGTCATGGTACACCAGTCATTGCAAGTAGGCATGCAGGTGCAGCAGGCAGTGAAGAAAGCGAATTGTGTGTTAACTTTCATAGCAAAGGATTTCAGTATAAGAGCAGGGAGGTTCTACTGCAGTTGTACAGGGTCCTTGGTGAGACCACACCTGGAGTATTGCGTACAATTTGGTCTCCAAATCTGAGAAAATACATTCTTGCCCTAGAGGGAGCACAGAGAACGTTCACCAGACTGATTCCTGGGACTTTCATATGAATAAAGACTGGATAGACTCGCTAGAATTTATAAGATTGAGGGGGGATCTTATAGAAACTTACAAAATTCTTAAGGGGTTGGACAGGGCTAGATGCAGGAAGATTGTTCCCGATGTTGGGGAAGTCCAGAACAAGGGGTCACAGTTTAAGGATAAGGGGGAAATCTTTTAGGACCGAGATGAGAAAAATATTTTTCACACAGAGAGTAGTGAATCTCTGGAATTCTCTGCCACAGAAGGTAGTTGAGGCCAAAGGTACACAAAAATGCTGGAGAAACTCAGCGGGTGCAGCAGCATCTATGGAGCGAAGGAAATAGGCAACGTTTCGGGCCGAAACCCTTCTTCAGACTGATAGGGGGTGGGGAGAAGAAAGGAAAAAGGCGGAGGAGGAGCCCGAGGGCTAGGGGATGGGAGGAGACAACCAGAGGGCTGATGAAGGGGAGGGGACAGCAAGGGCTAGCAGAATTGGGAGAATTCAATGTTCATGCCCCCAGTAGTTGAGGCCGATTCATTTGCTATATTTAAGAGGGAGTTAGATGTGGCCCTTGTGGCTAAAGGGATCAGGGGGTATGGAGAGAAGGCAGGTACAGGATACTGAGTTGGATGATCAGCCATGATCATATTGAATGGCGGTGCAGGTTCGAAGGGCCGAATGGCCTACTCCTGCACCTATTTTCTATGTTTCTATGTTTCTATGTTATGGAAAGACCACTCAGAAGTCAGATAACAGAGGCAATGTAGCTCCCATTGAGACTGGAGGTGTGTGTTTACAAGTTGCTGTATCTTCTTGCCAACGGGAGCAAAGAGAAGGCAGAATGACCGGACTGGAAAGTACCTGGATTATAATTGTCTGCTCTCCCGAAGCAGCGTCAAGTGTAGATGGAGTCAATGTTGGGGAATCTGGTCCATGCAAAACTGGGCTACATCCAGAACTCCGCAATTCATTATTATCTAGGGCAGAGCTATTCAACCAATATGCCATGCAAGCCGACAGTATGATTTCTATGGTACATCTTTAGAAGTTAGTAAGAGATTGTAATGGAGAGAGAGGACTGCTCCTCTGGAAACATTGGAGCGATCCTCCTCTCACCAATGAAACTGAATAACATAAATTATAACAAAAACCCAATTATACATAGTACAATCAGAACTTGGAAAACAAATAAAACAAAATTTAAAATTAAGAAATCTATCGCTGTTATCTCCAATAGTTAATAACCCCTCGTTTAATCCCACTATTACAGACAAATCTTTTATACAATGGGATAGACTAGGATTTAAACGCTCGGTGACTTGTATGAAACTGAAAATTACTATCATTCCAACAATTACAAATAAAATATAACTGGGAAATAATCAATATTTTAAATATTTTCAAATATGTGACTATTTGAAAAAATATACAAAAGATCATTATAATATCCCAGCAGATGTAATGGATGAAGCAATGCAGATAAAAGCTGAATCAGCAAACTTAATATCATATTTGTATAATATTATCTTAAATGTAGAAATACCATCTACGGAAGGTATTAGAAGAGACTGGGAACAAGAATTAGCTATTAAAATCTCAAAGAAAGGTGGAATGAACATCTATTAAACGTGCATAAATGTTCGATTAATGTAAGACACACTTTAAATACAATTTAAAATTTTACATAGGTTATATTATTCCAAAACTAAAATTAATAAAATTTTCCCCAATGTATCATCCATTTGTGATAAATGTCAATCTCAAGAAGCTACTATAGCGCACTCATTTGTTTTTGTACAAAAATTCAAAAAATTTGGATTGACATTTTTGAAATCTTTACAAAATTATTTAAAATAAAACTGATACCCAAAGCAGAATGGATTATCTTCGGAACAACGGAAGATAGTCCAGAACTAAATGTGTTCTAAAAAAATTAATAGACTATGGGTTAATAACTGGAAAAAAGTTAATCCTAAAATTCTGGAAAAATGCTCCATTACCAACTATAAACATGTGGATTTCAAATATGTTCGAAACATTACACCTAGAAGAGATAAGACTCCTCCTGGCAGGTAAACCAGATCACTTCCACCTGACGTGGTCTGCATTCATAGAATTATTACAAGTATAGGGTACAAAAGTACTTTAAAAAAAACAACTGAGGTCAGGTGCGGGGGGATGAAAGCTGGAGAGTTGGTATGTCCCATTTGCGTGATGCTTATAACAAAGTATTTGTTTTTCACTTTTTCCTCTTTTCTTTTTTCTTCTTCTTTAGGGTCTATCTCTTAATCCTTTCTTTTTAAATTTCTTTCTTACAGAGTCTTTGTTCTTTCTTGTTGTCACGTTTTTACACCTTCACTATTTTCCTTCACTTTCTCCTTTCTCTCAATTTCATCCTTTCCCTTCATTAGTGTAAAAATGCTGGAGTACATTAATTGTAATAAGATATACGTGACGAGTACTAATGTAATTGGTTGTAATGTAATGTACTTCTAATAAATAAAAAAAAATTAAAAAGAAATAAAAATAAGTTAGTAAGAGATGAGGAAATAGAGGGCTTGTCTGGTCTTTGGCTTGTTTCAATATGGTTGCACCATTATAGATTGTTGTAATATTTAAGGCAACAAACTTGAATCTCTCAAGCACTTCCAGGTAAACTCCATTGATGCCAATTGGGTCATGTACTCCATCACAACTCCTGATGTCTTGCTGACATTGAGGGAGAGGTTGTTGCCTTAACTCAATGTTACCAAGCTCTTTATTTACTGCCTCCACACAAGTGCCATCTGCAAACATATACATGGAGTTGGAGCAGAACTTGGGTTGCACTGTCGTCAGTGGAGAGGGGCACAGTTAGAGACAGAGAAGGCATACTTGCGGGACACCAGTGTTGGGAATTATGGTGGAGGATGTGTTGTCACCTATTCTCACTGATTGTGATCTAACCGCCAGGGAATCCAAATATAGGGAAAGAGGACAACTAGAGAGAGAATAATGACCCTCAGAAACCATCTGTCTGTTGAGCAGGAGATGGGCAGGGTCCTCAATGAGTATTTCTCCTCTGTTTTTACGATGGAGAAAGACATGAAAACTGGGAACTTGGTACAGTTAATAGAGATGTCTGAACAACAGTACATATGTCGGAGATGATGGACATCCTAAGGTGTACGAACCCTTATAAATCTCCCAGGGCCTGATTAGATATATCCGAGGATGGTGTGGGAATCTGGGGGAGAAATTGTAGGATCATCGTTAGACATGGGTGAGGTGCCGGATGACTGGTGCGTGGCTGACATTGTACCTCTATTTAAGATGGGCTGCAAGGAAACGTCGTAGAACAGAGCCTTATATCAGGGGGAGGTAAGTTGCTGGAGAGGATTCTGAGGGATATGAAGGTTATATTGCAAGGAATCCAGGGAGAACTAACGGACTGGATACACATTTCTCTTTGCGGTGGGAAGCAGAGGGTGGTGGAGG